>QRDG01000314.1:340496-672133 GCA_012064385.1 Puccinellia tenuiflora | reverse complement strand
AGGTTCACCGAGAACCGAAGATGATAATGATACTCTCTTACCCCTTTATAAAAATATTCTGAGTAGACGAATGCCATGAGTCTTTTAAGTTCCGGTTTAAGAAAGTTAGCTTTATGCAAAAAGAACTACATTATACAGCTTTAGAGCCTCCGTCAGTCATTGGGCCTATATCGCCCTACTAAACTTGCGAGTACATCGTACTCAGTCTCTCTTTGCTGCCTCTATGTATTTGTATTTCAGAGGAGGACGACACCGAGCGACTAGGTGGGTTCTTTGTTGACGTCGACTACTAGTCTGGGGTTCCCAGGTGGCAGCTTGGGACCGTGGAACAAGCTGGCTGGGATGATGTTTATTGTAGGCCTCTTAGGTCATATATTTGCTTCTTGTTGTTAGACAACACTACCCGCTTCCGCTTGATGACTTGTTGGATCTGTGATCCTTTTGTTGTGTAATATTTGTATTCTTCTCATTATATGAGTTGCTTTATATCTTGTGTCGTAGAGTCATGCAATGTGCCGGTTTGTTCCACAAGTCTCGAACTTTGTTTTATACCTTGATGGTTGTGCCGAATACATAACCTCTCTGTATAATTCCGGGGTCGGGGCGCTACAGAAACCTAGAGAGGGAGAGAGGGAAGTACCACTGCTCGACATGGTGGAGGTCACCAATGGTGGGGAGGAGGTTCCCCAACGTTGGAGAGGAGGGGAGGCCGGCTGGACGGCGGATTCCGGCGGCAGGGAGCGGCCGGAGGAGCTTTTCCAGGCTGGGCGGCGGCAAGGGGAGAGGATGGAGTCGGGGGTGGTGAGAGAGTTGTGAATCGACCCCCCACCCCGACTCCCTTTTGGACCCCCTGGAAAACGCCGAGACCGGAGTCTCCGGCCTAAGCACACCGGAGTCTCCGGGGGCCGGAGTCTCCGTGGCTTAGGGCGGAGACTAGGTCAGACCGGAGTCTCCGGTGTTAGACACCGGAGTCTCCGACCCCCACAGCTCAAAAACAGCAGTTTATGGTGGTGGACATGTATGTGGCAAGAGGAGCAATTTTTGGGTCAAGGAGAGGCTTGGGATAGACTTCACAAACTGGGATGGTACTTCACACTCAACTTGCAAAAGCCAAAATCAATAAATGCCAAGATTGAGTGAGTTCCCATAAGAACAAAAGATTTGCAAATAAAAGCCAATAAAACACCAAAAGAACCAACTCTTCACAAGGAAGAGGTCGGTGGCCTAGGCCACCATGTATGAGTTTATGGCATGGCACCACGAAGATATATCTTGGGTCCATAACCAATACTCGTCATTTAAGCTCACAATTCATGAATTGAAAATAGAGATAAATAAATTTTTACTATAGGCATATTGGGGGGAGGGAGAGCCCAATTTATTAGGACAACACCCCCCCTAAATTCATGCCCACACCTAAACCAAATATTGAGTCAACCTATAGATGTGTGTGCAAGATGGTCAAGCCAAACTCCTCGAATCCACGATATTTAGCTCATTCCTCAAATAAGTGAATCTTGCTTCATCAAGTGGCTTCGTGAAAATATAGGCAAGTTGGTCTTTGGTTGGCACATATGCTAGCTCAATATCTCCACGGGCAACATGACCTCGAATGAAATGATGACGAATCTCAATGTGCTTGGTTCTTGAGTGTTGCACCGGGTTGTAGGCGATCTTGATAGCACTCTCATTGTCACACAAAAGAGGCACTTTGTCACAATTGACACCGTATTCCTTTAAAGTTTGCCTCATCCATAACAATTGAGTGCATGCACTAGCGACGGCCACATACTCGGCTTCGGCGGTGGAGAGAGAAATACAATTTTGCTTCTTAGAAGACCAACTCACCAAGGACCTACCAAGAAATTGGCATGCCCCGGGAGTTGATTTCCTATCATCTTGATCACCGGCCCAATCCGAATCCGTGAACCCACGAAGAGTGAAATAAGAATCCCTTGGGTACCACAAACCAAACCTTGGGGTATGAACCAAATATCGTAGGATTCTTTTGACCGCCAACATGTGGCTTTCCTTAGGAGCCGCTTGATACCTTGCACACACACCTACACTCAACACAATATCGGTCTAGATGCACAAAGGTAAAGCAACGAACCAATCATGGAGCGGTAGAGCTTTTGATCCACATCTATACTCTTGGGTTAAGTTATAGATGGCATTTGGTATCCATAGGTGTCTTCTTCTCCTTAGCATCGGCCATATTAAACCTCTTGAGCATGTCTTGAATATACTTTGCTTGGCTAATGAAAGTCCCTCCTCTCAATTGCTTGATTTCAAATCTAAGGAAGAACTTCAACTCGCCATCATAGACATCTCAAACCTATCGGTCATAAGCTTTGAAAATTCATCATTAAAAGCTTTGTTAGACGAGCCAAATATAATATCATCAACATATAGTTGGCATACGAAAAGCTCCCCTTTAACCCTCTTAGTAAAAAGAGTGGGATCAATTTGCCCAACTTCAAATCCACGGCCTAACAATAACTCTCTAAGGTGCTCATACCACGCACGTGGTGCTTGCTTAAGTCCATAGAGCGCCTTATCAAGCTTGTAGACATGGTTAGGGAAGTTGGGGTACTCGAACCCCGGGGGTTGCTTAACGAACACCAACTCTTTTAAGGGACCATTAAGAAGGCACTTTTAACATCCATTTGTTGCAATTTAAAGTTATAACGGGATGCATAAGCAAGAAGGATACGAATGGACTCAAGGCGAGCCACGTGAGCATAGGTCTCTCCAAAATCAATGCCTTCAACTTGAGAATACCCTTGAGCCACCAATCTAGCCTTGTTCCTCACAACCATGCCATGTTCATCTTGCTTATTCTTGAAATCCACTTTGTACCAATAACATTGCGGCACTCCTTTGGCTTCTCAACTAGCTTACAAACTTTACTGCGCTCAAAATTGTTGAGCTCTTCATGCATGGCTTGCAACCAATCCGGATCTTCAAGAGCTTCGGACACTTTCTTCGGTTGCACCATGGCAATATGAGCTTGATGATCACTAAAGTTTGCCAATTGCCTCCGGGTGGACACTTTGCCTCTCACATCACCAATAACCTTCTCAATAGTATGTTCACGAAGTTCCATGGTTCTTGCTACTCTAGCTCGATAACGGGCTTCGATATCCTCATTGCATCTTGGAGGTATCACTTGATCATCTTGATCATTTGGGTCCCCGTCTTGACCGGAAGCTGACCTTGATCCCCAGAAAACATATCAACATTATTGGAAGAGGTGGAAGGACCAAGATCTTGAACTGCACTCCCTTCTGCTGGATGTAGACCGGAGTCTCCGGCCTGGGGCACCGGAATCTCCGACCCACCGGATTCTCCGGTCAAGATGGCCGGAGACTCCGGCCACTGGCGACCAGAGGCAGAACAAAATGTTGAGGGTCTTGAGTTTGTCTTTGATCAGGTGCATCATTGGCTCTAGCAGCAATGCTTGTAATCTGATGAAGATGAAGGCTCCACTTGAGTAGAGCATTGTCCTTCTCGATCCACCACAAGGGGTTCCTCAACGGGGCGGAAAAATCCCACACCCATTCTTCTTATGGCTTCTTGAGGAATTACATCATCTACATCGGAAACATGAAATTGTGCCACTTGGGAGCCATCATTTTCCTCGAACACCACACTACAAGATTCTATGATACGCCTGGAGGCTTTATCATAGATTCTATAAGTGTGGGATTTGGCACCGTAACCAACAAAAATACCCTCTAGAGATTTAGATTCGAATTTAGTTAAACGACAACCTTTGATCAAATAGAAACACTTACAACCGAAGACACGGAAGTAGGATATGTTAGGTTTGTTGACGGTGAGGATCTCATAAGGGTTCTTGTTCAACCCTTTGCGGAAGTAGAGCCGGTTGGAGGAGTGACAAGCCGTGGAAATATCCTCGCCCAAAAACTCAATGGAGTCTTAAACTCCGCTAACATGGACCTTGCTATATCCATAAGAGTCCGGTTCTTCCTCTCGGCTACACCATTTTGTTGAGGGTTATAAGTTGCGGAATATTGATGACGAATGCCCTCTTCACTAAGAAACTCATTGAGGGTGTAGTTTCTTGAACTCGGAGCCATTATCACTTCTAATTGCCAATATGGGGACATTGTGTTGACGTTGCATTTCAATGGAGAAGTCGATGAAGGTTTGTTGGGTCTCACTCTTCGACTTGAAGAAATAAACCCAAGTAAATCTTGAATAGTCCATCAACAATCACCAAGCAATACTTCTTCCCACCTAGACTCGCTTCGGGAACGGCACCAAAAAGATCCACATGGAGGAGCTCCAAGATCCTCTTTGGATGAAATAATAGTCTTGGAAGGATGGGGAGAATCATGCATCTTTCCTTCAACACAAGCCCTACAAACACGATCTTTGGCAAAAGAGACATCTTCTTTTAGTCCGAGAATGTGGCCACCCTTGTGAAGACTTTGCAAAGTTCTCATGTTTGACATGGACTAGGCGGCGATGCCACAACCAACCCTTGTCGGCCTTTCCGAATAGGCACATCGAATTTGAAGTGGTTTTTCCATGAAAAGTCAACCACAAACAAATCATCCTCGACGTACCCAACGAAAGCGACCTTTAGAGTCTTGCTCCACAAGAGTACCACAACATCAATATCAAAGAAGACGGCGAAACCCATCTTATTAAGTGCACGAACGGAAAGTACATTAAAGCCGAGGTCTTTGACAAGCATGACATTCGCTAAGGTGATATCCTTAGCGACTACCACCTTGCCAAAGCCCAATACCTTGGATTTTGATCGATCTCCATGAGTGACGGTTGCTTCATTTAGATTTGGTCTCAACTCCGTCATTAATTCCTTGCTTCCGGTCATATGTTTTGTGCATCCACTATCAAAGCACCCATTTTGACCCACCGGAAGCATAGTCCTCGGTGGTCTTAGCCATGAAGCATCTTGCAGAGGAGTTGGGGACATTCTCATTGGGGGATTCAAATAGGGAAGGAGATGATGAAGAAGCAATAGCAATGGCGGCAACTTCATTTGTGGGCTCTCTTCTTCTTCCTCCCCGGATGAATACTTTTCTTGAGCAAGTAATACAATTCTCGGAGGCTTCTTGTTGATGGCATTCTTCTTGAAGAAAGGTTTCTTATGGGTGTCCTTTGACTTGTCCTTCCTAATAAAGGGAGCCAGGTAGGGTTTACATGTTTTCTTGTATTGTACTCCAAGTCCGTGCTTCATGGGCTTCTTTGGGCCTGCCAGGTGGGCCGTAGATTGGATCGCACCAGGTATACCAATGATAGGGGACCCGAAGGGTATATCCCCGTCAGCTTTCCTCCATGAAGTTCCCGATTCTCAAACGGACACTTGGCCACAAAGTGATATTTATCTTGGCAATTGTAGCACGAACGAACTCTTTGGCCACCCTCCTTCCTTCCACTTTCCTTGTTGACAAAGTCCCTTGCCTTGGACGGACTCTTCCAAAAGACTTTAGATGTGAGAGACGCATAGTCCTTGAGTGTATCTTGAAGTTCTTTGGGATCCCAATGTGACACATCTTCTTGAGCCTCATCATCATCGTCTTGCTCCACAACCTTGGCCTTCAAAGCAAGTTAGGATCCTCTATGCATTCCAATGGCTCGGGCTCGAGCATCTTCAGCGTTCTTGGCGGCTACCTTGTATGCCACCATCTCTTGCATGACTTCATTAGATGACATGAGGTGGTAATTGTGTCTTCCTTGGAGACTCTTCAAGTCGGTGGATTCGAACGGCCAAAGGGCGCTCACATACTTTCTCTTGACCCAAGCATCATCCACATAGGTTGCACCAAGGGCTCGAAATTGAGTAGCAAGGGTCTTGAGTCTTCGATACATTTCTTCATGATCTTCACCCTCTACCATGAAAAAGCCATTGGCTTGGTTGCTCAAAGCTTCAAATCTATTCCTTTGCATGCTCTCATTACCGATAAACTCTTGAGTGAGAATATCCCAAGCTTCTTTGGCGGTGGTGGCAAGCTCAATGAGTGACATGTGCTTTTCTCCCACGGCGGTATGAATTATGTTGAGAGCCAAGTCATTGAGTTGACCATCCACAACTTCTCTTCTTGTCATGTTGTTTGGATCGACGGCCTTGAACCCAACTTGAATGATTCTCCAGAGCTCGCTCGAAGCGCTCTTGATATGAGATCTCATCAAAAATTGCCAATTAGTAAAACAAGATGGATTAAACTTAGGTGGATCACCCCTATTGTTTATATGAGGATGCGGGATAGGTGGGTCGACGGAGTACTTAAATGGAACACCATGGTACTCCTCCTTCCCATTATCAATTTTAGGAGGGGATTCATTAGTGTGTTGTTCGCCCTCCCCACTATGAGTGGCGGAAGCATTGGCCTCTAGGGATGGTGCGGCGGGTGGTTTATTGCCATTCAAGAGTTGCCTCATCATAGCACGCAACTCCTCCATTTGAGTGTTCATGGATGATGTCAAGCTTGTTTCCAAATTCTTGAGATCATCCATGGACACCGGGGGAGTGCTACCACCCGTAACATCATCACCGTCACCCATACTCTCTTAGGCGGTGAAGCCTAACTTAAGAGCCAAGGCTCTGATACCAATTGAAAGGATCGTATGGGCACCTAGAGGGGGGGGGGGGGGTGAATAGGTGCTACACCAATTTTTAATTCTTTTTCGATTTTAGGCTTAACACAAAAGTAAATTCTCTAGATATGCAACTACGGTGAATTTACCTATATGAGAAGCAAACTAAAACAACTAGGCAATTAACGAAACAAGTAAAGACAACTAAGGGAAAGAGATAACCGAAAGCGGAAGCACGCGGAGACAAGGATGTATTCCCGAGTTCCTCCTTGTTAAGGGAGTACGTCTCGTTGGAGGGGTGTGAGCTCGCCACAAGAGGCCTACTCAAGATGCCACAAAGGCCTCACCCTATTCTCCGATGAACCGCACCCGAGGGTTTGGTTCACCTTCCACTATCGGAATCCTTCGAGGCGGAATCCAGAGCCTTTACAATGTTTTTGGGGCACACACCCACAACTTAATTGGGGGATCCCAAATCAACACATCTATCACGATTACAATAAGTAGTGAGTACAAGAATTCTAGGGTAACACAATGCTAACCGTAGAAACAAGATCCTCAAGTGAATGAGGGGGAAATGAAGAACGGCTTGGTGAAGATGTAGATCCGGGTGTTCTCCTTCAATCCTCCGAAGATCAACGAGTTTGGGTGGACGAATTGAGAGATCTTACGATTTTGAGCTCTCAAATATTAGGGTTCATAAATGCTGGGCGAGCTAAGTGTCCCGAGGTAGGTAGAGGGGTATTTATACCCCTCTGAAATTTCTGACCGTTGGAAGTCACTTAGACCGGAGACTCCGGCCTAAGTGGGCCAGAGACTCCGGTGCAGGGCCGGAGACTCCGGTCTTCTTTCGGGGTTCCTCCGGACTAACTCCAGAGACGCACCACACTTTGCACGCTTGGAGAGGGGCCGAAGACTCCGGCCAGGGGGGGGGGGGGAACTCCGGTGTAGGCGGAGACTCCACACCCGGGCGGAAACTTGTTGATGACGCCAGATAGGTCGGAGACTCCGGTCACAAGGGGCCGGATACTCCGGCCTCCTGGAGACTCCGGGCACCCTCCGGTGATACTCCAGAGGGGCACCAGAGCCGCACCACATTCTGGCAAAAGGCAGGAAAATCCAGGGGGCCGGAGACTCCGGCCCTGACAGACCGGAGTCTCCGGCCAGGGATTGTTTTGCAACAAAAGAACTCAGCCAATTCTTCCGTTTTTGGTGGTGGATACTTAGGGTAGAAAATATGACTATTAACCTGCATCACTTAGCATCACATTAGATGATCACTAGTGTTGTTAACTAACACACAAAACCAAAGGGGTTTAGGAAATGCTCTTTCAATAGGGCTCTCCCGCCAGCCCCCTCTCCCCTCGCCGCTGCCAGATGCGTCGCCGGCCAAAGCCCGTACGGCGCAGCGGCGACGTGGCTCCAAGCTCGCGATGCTCCTGGAGATATCGGCGGCGGCGACCGATCTGCCGTCTCCGGCAGCGCAGCGACAAGGCGACGGTGGTGGAGGCTGGGACACGTCACGGCTGGCCCGTGGGGCAGCGGCGGCGCCCGACGATGCTCGGGTTGCAGGCTCGATCTGGGCCTACGAGGGCCGGACGGGCCGCGCCCGGCTGGAGCGGCTGCTCCTTTGCTGGTGCGTCTCGGAGGCTTCCGGGGGCGCGCGGGAGTGTCGTGGACCTGCTGCTCCTCCTCTGCCGGCGGTGGTCGGCCGGATGGCTGCGTTCCGTCGGCGCGGACGACGCGGTGGCAACCTCGCATCTGGCGTGCTCGAGGTTTTGGCGGCCCATGGTGCAAGCATCGAGCAACGTGGGTCGTCTCTTTCCGGCCTAGCATTCGGGCTGCTGATGGGGAATTGGGACGGCCGGTCCCGCAGGGAACCAGCCGACAGTGTGGGGGCTACTGGCTTGGTCAAATAATGGTGGTTTGACCCTAACAAGTTGTGCCGCCGCCATGTGCGACCTCTACCGAGCGACACTTGTTTGAATCAGGAGGAGGGATCCGGGCATGGCCGCGGCGTGCCTCCTGCAGCAGTGTCCTGGCATCAATCTTGTGACTCCACGATCCATCTCAACCGGGTAGACGCACTGCAATTCTCCTAGGTGGAGTTTGTGTGTGTTTGGATCTACAGGCGCCGGATCGAAGTAAGTGTATTTCTTGTGCTGCCGTCGTTGATGGCGTTGTGAAGATCCATTTCGCTTCGGCTGGTGGCGACCCCCGTATCACCTTGGGTCCGCCTTGGCACATATAAGTGATCTCTAAGGTGTTGATGGAGAGATCATGGCGGTCGTGATTGATGAAGACCGGTTAGGATTTGGAAGTTTCATCTTTGTCAAGAACACGTGAATTCCAGTGAGTACTTGCAGCGGTTTGGGAGTTTTTGTGTGTCGGATAGTCGGCGTTTTGCAGCAGTGGTGACGCTGGTTGACTTCGTTCTTGGCGGTCTTAGTCTTCAGGGTGAAAACCCTAGGTCTGCTCTTCGTCATTGTACCTGGCAATGGCGGCTCCACAGTTGTTTCCTTGTTGAAGGCATTGTTTGGAGACTAGACCTTCTTCAGGGTGAAAACATAGGTCTGGCCATGCTGGTTAGTCCGGACGACGACGGTGTTTGTACACCACTACCTTCCTGGAGGAGTCGTTTTGGAGAACTTTTTCGAAGTCTAGGTGTCGCCACTAGCTATGGCTGTTGCGAGTCTCTGTTTGTTTCGGCGGGGTCTTTGTTTCCCTTTTTCTTCTTCCTTTATTTCTTCGGCTGTGTGCATCCGTGATGTCTAGATTTCTCTACACATTATGTTGTTGCAGAGGCTGTGTGTAATTGATATCCTCTTGATATTAATATATCCCCTTTATAGAAAAAAGTGTTAACCCAGTTGATGCGACTGAGGTGTTAGTCGAGTTGAGTCGCACATCACGGAATGAGAAGAGAATGTTAAGCTACACAAGACTGACGAGGGGCCCACATGCATCTTGACAATTATAACGTGGCGCAAATGGACTTGGACAGAACGTCACATATACTGAGAAGGCATGTCTTACGACTTATCGGCATCAACCATCAGGTGTCGGCACATTTTGCTAGCAAACAATATCGGTTGATCAATTCAGAGTGGGATTCAGAACTGTGTCCGTCTCGTCGTAAGCCAGCGGGGTCACAGACTTAAGAGATCGGAGCCGGAAGGACTAGGTCCAATTGACTAGAGTCGGCAAGGTTTGAACCCGAACCGGATAAGGGACACTGGTTAGTGGGTGGGACCCATAACAACTAGGGTTGGGGTATTGGGGCACGTTGTGTCCCCCTCACCTATTCCCTATATAAGGGATGAAGGGCAGCGACATAAAAAAACAAGTGAGTGGAAGCAAAGCCACATTAGTGGTGTCACCACCCTCACCCCAATGCCTCCACACCTTTTGTCCCATCGCGCCATCCCGAAACTAGCATCTCGCCGACGCTACTCCGCCTTGTACGTGTGGATATCATCAGAGGCACTATGCATGTGTTCCGAAGCCCATCCATGTATGGAAGTGCGGAGATATCGAAGTTGGATTTATCGCTAGATAGATATGATCGTCACCATAGCATTGTAGCAAAATAGGCGAAATTGTAACGATGACACCATCATCACCGTCAACGATTTTTTAACACATTTTATTCATATTATCTAGGGAATGCATGCATGTAATTTTTGCATAAGGGTCCCTATATTCATACAGATGTAATCTCCATTACGGATGAACAAATTTATGTAGGCATATTGATTCAATGTCGGAATTCGATGACCTATTAATCTCGGAATTTCCATTTGCAGAGTATGACCTGCTACTCAAATTAAAGCTATACAACACGTACGGAGTAGCTCGCAAATGTAAAGTGGAACTAGCTCAATTTGTAGAGTTACAAACCTTTGCACAATTCTATTCATCCCCCGATAAAACAAGTGGGAATTAAAAGCCCTGGGATTATGAGAGCTTTATCACTCACATTATGAGTAGAGATGTTATCGTCCGTCCTTTCCGTGAGGATGATGTTAAACATAAAGCTTTTTACCAGTCTTGTAACAATAGCTTTGCTTCCTATTTTGTTATTAGAACCGTATATTCAAGAAACATAATCTCCTTTTTTTTGTTCTTGAATTGTTTTGTTCTTGAACTTGCAAGTGAAATAATGTACGAGAAGTTTATCACAAATTACAACCATGGTTATTTCCTGAATCTACTCTAGCTTTGGAGCCTGGCGTAAAAGCATGGTTCTTTCGTGAGTTTATTCAAAGTTTGGGGTCTCGCATAAAAATCTTCTCCACTGGCTAAACCACAGCCAGGGGAAACCGGGGCTGCAGCTGTTTCTCAATCCTTTCCGGATCTTCTGCGCACACCCACTTACCAGTACCAAAAGTGGACCACCAGAGACAAGCCACCACGCGCAAGGGATCCACGGGTGGTTTTCGCGTCTCTGTGGGCTCCCTCCCCACAAAACCGACTACTTGCGCCGCTGCCGCGCGCCGATGCGGCGAAACCGGCGGCCGCGTCCACCCCGCCCACTGTCCGGTCTCCAGCCAGCCCCGCGCCCCTTTTAGTCGCTACCTGTTTCCATCCACGGGGCAGTCCCCAAAACCAGCGTCGAGAGCAAGAGGTTCACAATTTGCAGATCGATGGAGAGAGGTGACGGAGGAACGGGGATGGGGCCGCGAGGGGCGGCGGCGGCAATGCTGGGGATGGAGATGCACCTCGCCCACCCGGCCCAGCCGCAGATGCACGCCAACGCCGTGTTCCAGCAGCCGGATCACCACCACGGCGGCGGCGGGGGCGGCGGATTCCAGCACCACCAGCCTGTGCCGGTCAGGCAGCACCCACCACCGTCGTACTCGCCCTCGCCCTACGCGGCGGCTTCAGCGAGGGCGGTCAAGGTGGGAGGGCACGAAGATCAGGAGGAGATGGGCAACGGCGCTGCTGCGAATGGTGGTGGCGCGGTGCAGCAGCAGCCGGGGACGGCGGGGTGCCCGTGGTCGCGGATGAAGTGGACGGACGGGATGGTGCGCCTACTGATCACGGTGGTGTACAACGCCGGCGACGATGGGGAAGGCGTGTCTGCAGGAGGTAGGACGGCGGCGGCGTCGCACGGGAAGGCGGCGGCGGCGGCGGCGCACGGGCATCATGCGGCGGCGGCGCAGCAGAAGAAGGGCAAGTGGAAGTCCGTGTCCCGCGCGATGATGGAGAACGGCTTCATGGTGTCGCCGCAGCAGTGCGAGGACAAGTTCAACGACCTCAACAAGCGCTACAAGCGCGTCGTGGACCTGCTCGGCCGCGGCAAGGCGTGCAGGGTGGTCGAGAACCCCGTGCTGCTCGATGCCATGGACGAGCTCACGCCCAAGGCCAAGGAGGAGGCGCGCAAGCTCCTCAGCTCGAAGCACCTCTTCTTCCGCGAGATGTGCACCTACCACAACCCGGGCGCCGCCGCGGCGGCCTCGCACGGCACCGACGACGGCGCGGCCTGCTTCCACCACCCACGGCCGGCCTCAGTGCCCTGCGCTGCTGCTAATTCGTCTGCAGCACGCCAGGTGGCCGCTCATCCTTCCCCGGCAATGGTCCACTCCTCCTCCACGCGCGCTGAGGTGGATGACGAAGACGACAGCGACGACGTCCCTAGCAGCAACGAGGTTGAAGAGGAGGACGAGGACGACTTGGACGACGAGGAGGAGCAGGCACCGGGGACGAAGCGCCGCGGCGGCCAGATTGACGAGAGCAATCGCTTCCACCACCAACACAACAACGGGTACCACAAGCGCCGGCACGGCGAGAGCGGCACGATGGCGGCGGCGGGGGAAGACGAAGAAGAGGACGGGAACACGCGCGCCGCTCGCAGAAGGACGCGCGTGAGCGAGGAGGGGCCGTCCGCGGTGCAGCTGCTGCAGAGCGAGCTGGGCGCGGTGATGGCGGCGGGCGGCGACCCGCAGCAGGTGCGGCAGTGGATGCGGCGGCGCGCGGTGGAGCTGGAGGAGCAGCAGGTGGCGTACGAGTGCCGCGAGTACCAGCTGCAGCGGCAGCGGCTCAAGTGGGAGCGGTTCCGCGCGAACAAGGAGCGGGACATGGAGCGCGCGCGGCTGCGGAACGACCGCGTCCGCATCGACGGCCGGCGCATGCTGCTCTTGCTCCGGCAGAAGGACCTGGACTTGGACATCGCCGATGCCAACTACTCGTCCTCCGTGGATCACCACACGGGCGCGCAGACACCGCCGCTCCCCGCCTTCCACCAGCAGCTCGGGTCCAGCCCCTCTACCGCCGGCCACCCCAACTAGGAACACACTCCATGTCCCGATGCCATGCATACCTTCGCTTTTGCTTTCCATTCCTAGCGTTCAGTGGGTTTCTCCTTTTAGTAAGTGTACTGTAGTAGTAGTACTATGATGATTAGCAGTAACATTATTCCAGTTCTCGGTCGGTTGGGTGCGCGTGTTTGTATGTTGTGTCAGTGTGTGCGCCCGTGCAACATTATGTCAGGAACTCATAGCAACATTACACTTTTTTTGGTTGTGGAGTAACTCCAAGAAAAACTTGTCGAATAGAGGTCGATTGTTTCTTATTGTCTTATTCACGTTCTTTGATGTTGATCTGTTGTTGGAGTGTAGGCTTTGTGCTTCCTGCAGTCTTTCTCTTCGCTCTGTCCCAGTTTGTTCGAGGATCGTGATACTATAACAGTAACTACTGACTGGGCTGCACCTCACAAATATCGCAAGGCAATTTATTTTTCTCGATTTTTCAAAATGCTCCGACTGACTAATAGCATCCTCGAAAATATGTCGGGCAACCCTCAAAATTTGCCTGCTTTGCAGGGTGTCCGACATGTGACTCGCACAATAGGACTGAGATCCCGTGCCCCGCTCAAGGCGAGGCACAGCGTGACTTGAGGCCTCACATCCACCATCAATCTCCCATCCAACGGTCAGAGTAGGTCCAAATTTAGATCTCAAAATTAAAACTTCTCAGAAAAAATAGAAAAAATTCCCACGAGTTCTATATGTTCCTTTGTGTGTTCACAAATTTTTAGGATTTCTTTGGATAAATGGTTTGCCATTAACTAAAATTTCTGTGTTTTCAACTTAAAAAGCTATTAAATCATAAACCGGTGATCCAAAAAAATCTACAATTTAGCACAATACACAACGTGACATATAGAACTCGTGAGAATTGTTTCGATTTTTTCTGAGAAGTTTTAATTTTGAGATCTAAATTTGGACCTGTTCTGACCGTTGGATGGGAGATGGATGGTGGATGTGAGGCCTCAAGTCACGCTGTGCCTCGCCTTGAGCGGGGCACGGGATCTCAGTACCGCACAATACGGGGAGCCCCCAATCGGCTGACCTATCATTTTTTGCCCATTCTTATTAACATGTTCATAATTCTATCTAAATCAACTAAAAGTTGATTACATCGTCCAACAATAATTTAAACATGAAAAAAATATAGTTATTACAACAATTCAAATTCAAATTTGGCTAGTTTTAGTACGAACTTGTCATATGTATTGAGCGTCAACAAGTGCGCGACTCTATCAATTTGCAGTTGATCATGAGTTGTTTTATCACGAATTTGTTGATGTGTGACGAGAAAATCGGCAAACTCGGCCGACGCACCTTGAAGTGGCTCGGCAAGAGGGCCCTGGTACTCAAACTGGTGATCAGACACCATATTAACATCTCGCTCACTGACAACGATTATGATGTGCATGATAACACATGAGTGAGGAGGAGATTTGAGGAGGCGGGGTGGCAAGGCGGTACAGTAGCGAGGTGGCCACGAGTGGAGGTGGCCTGCGGTTCGGCCGGTGCCGATGGTGGGGGAGATGGAGGTCGTCTCCGGCGGGCTGTGTCGGTGCTCTCCTTCCCTCTCTTCTTCGACGGTGCGACAACAACGCTTTTTCTTCACATTTCCAATGGCGACATTTCGATAGGTACTCGTGAGCTATCGAAAATTCGATCGTGCCCACAGATGACGGAAGCTAGCACTCCCCGCTAGAGATACTTTAGTCAGGGGGGAAGGAGAACGTATCCAGTGCACCCGTGGAATTTATGCACCCGGTGCACCCACCCCCAAAACGACCGTCTAAAATGTTTCCAAAAATACGAAAAAAAGTTTGGAAATACATTATGCTCATATCTAATATGTCACAAAATTTCAACTTCAAATTCGTAACAGAACATGAACAGTGAAAATGACAAATTTGTATCAACAGTGACAATGGGCCAAATTCAAAACCCAATTTGCATTTTGGCACTATTCACTGTCGGATTTGTCTATTTTGTTTCTTGAGTTCTGTTACGAATTTGAAGTTGAAATTTTGTGACATATTAGATATGAGCATAATGTATTTCCAAACTTTTTTTCGTATTTTTTGAAACATTTTAGACGGTCGTTTTTGAGGTTAGATGCACCGGGTGCATAAATTCCACGGGTGCACTGGATATGTTCTCGGGGGAAGGAGCCGTGGAGAGACGACTAGAGAGCACGAGGAAACAATTCGTGGTCGTGGGCCAAGCAAACTAACTTCGTCGACGGCCCAAAAAAAGGCACCTCGTTCCGCTTCCCTCTTCTTGGTCCCGAAGCCATCCACGCCTCCTTCCCTCGCCATGGCGTCCAGAGATCTCCGCCGTCTGCTCGACGGCGCGGCCCTTGTCGCTCGCGAGGCTGCCCGGGGCTCTTCCGGTCGCGACGTCCTCAGGTCTGCCTTCCTCGCAGCGACCGACCTCGTCGGCCTCACCAGAGGCACCCCGCGCCTTCTGCAGCCCCCTCCCCTTCCTCCTGGACCCCACCCCGGGGCAGCAGAATCCTCCCGCCCTTCGTCGTCCTCCATCGTGTACTTCTCCCACGAAGATGCCCCGCCGCGAGAACCCCCATTGGAGCAGCAACTCCCTGCGCAAGAGTCCCCCCATCCCGCCCAGACTCTGGAGATCACACGCACCGATACAACCGCTGCAGTAGCAGCTGTTGCTGAACGCGAAGCCTTGGTGGTGGCTAGACCCGAGGACGAGGCGGTTCGCGCTGAGCTCTCACCGTCGACCACGCCTAGGCCTGCGGCCACGCCATCACCCTCGCCAGCGCCGGCGGAGAAGAGGCGCCGGCGAAGGGAGCGGAATGTTCCCACCACACCGTTCACCCGAGCCCTCGGGTACGAATTGAACCGAAAGAAATGTTTATTGTTGTTTACTTTGTCTATTTATGAAACGTACGCCGACTAAATCTTCTTCTTTTCCGGTGATGTGCTGGAAAAATCAAGGTTTGCAGGCCTTGGTGCCGGTCTCGCGTGGGGAGGTCTTCAGGAATCAGCCCGGCGGGTGATGTATGGTACACCGGTTGGGGATGGCAAGCGATCAGCAATTTCGCCGTTTCTATCTGACCAGAACGCTGAGCGTGTTGCCCTTGCACTGTGTCGGATGCGGGGAGCAGCGCTCAAGGTGGGACAGTTGCTGAGCATCCAGGACGAATCGCTGGTGCCCCCGCCGGTATTATCTGAAGCTGATGCTATTTATGTTTAGCCTATTGTTATGTGCCTGTGATAGTGCCATTGAGTTCATGTGCTGATTTAATGTAGGTATTGGCAGCTCTTGATATTGTTCGTCAAGGTGCCGATGTTATGCCGCGCAAGCAGCTGAATGCTGTCCTTGATGCTGAACTTGGTCAAGGTTGGTCCTCTACGCTGAGGAGTTTCGACTATGAACCACTGGCTGCAGCAAGCATCGGACAGGTTTGGTCCACCTGAGGCAACCCTCTTATATTTTAAATAGCCGCACACCAAATTTATTCTTTTGAGGGTCATCAACACTTCAACACCAATTGAGGCTTTCTGCTCTGGATTGAGCTGTCTTTTGCTTATCTGTTCATTCCCTTCATTTGGTCAGGTCCATCGAGCAGTCTTGAAGGATGGTTCAGACGTTGTGATGAAAATACAGTATCCTGGTGTTGCAGACAGTATAGAAAGTGATATTGAGAATGTTAGGCGACTCTTGACTTACACAAACCTCATCCCTAAAGGTCTTTTCCTTGATAGAGCTATAAAGGTAAAAAAAAAATCATATTTGGAAAGCATCATGGATAATTCACCATCTCACTTTTTCCCCTTACTTTGCATATGCATCCTTTGTTGATATATTTGTGTGTGTCAAAATTCTCTCTCAACATGGTATTTGTTTTGCAAATGAGGGTACAGGGTACTATGCGAAATAGTGTACATAAGAGTATGTTGTGGCATTCCAGATGCTGTAACCTATATGCGAAATAATGAACCGAGGCCCATTCTTGCTTCATATTCAGCTATAATCAGAATAAAATTTGAAATCGCTGATGTCATGTAAAAAAATTACTGTCATTCACAGTCATTCTCCACAGATTTAATGATCTTAAGATTTCTGAATCGAAAGCTATTTTAAATCTTAGTGACATATGTTTCTAATACTGTGCTTAAGTAAGCATGTAATAGTTGTTGCAAATTTTCGGTTGACAGAGCATATTCTCTTTCATGTTCCTGCTATACAGGTTGCCAAGCAAGAGCTGGCAAGGGAATGTGATTATTTCATAGAAGCAAGTAACCAGAAGCGGTACAAAGAGTTGCTCTCTGATAGCGAGGGCTATTACGTCCCTAAGGTCACTGATGAATTGTCAAGCAAAAAGGTGCTGACATCAGAGTTTGTTCCAGGTGCTTTTTGATATTTCATTCTGCATATGTTTTGCATGTAGTGTTATAGTCTACAATGCTGGAAGTTCTTAATGTTGACAATTTTTTTATCCTTGCCAATTCAAAAATTGATATGTGGCACCTTTACCTTTATGGCATATTCAATCAGAACTATCATTATTGTGTGGAAGCTAGGCATGCTATGTTATTGCCAGACCAAGAATTTCAAGTAACTATACATATGGACACCTGAAAACTTTCTTATATCATTTGATAGAGAACATGAGCCGTATATGTCGCATTTCATAGTTCATACCAAAATATTGAAGTAACCATATAGTACCTATTTTATTTATTCTGTAGGTAGTTTAAGATTGTAATACGAAACATCTTCTGTTGACATCATTTCAGTAATTGAAGACAGGCCAATAATTTGAAGTACTACGACTACCATAAATATGGATATCTGAATACTTTTGTATAGCATTGTGATAATGAGCATGAGCCGTTTCAATGGTATTTTCATACCATAAACTTGAAGTAACCATATAGTACTATCTATTCTATTTATTCTGTAGATAGTTTCACATCGGAATACAGAACATCTTCTGTTGACATCATTTTAGTAGTAGGCATACTCCATAATCATTATTTGTCCTTGGGAGTTTTTAGCATTTTTTGCTGAGGCAGCTATGTGGCAACAGTCTCAGTAACATTCAAGAGCAAAACTGCTCTGCCTGATCACGAGCTTAATTTTTCCTTTTACTACTATACCGAACAACCAATGAGGTTGCAACATGTGGATGTAAGTTCTCATCTTAATTAGAGCCAAGCCTAACGGATAAACTGGAGTCTATAAGACTAAATAGATAATCACACTAAGCAAGACTGCTAACAGAGGCCATTGCTGCTGCATTGCACATTGCTTCTGCTGTATGGATTCACGTCCACAGCACAGGTTCTATTTTGCTGTGTAAAATTCTAATTGACTGAAACTTTATCCTTATATTTTAGTTGGGAAACGAGCACATATTTGCGTTCTTGCGCGCCCCTCTTGTCTGTATGAACTGTTTTTTATGGGGAAGTGTTCTAAGAACTGTATATCTACATGTTGGTTCTGTACAGGAGTTCCTATCGATAAGGTGGCAGCACTAAGCCAGGAAACTCGCAATTATGTTGGATGTAAACTTCTTGAACTGACGATAAAGGAGTTATTTGTCTTCAGATTTATGCAGGCATGTGTTGCTTTTCATACCATCTGTTATATTTCTAAATAATTAACACGGTATGATAGTAGAGCTTGGTAGCTATGTAATTTGTATCCACATTAAAACTGCAGCAATTGATCATTTCATCATATTTGGTGTGCCTGGTGAACGTATAGAGATCCTCTCATGCAATCTACCTTCTTTTAGGTTAACTGGCAAACAGAAGGTTATTTCTCACCACTCTTTTTATGCAGACTGATCCAAATTGGAGTAATTTCCTCTATGATGATTCTACAAGGCAATTTAATCTTATTGACTTTGGGGCTGCCCGTGAATTCCCTAAAAAGTTTGTAGATGATTATCTTCGGATGGTAAGCAACCACAATTAATCC
The DNA here is from genome assembly GCA_012064385.1 of Puccinellia tenuiflora. NCBI lineage: Eukaryota > Viridiplantae > Streptophyta > Magnoliopsida > Poales > Poaceae > Puccinellia > Puccinellia tenuiflora. Next base: position 653,279 of record QRDG01000314.1, on the reverse strand, counting down.
CCGCATCCATTGAAGACTCTGTTTGCATTTGCATAATTTAGTGTATTCAAGATGTTGTCTGATTTGTGGTATTGCCAGGTAGTTGCATGTGCAAATAGAGACAGAGCCGGTGTGTTAGAAATGTCCCGCAGACTGGGTTTTCTCACAGGGGAGGAACCAGAGGTCATGATGGATGCCCATGTCGAGGCGGGCTTCATTGTTGGGGTTCCATTCTCAAGACCCGGTGGCCACGATTTCCGTGCAAACAACATCACACACAGTGTCTCCAATCTTGGGGCTACCATGCTGAAGCACAGGCTGACCCCACCTCCGGATGAAGTCTACAGCCTCCATAGAAAGCTGTCAGGTGCATTCCTGGCCTGCATCAAGATTGGTGCTGTTGTCCCCTGTAGAGAGATACTGTTGGAGGTCTACGACCAGTACGATTTCAGTGACGATCACTCAGTAGTTCCTTCAAGCACTGGATAGAAACATGAAAAGCCTTGATTTTTCAGTCTTCCTGAAATCCTCAACTAGATACATGCTAGTTGCATTGCAGGTCGTTTTTTTGGTTTTGTTTGAAAGGTTTGTAATCGGCTTGTCCATTCAAGTTCAGACTGAACTGATAATGTGACAAATTATATTCTCCGTAACATGGAAAGTGATTTTGACTTTGTCTAGATGAGCTCATATAGTTGTCTGCGGGCGGTGAAGCATCGAAATCAATCGGTGCCCACGCAAACATACATAGACGCATAAAGGACGATGAATGCGTACACGTACACTCTGTTTATCTCTTGTTCGATAGCCGTATGCGCGCGCTCCCAGTAGGTAGTTTTGTTCTTTCTCATTCTCTTGTTCTCTTTTATGAGCCAGGTACATCTCCAATAATAATCGTGCCTGTATGATTCCCTACTGATTAATTAGCTGGCAAAATTGGCCCGAAATAATTAGCTGGCAAATCTGGCACGCATGCAGGTAATTAACATAGTTGATTTGTCTATGTCGTGTCCATATATTATATTTGGAAGCATACTATATCTTCTCCTCAATTAGGTTCTTGCTTGATTAACTCCTTATTTATTTGTAGCTATATAGGTGTGTCACTCCCTTGCTATGCGTGCGTTAAATACACAATCTAGGCTCCATTGTTTTCCTACCGAATCGATCGGTCCGATCTTGCTTCTGCTCAATCATCAATTGATGCGAAGATGAAGACGAGGATTCATGCCGTCAGGCCTTGGGCTCTTCTCGCTCTTGTTCTCGTCCTCGTCAGCAGCTGTGTGCAGGCGGCGGACGAACAGAGGTACGGCGCCGGCAGGAGGAGGAGGAGCCGGCGACCCTCCGCGGCGGCGGCGGTGGCCAACATCATGGTGCCTATCACCTTCCTCAACTCCTCCGTCGAGAAGGGAGCCGGTATGCGTTAAGCATCGATTCGTTTCTTCCTTCTAGTTCGATCGTCGGCTCATTTTCTTAATTTATTGTGTACTACTATCTAGAAGTAGAATATTATCTGCTTGATCGATTCAGCTTGCTAGCTAGCGAGGGCATACCGGCTGGTATAAACGTTTGCGAATATATTTGAATTGAAGTATAAAATGGAACACATTTCAGTTTCCTCACGTAGGATAGGGATTGCCCTTAAGTTTAAATTTTCTTGGTACAGGTTCCTCACTTCACTTAAAAGAGACGTATCCCTGTATCGTTTTACCTTGCCACTTGTGAAACGGTTTACTACTACAGTAATAAATTAGGCTGCCTAATCTTCTCGCTAGTGGATCCTTTTCGCTGGGACTTACCAGTTGATAGTTGTGCTCTTTCTCTTCCACGATGATACTCTCCGCGCCGCTGTCCTATTTATCTCGCGCAAGACTGATTTGCAGGCATGCAAGTTGTCTTGTCACTTCGTCTCGCTAAGATCGATGACTGCAAAAGTGGTGGATTTCATTTTCATGGTGGATTGTGACCCGACGATAAGGAACGTATCCAGTGGTAGCCGGATAGTCCCAGGCTAGTTTTTTTCTTTTGATGGAAAGTCCCAGGCTAGCTAGCTAGTCCACGATCGACGCCCCCAGAAGACTAATCGAGTAGCACTCGGCCGGGGCCCAATAATGTACGTAAGTGGAGCCGCCCCTGATACCCCGATTGGGCTGGACGAAGGCCTGGGTAGGGCAGGAGGCCCAACAATATTCCGCCCTAGCCAGGCAAAGAAAAATTACGAGAAATTCCTGAATTTTATTACGAACTCGTTTGGTAGCCATCATCTCAGATCGAAATTATGGAATTCAGTCGGGATTCCATGCTCAACGTGTTTGACTGACATGGATAGAATGATACTGTTGCAGTGTGCATGGATGGGACGCCGCCGGCTTATCACCTAGCCCCGGGCTCCGGAGCAGGGAACAACAGCTGGATCGTCAACCTCGAGGTGCGTCACCGAATCCATCCTTCCAATTCCAAGTGATAAGCGACGGACAGCGCCAGCGTGCCTGAAGTGATGGACGGATACATCGATCGGTGCAGGGCGGCGGGTGGTGCAACAACGCGAGGACCTGCAAGTTCCGGACGAGGAACCACCACGGGTCGTCCAACCACATGGAGCGGCTCATCGCCTTCACCGGCATCATGAGCGCCAGCCCCGCCGACAATCCTGACTTCTACAACTGGAACCGGGTGAAGATCCGGTACTGCGACAGCGCGTCCTTCGCCGGCGACGCCTTCGACGAGGGCACCGGGCTCTACTTCCGGGGCCAGCGGATCTGGGAGGAAGCCATGGAACACCTGCTCTCCATCGGGATGGCCTCCGCCGACCAGGTGCTCCTCACGGGCTGCTCCGCGGGGGGCCTGGCGGCGATCCTGCACTGCGACCAGTTCGGCGCCTACTTCGCCGGCCGCCCGAGCACCACCGTCAAATGCCTCGCCGACGCTGGCCTCTTCCTCGATGTGTAAGTACGTCTGCTTAATTGTTACTTCAAATAAGTGCCTCGCTCGGTCGCCACATCGATCATATCATCATCATGCTCACCCGGCCGGTTGATCGTTGCGTGCAGCGTGGATATCTCCGGGGGACGCAGCTTGAGATCCTACTACGCCGACATCGTCTACATGCAGGGAGTGGCTCAGCACCTTCCGCCGACGTGCACCGATCATCTCGACGCCACCTCAGTGCGTACCTAGCTATATTCGGTGACATTTCTGTCTCAAAGTGTCGACTAATCTTGGTTTCCATGCATTCGTGCATCCGTACAGTGCTTCTTCCCTCAGAACATAATCGACGACATAAAGACCCCCATCTTCCTGCTGAACGCAGCATATGACGTCTGGCAGGTAAAAATGCATAATACTACTGCACGCATGAATGACTGACCATATCATGGGTGATTAATTGGCTGAAGCTCCACTGGATTTCGGTTTGCATATCGGCGCCCAAATATTCACATGAAACTGACTAGTAAAATCCAATCAAAGAATTTATTCGAATTCGTGTCCACTACTGGAAGAAATGAAAATTTCAAAATAATTCCGATGCAATTGTGTTGAAAAATCAATCAGATTGAAGAAAGCCTGGCCCCAAAGAAAGCAGACCCCAGCGGCGCCTGGCGAGCCTGCAAGGTCAACCGCTCAGCCTGCGACGCATCTCAGATGAAGTTTATACAAGGTAAAAAACAATCATACATATCCAGTGAAGGGAAGATCAGGACAACACTCCTGAATAACCAATTTTCTGTGCGCATGCTAGATTTCAGGGAGCAGATGGTGGAATCTGTCAGAGGCTTCTCCAGTTCCAGTAGCAACGGGCTCTTCATAAACTCCTGCTTCTCCCACTGCCAGTCCGAGCTGCCGGCCACATGGAGTGGCTCCCCCGCCATTCTGAACAAGGTAATACAAGACCCAACTCTTAGTACACGGTACATTTATACATTCATCATTGGTTCATATGTAATTTGCTTTTTTGGTTGCGAGTACAGGGGATCGCGAAATCTGTGGGCGACTGGTACTTTGGCCGGGCGGAAGTGAAGGCCATTGATTGCCCCTACCCTTGCGACAACACATGCCGTCACATCATATGAGAAGAAGGTCCTGCAAGCTACTAGCTAGGGCCGTTTCGAACGCATGGATTGATCGTGTTGTTACAATTTAGAACCCAGAGAATGGTTTTGGTTCACTTTCACTGGAGAATTCAGTCAGGATGATATGAACGTTCCCTTCTAATCCCTCACTCGCTCTTCTTGATTGATGTGTACCTTGATCAAAGGCCACCATGAGTTAGTAAAATAAAGAAAGTGTGGCTAGCTCATAAGCCCGAATTTAGGTTCCTATTTAGACCCGGCTCTCTTATTTCGATGAGGCTATCGCAAATGCTCCCGCAAATGATGAGAAGTAGCTCATTATTGGGGACTTCAACCTCATATATCAGGCCGCGGACAAGAACAACTCCAACCTGAACTTTCGCCTCATGGGTCAATTCCGGCAGGCCCTCAACACTTGCCAGCTCAAGGAGGTCAAGCTGCAAAACAGAAAGTATACATGGAGTAACGAAAGAAGCGATCCCACTTTGGTCCGTCTTGACAGGGCCTTTTGCAGCCCCAGCTGGGACCTCACTTTCGGCCACCACGTGCTCACCGCCTTGTCCTCGTCGCTCTCTGACCACTGCCCTCTTATGTTATCAAGCCAATGTGGCCCCAGGCGTCCGCCCACCTTCAGATTCGAGAACTTCTGGATCAGGATGCCTGGCACGTCCAGGCGGCTTGGGAGGATCCTACTACTCACACCCAGCCTGTTCATGTCTTCAACCACAAGCTCAAGCACACTGCGAGGAAGCTGCGTGCTTGGAGCAAGAGTCTCTTCTCCGATCATAAGTTGCAGTTCATCATGGCACTCGATGTTATTCTCCAACTGGACATCGCTCAGGAATCAAGAACTCTCTCGGGGAGGAGAAAATTTTGCGAGCGGCTCTGAAAAATCGGGTCATGGGTTTGGCGGTTGTAACAGCCCCAGCTTTGTAATGAAAAATACCAAAAATGTTTCCACTTTTGCATCATTGTTTGCATCATGGCATCCATATGAAGTTGCTTTCCCTAACAAAACCAACATATGCAAGCAATTGAAATGGGGAAGCCCAACCTTCCCAAAACCTCCAACTCAAATGCAATGCCCAACTTGGCAACAAACTAAATGAACTTCCAAATTGTTTAGGAAGTTCCAAGTTTACGTTTTATGAAAAATTCTCAATTTCCAAATATTGTCAAATAAGAAATGAAATTGAGAATCCAAAATTGGTTCAATTCAAATTCTATTTTGAACCCAAGTTAAACTTTCCAAAAATTCAAACTAAAATCATGGGGAGCTTCATTTTCATACTAGGAGCCTCCATGATTAATTTCACTATTTTTGGAAATAATTAAGTGCTTCAATTAAATACATGTTTGTAATTTATCAAGATGATCATAATGCAATACTATGAACAATTCTGATTCTAAACATTTTATTTTGGGATAACAATTTTTGTGGAGTTTCCTCAGGACATAGGGAGCCCACATGAATTTTCCATATTTTCTAAAAATTGCTTAAGTGGCTTAATTAAATAGCTAAAACCTGCTGTTTTTAAAATCAGGAAAAAGAAAAGGGGAAATGTTTAAATTTCTGACAGTGGGGTCCCCTGTCAGCCTCTCCCTTCTCTCCTCTTCCTCACTGTGCGGGGGGCGACACTGGCGCCATGCCGCCCCGCACCATGCCGCCGCCCCACCTGCTCCCTGCTGGTCAAGGAGGACCCTGTCGGGGGAATGACCCCCGGGTATGCCAAAGTCCACGACTCAACCAAAGAACAAGAAAAGAAAACCACGAAGATCAAGCAAGCTGCTGGCTGGAGGCTCCAGCCAGCCGTCCGGCTGGAGTTCCAGGCAGCCCGTCTGGCTGGAGGTTCCAGGCAGCCCGTCCGGCTGGAGGTTCCAGGCAGCCCGTCCGGCTGGAGGTTCCAGGCAGCCCGTCCGGCTGGAGGCTTCATGCTACCCTAAGTAGTACTAGCTGGGCCTAATGGGCCAACCCTTTGTCCCCTGGGCATCCCCTTTATAAGGTGCACCAGGGAGCCCTTGAGAAAGGACCCTAGATACATATGTGGGAGGTGGAGGCTCTTCTCATCCCCACCTACTCCTTCTTCTTCCTCTAGCTAGAAGGAGAGAAACACAGCTCAAGGAGCAACCATGTAGCCCGAGATCAATGCCATGATATACATCGGACATGCAGGACGTAGGGGTGTTACCTCCATAAGAGGGCCCTGAACCTGGGTATATCGCGTGTGTTTGCGTGCTTGTGCCCAATCCCGCCGGAACGCCATCGCCGCCTTGCCCCACAATCTTTTCCATCTCTGATGGATATGCCGTGCAACCCACCACGACATTTGGCGCCCACCGTGGGGCCAGCGGCGAGCGGATCCCGTTCTCGACGGGATCCCTCTTCATCGACATCATCATCTCCTCAAGGTCTTCACCAAGCTCTCTTCGAGGGTTGGCGTCGCGGTGACTCCCGTGGCCGTGACTGCATCGTCTTCGTCCGGCCATGCCCACGCGCCCGTGTGCTGACGTTTCCCCCGATCTGGATCTGGGAAGGCGTTTTGAGATCGATCCTGGAGAGTTGACTCCGATTGACTCGGTCGATCCAGCAGCACATCGACAACACGATCCAGTTCCTTCGCCTGCGCTTCCTCAAGCCCACGACGCTCCCGACCTCGAGCTCGGCCGCGTATGCGCCTCTGCTCCGCGCCTCCTGGCCCACGCCGCTGCGCCTTTGCTGCATCTGCCGCCGTCGTCCTCCCTCGCGGCTCGGCCGCCTTCTCTGCACGAGCTTCACCGTCCTCGATCCGGCCTCGCCTGCTCCACCCTGTGCACGTCCGTGTCTGCGTGCCTCCATGCCGAGCTACTCCACCAGGCCCACGTCTTCGCGCCTCTGTTGCGTCTCTGCCCGAGCTCCACTCTCGCGCCGACGCGCGACTCCTGCTACTCTTGTCCCTGCGCCGGCCTCCCTCCTAGCCGAGCGCCCTGCCCAGGACGTCCCCGTCAACCCGCGGAGGTTCCATCAGCGAGCCAGCCTCCGCCCGCGCGCCCCTGCCGTCGCGCCTCTCCTTCGCCTCCGACCGCAGCCGGCTGCAGCCCAACCGCGGTCCAGGCCTCCGTCGACGCCGGCGTACCCGCGCCCTGCCGCCCACGCATGTCCGCCCTCTGCTCGGCCGTGCTTGGCCTGTTCTCCGCCCCGGCTCCTCGCGACCATGGCCGGCTGCTCACGCCCGCGTCGGCCTCCCCCTGCTCCAGTTCTCCCCGGCCGCCTGCGTCCGCCTGCCGCGCCGGCCACCTCCGGCCCCAACTCGTCGTCGACCTCGCGCTCCCGGCCGCTCACCCGTACCTGGCCTCCTCCGCCTCTACCTGCGTGTGCGCGCCCCCGGCTCCGCCGCCCTGGCCGGCCCCCTCCCGTCGTGGACCCGCAGTCCGGCTGCGCCTCCCCGCGAGCCATCGTCGCCTCGTCGTCGAGCTCTGCCTCGACTCCCGCGTGCCTCCGCGGTCGCATCCGGCTCCGCACCGTCGCCGGCTCCGCCTGCCGCCTCCCGCGCTCCCGGCTCGGCCGCGTCTGGCCGGCCGCGACCAGCTCCATCCGCGCCCATCCCGCGCGCGCGCCCCGCGCCGCTCCGCCTGCCGCCACCGGCCGGCCGCCTTCGGCTCCGGCGCCGTGCACATCGCGGCTCCCGCGGCCTGGCTGGCCCTGGCCGGCTCCGGCGCATCGCCGCCTGCTCCTCAGCCGAGCCGGCCGCCCAGACAAGAAGAGGAGAAAAATAAAAGCAAAAATAAGGAGCCGGCCAGGCCGGCCGGCTAAAAAAAAAAGGGAGCCGGCCGGCCGGCTAAAAAACAAAATAAATAAATAAAGATAGAGGGAGAAGAGCCAGCCGGCTGGAAAAAGGGGCGGCTCCGAATCCTTTTAGCTGCCTGACCGGCTCGAGCAAGCCGGCTGTCCCTAGCCTGTTCCGCTGCCAGACTGCAGCACCACTACTTCGACTACAGAAAACAACAAAAGTTTCAAACATCATAAATTTTGTATATTGAGATCTAATGACTAACTTTGTCTCTTGGATGACTATTTTCTGCATGAACCTGCCGAGGTCCTCCCGCTGACGCCGAATGACCCCGACAGCTTCGGGGGCTAGTGGATCCCCAAGCCGACCGGCTCCTCCAGCTGACTGCCCCTTCGACCGGCTACATTCGCAGCTGGGTTTTCGGGGGCTCGACATCATCATCGCCCCCGTCGCGAACCTCGGTAGCACGCCACCGCCAACGCCCACACCGCGAAGCTCGGGGGCTCGACGTCATCATCGCCATCACTCCCAACTTGGAGCTCGGAAGCGCAATAGCCGCCAACCGGCAGAAGGCCAAAGACCCCCGGTCCAAGAGGCCCGGAGGCAAGCAGCCGCCAAGCCGGCAATATTATTCCCGGGGGCTGCGCAGCCGCCAAGCCGGCTCCGCAGACCCGGACGCACATCTACATCACCCCGGCCAAGACGGCATCACATTCCCGGGTCCTGCGCATACGCCGACCCGGAGGACTCTATCACCCCGGCCAAGAGCCCGGGGGCTGCCACGCCGTCAGCCGGCATCGCATTCCCGGGTCCTGCGCATACGCCGACCCGGAGGACTATCACCCCGGCCAAGAGCCCGGGGGCTGCCACGCCGTCAGCCGGCATCGCATTCCCGGGTCCTGCGCATACGCCGACCCGGAGGACTATCACCCCGGCCAAGAGCCCGGGGGCTGCCACGCCGTCAGCCGGCATCGCATTCCCGGGTCCTGCGCATACGCCGACCCGGAGGACTCTATCACCCCGGCCAAGAGCCCGGGGGCTGCCACGCCGTCAGCCGGCATCGCATTCCCGGGTCCTGCGCATACGCCGACCCGGAGGACTCTATCACCCCGGCCAAGAGCCCGGGGGCTGCCACGCCGTCAGCCGGCGTCTCATTCCCGGGGGCTGCGCATCCGCCGACCCGGAGGACTCACACCCCGGTCAAGAGCCCGGTTCAACTTCAAAGATTTTTATCCGGCTTCAATTTCAAGGATTTTCATCCGGCTTCAAGGATTTTCATCCGGCTTCAAGGATTTTCATCTGGCCACAACTTTCATCCGGCTTCAAGGATTTTCATCCGGCTTCAAGGATTTTCATCTGGCCGCAACTTTCATCCGGCTTCAAGGATTTTCATCCGGCTTCAAGGATTTTCATCCGGCTTCAAGGATTTTCATCTGGCCACAACTTTCATCCGGCTTCAAGGATTTTCATCCGGCTTCAAGGATTTTCATCTGGCCACAACTTTCATCCGGCTTCAAGGATTTTCATCCGGCTTCAAGGATTTTCATCTGGCCACAACTTTCATCCGGCTTCAAGGATTTTCATCCGGCTTCAAATTCATCCGGCGTCAAGTTCATCCGGCGTCAAGTTCATCCGGCTCCAACTTCGTCCGGCTTCAAGTTCATCCGGCATCAGCCGGCTTCAGCCCCGACTCCAACATCTCATCCACAACGACCAAGACAAGGGGAAGATCGCGAAGTCTTCCCAGCAAGCTAGCAAGACTCCACGATCTCGGGGGCTAGTGTCGGGGGAATGACCCCCGGGTATGCCAAAGTCCACGACTCAACAAAAGAACAAGAAAAGCAAACCACGAAGATGAAGCAAGCTGCTAGCTGGAGGCTCCAGGCAGCCCGTCCGGCTGAAGCTCCAGGCAGCCCGTCCGGCTGGAGGTTCCAGGCAGCCCGTCCGGCTGAAGCTCCAGGCAGCCCGTCCGGCTGGAGGTTCCAGGCAGCCCGTCCGGCTGGAGGCTTCAGGCTGCCCTAAGTAGTACTAGCTGGGCCTAATGGGCCAACCCTTTGTCCCCTGGGCATCCCCTTTATAAGGTGCACCAGGGAGCCCTTGAGAAAGGACCCTAGATACATATGTGGGAGGTGGAGGCTCTTTTCATCCCCACCTACTCCTTCTTCTTCCTCTAGCTAGAAGGAGAGAAACACAGCTCAAGGAGCAACCATGTAGCCCGAGATCAATGACATGATATACATTGGACATGCAGGACGTAGGGGTGTTACCTCCACAAGAGGGCCCCGAACCTGGGTACATCGCGTGTGTTCTTGCCGTGCTTGTGCCCAATCCTGCCGAAACGCCATCGCCGCCTTGCCCCACAATCTTTTCCATCTCTGATGGATATGCCGTGCAACCCACCACGACAGACCCGGCCCGGCCTCTCTCTCCCCTGCTCCACTTGCTGGCCTCGCCTGCTCCCCATTTTCCCCACTCGCGAAACCCTAGCTCGCGCCGACATGCCCCTGTCTTAGCCGAGGTCGTCGTCGAGCGACGCCGCCGTTGCTGGCCTCCCCGTCTCCAGCGAAGACCGCCACGAGCTCCGTCGCCTCTCCTTCGACCTCTCCGTCGAAGGAATCGTCCCGGGAGGTCCTAAATCGTCGAAGCCGACCGATTCCTCTCCGCCGCCGTCGAGCACGCCCGCCTCCGATTCCGGCCGCCCCCGGCCTCCTCCGACCACCCCACGGCCAGCTACTCGTCCCTGGTGAGCCCGCGCATCTCGGAGACATTTCTTTTCCCCTCATCCCCCTCCGCCACGGCCATGCGCTGTCGAGCACCCACGCGCCGCCGTGCACCTTTCCCTCAGGCTCCGAGCACACCCATGGATGCGGCCCTCACACCGCACGCCTTTTCACCATGCTCACCGCGGGGCGCCGCCACATCGTGGACATCGCCGGCCGCATCCCCGTCGGCGCCGTCGTGCACCCCGTGTGCCCGGCCTAGGCACCAGCTGGGCCGGCTTGAGGCCGGAAGCCTTGGGCTGGTGCCCGGCCTGGACACCGGCCTGGGCCGGCACGAGGCCGGACCCTTCGGCCACCCCCCCCCCCCCCCCCCCCCGGCCTCCTCGCCCAGCCTGGGCCGGCCAAAGGCCGGTGGCTTCGGGAGCCCACCCGGCCTGCAGCCCGGCCTGGCCGGCACAAGGCCGGCCTGACTGGCTGTTTGGTTTTTCTTTTTTGGGTTTAAAAACCAAATTGAATAATTCATAACTATTCAAATAATGATCCAAATGTTGCAAATTAAATATCAAAATGTTCAGAATCATTGTAACATTCTTTTGAAATTATACTCTTGTTGTTTATTTAAGAATTCCTAAAATGGAATAAATGATACCTAATTTGGGAAAATCATAATTCGATAAATATTCAACCAAAAATTATGAATAAAATATCAAAGTGATCAGCATGTCAATTACTATCAAACCATGCTAATATCACATCATGATCACAAAATTTTATTTGATGTTATTTCTTTAAATGATTAAATGAATCAAATTCAATTACTTATTTAATTCACTATTTATTCTTTGGTACTCGGAAATTTACAAATAAGGTACCAAAATGATCGGAAGAACAAAACCTATATAATCATATCATGTTCATGCATATTTGATCCACTTCTTAGTAATGTAATAATTTTGTAAACAAGGTGGACACTAAGGTAAATATGGGGTTGCTTCCAAATAATTGTCCCAATTATTTGGCACTCCATTTAATATTGTTAGATAAATCATATGATGATAGCTTTGCATAATATTGTCATGTCATCATGTGATTGTGCATTGCACCTTTTCTTCAGGTGATTTATTTGTTCTTTTGTATTATTTGGGTATCGATAGATTCCGGAGTCGAGGGTCTCTCTACCTACCCCGACGAGCCGTACTACACGCCCCGGCAGCAAGGCAAGAGATAACCTAACCTTCTTGGCATCTAGCATCCTACTGTTTTATAAACTTATTTTATCCACCATAATATTGCATGCGATTCAAATGTCACTTTTGATCAAGTACTATAGTATCCTATGAATGCATGTTTTTCCCCGAACCATCACATGTTTCCCCTCCTATGAACCCTAGGATTGATGTGTTGGCCGGTGACAAAGATATAATTGTGGTAATTATATGCTTAGCTATGCTTAGCCATGCTTAGTTAAATGCTATATTGTCCGTTGATTTAATTCCATAATGATGATGTTGATGGAATGTTTCGGGCATGGTGGTTACTTGAGATGCTTAATTAAAATGCTAAGAAGGCTTGGATGAGTTGCCATCAGGGATGGTGTTTTGTCTCATTCTTGCCCCTAGGTGCGAGTTCTTTACCTCTTGAACCAAGACGAGCGTGCTGCCATTGGTGGGTGTATGGGCGCCTTACTAACTGAATAACTTGTGCGGGCGTATCCAAGGGTCCTCTAGTTCGGTTTTCCATTTGCGTGTGAGTGGAAAAGAAAATGTTGCTGAGGATTTGTGTTTAGGACGTGGCGATGGGGGCAGGGGCTGAAATAGGCTGGGTAAACTTGCCCTGTCGCCACAGATGACTCTTGGATAGTCTCACGCGAGGTAAAGGTTTAACCACGCCCGCTCGCCGGCCTTCCCCGGAAGAGGGCCAATCAGGTGAGCCGGACGGTACCAATGGGTAAATTAGTACACCCCTGCAGGGTTAAATCTTTTCGAAAAGCCGTGTCTGCGGTTATGGACGACTTGGGAATAGACGATAAGATCATAGAGAACCTTAACTTAATTGATATGGCAGCTAAAGGTTGCATAATCAACGTGTGATAAAGGTTCATTTCCTCGAGGGTGATTCGAGGGGGTGCCTTTGGTGGTGACGAGTGATGATTCTTGGTACTACTTGGTTCAACGAGAACCGAAGGAAAATGTTACTCTCTTATCCCTTTTCCAGAAAATATTCTGAGTAGTCGATGCCATGGGTTTTTTATCTTTTAAATGAAAATCTAGCTTTATGCAAAATAGCTACATATACAGCTTTAGAGCCTCCGTCAGCATTGGGCCTATATCGCCCTACTAAACTTGCGAGTACGTCGTACTCAGTCTCTCTTTGCTGCCTCTATATGTTTGTTTCATAGGAGGACGACACCGAGCAGCTAGGTGGTTTCTTCGTGGACGTCGACTAGTAGTCCGGGGTTCCCAGGTGGCAGTTTGGGACCGTGGAACAAGCCGGCTTAGGTTTATTTTTATTTGTAGGCCTCTTAGGCCATATTTGCATCTTGTTGTACTAGACAACACTACCTCGCTTCTGCATGTTGTATTGATGGTCTGTGACCCTTTGGTGTGTAATATTTGTATCTTTCTCATATATGAGTTGCTATATGAATCTTTGTGTCGTAGAGTCTGTGATGTGCCAGTTGTTCCACCAGTCTTGATCTCTTAACTATGCATGATGGTTGGCCTGTTCAAGACGGCTCGCAGCAGCATGACTCACCTCCTGGTGGCAGTGGACAAGTTTACCAAGTTGATCGAAGTGAAGCCGATCAAGAAGCTGGACGGCAACACCGTCGTCACTTTCTTCCGGGACATCATCTATCGCTACGGCTACCCACATAGCATCATCACCAACAACAGCACCAACTTCGCCAAGGGCACCTTCGCACGTTTCTACGGCAACAAGGGCATCTGGCTGGACCTTGCATCAGTGGCCCACCCCCAGTCAAACGGGCAGGTGGAGAAAGCAAACGGCCTCGTTCTGGCCGGCATCAAGCCCCAGCTGGTGGATCCCCTCGAGCGTTCACCCGGATGCTGGATAGAAGAGCTGCCATCCGTCCTATGGAGCCTCCGGACAACACCAAGCAGAGAAACCAGCTACACGCCCTTCTTCCTCGTCTACGGCGCTGAAGCCGTCCTGCCGGCCAACATCGAGTTCGACTCTCCCCAAGCCGTCGTCTACACTGAAGAGGAAGCAAAAAAGGCCAACGAAGACGGCGTGGACTTGCTCGAGGAGGCGCGCGAGCTGGACCTATCCAGGTCAGCTCTATACCAGCAAGACCTGCGCTGCCACCACGCCAGCCAGATCCGGCCGCGCGCATTCCGTGAAGGCGACCTCGTGCTCCGGCTGATCCAGGACACCAAGGGCCGGCACAAGCTATCCTCCCCTAGGAGGGACCCTTCATCATCAGCCGAGCACTGCTGAACAATGCGTACTACCTCACCGATGCGCGCGAGACCAAGAGGAACAAGGCGGATACCTCATTCGAGGAACATTCGAGGAAACAGAGCGTCCGTGGAACGCAGATCTACTCTACCCCTTCTACACCTAGGAGTGTAACACCTTGTATCTTTTATCACTTTTATGTAAGGCGGCAGCTCCGAGCACACACTCGGGGGCTACCTTGTATCACTGCAAGTTTTAATATATTTCGTCCGGCTATGGCCAGCCGACTTTCATTCCTTCTCGAGATGGCTTAATAACGTGCTTGACGCCCAAGGCCCACTCTACGGATCCGGCTGCAGACTGCAACCCGGCTGACATGCCGGCCAGAGCAAAAGCTGGAAAGCTCACGCATGAAAAACATCGAAAAGAAAGAACCACCCTCAGCTCGCCATACAAAACCGTGCCTCACTTGCTCCAGTCTAGCCCCTAAGTCCTATGAATGTGTACTCAACCAGGCGGCCCACTCTTCGGATCCGGCTGCAGACCGCAACCCGGCTGACGCACCGGCAAGAGTAGCGGTCATGACTGGCCGGGTGCACGGGAAAGGATAAGGAGGCAAAACGAAGGCGACCCGGCGTTTTTAACTGAATTAAAAGTGAAAAGCTAAAAGTGCCAACCTTTCGATTTCTTACACTAACGATCTAACGATTTTCATGCCCGCAAGAACCAATAAGAAATTTACCCGGCTCTCCCACGCGAGCCGGCCAGAATCTCGGGGGCTACCCCGTGAAACTTCCGAAGTACAGAAAGGCTTCGAAAAATTCGACTCGGCTCTCTGCGCGAGCCGGCCCCATTTTCGGGGGCTAGTGGGACCCAGTGGGCGAGGTTGAACCCCCACCCGGTCAGAAAAAGTGCAAAATAAGTTGGAAACCGCAAGCGCAAGGCCACAAAACAAGGCATACAAGAGGTCACAAGGCAACCAGCTGCAAGCAGCCGGCCGATAAGATAAATAACATGCAAAAGATCATAAGTGAAAGACCACAAGTACGAGACCGCAAATTCTACAGTTACGCCCGGCATCCCAGGGGCAAACGATCATAAGTGAAAGACCACAAGTACGAGATCACAAGTTCTACAGTTCTTCTCCCTCCCTGCTTTCCACTTCGGGATGGATGCGGATCTCAACCTCCGCCTCGATCCCCAGCGCTCTATCGCGCCGGAGTTGGGTTACGGTCTCGTCGCTCACGACGGAACCACGCCAGTCGTCATCGCCTTCGCCGGCGGCCATATCGTTCTCCAGCATGAGGTCGGATACGCGACGGAGGGCGGTGGAGATGTGTGGACCCATGGCGTGTCGAGGTAGCTGCAGCGCGAGAGCGGCGTTGGCGGGTAGAAGGCAAGGAGAGAAGGCCGAAGGAGGTGAGCAGCCATGGTGGCGGGCGAAATCTGCAACGACGGCGGCGAACAAAAGGGCCGGCAGCGCATGCGATGTGGAGAAGTGGAAAGCAAGGAGGGAGAAGAAGGCCGGGGTGCCCTATTTAAGGGTCGAGGCCGTCACCTCAGCTCCTGCCCACGTCGCGGGGCACGTGGCTGGTAACAGCCTGACGCGCGCGACGGTTGCTGCCACAAAGGATCCCACTACCCCCATAATGCCGACAACCGCCACAGAAGATCCCGGGCCTGGGCACCGAAGCGTCGCGGTGCCAGGCCGGGTAGTGGGATGTCAGGCTCGATGGGATGGGCCGGCGTCATCCCTGACGTCACGACCAGCCGGCCCGGTGGCGAATCCAAGGAGTCGTGCTCCCAGCTGGCCTCGACCTCTACCACGACAAACTCAAGGTTGCTACAACTTCAACATGCAGACGTTTACCCGGCCGTGCCGACCGGACAAACCCCAACGTGTTCGGGGGCTAGTGTCGGGGGGATGACCCCGGGTGGTCAAAGGAAGGCACAAGTCCTCAACGTAATCCGGGTGGAACGCGTCCACCTAGATCATGCAGCCGGACACGTTTGGGGGCCGGCTACCGCCAGCCGGCTGGAGTCGCCGACAGGGCGGTATGGGCTAAAGGAGAAGCCGCATGCCCCACGTCGCCCACGACACCACCACCAGACTCCACGTCGCCACAGTGCGGAGCGTGTCGTTGGAGCGCTGACCCGCATCTGGCGGGACTGGAGCCGGCAGGGCAAGATGCGTGCCGCCTGGCTCCTCACGCCCCCGACAGGGGCACCACGATGCCAGGCGGCAAAGACTGTGGAAGATGGAAGAACACTGTGGGAAGGAGGAACCCTGTAGCTGGAGGCGGCGGGGCTGGGTCAGGCGCAGCTAGCCAGCCGGCCCTACTTGTCATCCAGTACATCTAGCCGGACCCACTTGTACAACAACCCCTCAGCCCTATATAAGGGGGGTTGCGGCCACCAGGAAAAGGATCGACCACTTAGCCTTTGGCAGAAACCCTAGCGCCCTTCATACAACTCAAGGAGCCTTTGTAAGTTCACCACCGAGATAATAAGAAAGAGCAAGGCAGGAGTAGGAGTTTTACCTCACCATGAGGGCTCTAAACCTGGGTACATCTTGTGTCATCGTCCATGCTTGTACTCAATCCCGCCTGCAGGATCCGCTGCCTGTGCCAGTTGCTCCCACACCACTCAAGCCTGTACTTAGGCATATGTCGAACTCAATACCCCGACAGATGTGTGACCCCAACCCTAACCCTATACCCGATATACGTATCTTATAAAATCATGCATAATTAATTAACATCGCACCTTTATCCATTTAGTCGAATTAAATCAATTAAAATTTAATTATGGGGTTTGTCCGGTGCATTTATATTGTGCACCGATCCCATTTAAAATTATTTTCCATGTGTTGGGGACAAAATTGGATCACATTTAATTTGTCATGCATTCATGTCTTCTACATGCTGGATCTTTGGCCGTAGAGTAAGATGCATTTTTCCGTTATCCAGTGTTCGTTGCTTATTCGGGAATAGGACGTTGAGTTGATGTGACCAACGACAGGTTCTGCTAATTCTACCATGTTTGCAGGCAAGCAATACTCACTTGCTATCTTTGCTTGTTTTCTGTCTCTTACTCCTATCTTTTGTTCCTTGCTAGCCTTATGTTACGATGCTTGTGTCTCGATCCTATTCACATGTTTACCTTGCCGTCATGATAAGCCACATCCTCCACATCCTATTACCCTGTTACTTGTTTACCTTGTTAGCCTTGCGAGTCTCAGTGCATGGTTAGGTGCTTTCCTTGAGTCTTGTTGTCTTTTTATCTAGTCTTGTTTTTAATATGATAGCTAGGTTCAACTCACCTGTTAATATTTAATTTTTGTTGCAATGGGAATAATATAATAAAGATAAGACACCGGCAGAAGGCCAATCGTGGTGTTTTGTTCTGCTAGTGTTGCCTAGGACCCGAGTTCTTTTCCACTGATCCAAGACTGAGCGCACTAACCACATGTGGGAGTTTTAAGGACCTCCCCGCAACCTATTACCGGATCCTCAAACTTGTCCATGAGCCGCAAGTAGTTCGGGTGTTCCATTTGAGCGTGTACGATGATGATGATGAGCAGGTAAGATGCTGTTGGTTACGTGGTTACTTTGCGGTAGGGCTTGCGGCATGTGGCGTTTATCGCATGTGGAAGGAGGGCAATTGTATGAGTGTTCCTCCCGAAGCCGTCCAGGCAACGGTTAGGTCCACCTCAGAGTTTCGGCCAGACTTTCAATGTGGGACAGACCTAGCTAGGTGGCTCCCTGGACTTGTTTGTAGAGAAGGGAAGTGTTGTGTCGAACGCTCCACCGGTACACCTCTAAGCGAGTGTTTTGATGCGTGTGGGTTCATTGGTGCATCCCTGTAGGGTGAAATCTTTTCGAAAAGCCGTGTCCGCGGTTATGGGCGACTAGGTGAAATGTGCTGGCAAAAAAGATCATAGACAACTTGCACCTTATGCTGATTAGAACTTGACTAGTAAGATAGATTACTCGAATAATAACTCATAAAATTTTTCAACTGTGTGCGTGCCTTTGGGTTGCTCCTCGTGGGTGGATCGTGGAGTAGCAATTGGCTAGGTTATGTTTGGTGTTAGTATTTAGTTGGTTCCTTATGCGCTCTCTTACCTTGTCTCTTTTAGACGAAAGTTGTAGCGTGTCTCTATAAGTTGTTAGTGCTGCTTGCTGCCGCTTCAATCGCTAACCCTCTTTCCCCCGCAATTCAAGCTTTGATATCTTGTGAGTATTACTTGCCAGTACTGTTTATAGTACTGACCCCTTCGGGGCTGCTATTCCAATGCAGCCGACAGGTTTGAAGTCTGACGACGTTAGCTTGGGAATCCCTTCGGCTTGGCCTGGGCAGGGATATGGTGCCTTTGTTTATCTTCAGGACTCTTAGTCCACATTTGTATTCTTATCCGTAGCTGGATACTACTTCGCTTCCGTTGTTATTTGGTTCTTGGTATTGTATCTTTTGTTCTTGACTCGGTGACTCATTGTTGTAAAGAAGTTGTTTTTTGTGGGTTCCATCGAGATCTTTTGTAATGATATCACAATTCCACCCGCATAACATGTGTGTTGCGATGTGCATGTTATGCTAGGTGGGCGTCCTAGGATTGTTATTATGCGGATTTGGCTGGAACGCTCAAATCTACATAGTACCGATCTCGGGGCGTTAGAAGACCCCTCTCCGATCAATGACCAACAGCGGGATCTGGGCACCCATGATGGCCCCCGTGCGATCCACAAATTAATTCGCTTGAACCTTAACATGCGTATCCCATTCCCTTTGTACCTCGATACTGAGTTTGTCTGAGATATGATATTCACTATCCTAATACTTAGTTCTATATTGTTACCGACAAACATCGTTTAACTCATTCTCATGATCACACATCTTGTGACCTAGTCACATGTTTGCAAACTTCGATGTGATCTCACCGAGTGGGCCCCTTTATTATCTCTCCGACATTCGGATGCACAAATCCCGTCTTGATCATATGCCTCAACATGCTCCTCCGGAATACCCAACTACACCTTTATGATCACCCTATTACGGTGTGACGGTTGATGCAATCAAAGCAACCTCGGGTAACAGTGATTTAATAAGATCTCATGGTCTAATGATTAGGTTACTATGTTTCTAATTATCATGATGCTGAATGTTGATCACGTCATGATACATATATTGGGTGTGTCCACCACATCGTTCACCCAATGACATGACTTCATTGTCAATTGACATAAATGTCCATGATCAGGAAACCTTGATCATTTGTTGACAAATGGACTAGTTAAATAGAGGCTACTAGGGACCTGGTTGTTTATATACCACACGTGTATTAATGTTTCTGCTTAATACAGTTATGGCATGGTATAAAACGTATTATGAACATATATGAGTTATGATAATAAAACACCTTTATTATTTGCCTCTAGGGCATAACTCCTACATGACACTCATTGTTCTCCTGTGAGCAACATGGTGCAAAATCTTGATAGTCTTATGCTCTGGGCTCCAATAACTCCTGTGGTGGAAAAAGAAAATTCCTCCCCTGAGAACAATGAAAATATGGGTAGGTTAATGATGGTGTCCTATGTGGGTGTTGTGAAAGGAGTAAATAGGAGTGTTGGTCGCTTTGTAACTGAACTGGAGGATGCTTCTCTTGGTGATTCAGCAGGCAATAATTATTTTGTCTAGTTTCCTCCTTCTTCTAAACAGGAAAATGTTGACAAAGAAGTTGCTCCTGGTGGAGATAATTTCTCTTTGGGTCGTCGCAATCAATGTAAAACTGGAACATGTTCTTCATCATGTCGACACCCCACCCACCGGGGGTGTCACGATCGACAAAAGTGTGGGCCGCCCTAGAAGACATCAAGACTCCCGGGTGCCACGCAAAAAGATAACAAGAGGACGGCATGCCTGGGGGCTCCGCCTGGGAGGAGAAGGAAGACCCGAAATGACACTTGGTGCAAGCCTACTACAGCATGCCAGCCGGCCGGCGGGTCGGTCGGCTTGGCAGGGTTGGACAAGACGTCATGTCTGCCAAGTTCAGAGGAAGGCCGCGACGCGTGGAAAGTATGAAGACGAGCTGGCATCCAGCCGCCTCCTGGCGGCGACACCCGTCCCCTGAGGTGGTGCTGCTGTATTAAATAAGTTGGGTGGTGCCCCAAGCGAAGGCGGAATTGCAGCTAGTAGTAGTTTCCCTCGTTTAACGAACCGAGGTTTATCGAACTAGTAGTACTTTGAAATCAACAACGAGGTGAATGTTGAAGATCCCTGGCGCTTGACCTTCAACAGACGTGGACCTGCACACACTCAACCAAAATACTTTGCCCCCAACGGCGGAAAGGTTGTCAATCTTTCTGGTCTCGCAGAAAACAAAGCGGTTAATTGTATGATGAAATAGATAAAATATGAAAAGTGACCAGAGGAATAATGATGATTAAAATCAAGTAAATGAGGTTGTAAACAATGCAAAAAGATGGACCGGGGGCCATGGGTTCACTAGTGGAGTCTCTCAAGTAAATAAAATATGCATGTGATTGGTGAACGAATTACAGCTAGGCAATTGACAAGATCATGACACAAACCCAATTTAGCTATGACAAAAAGTACATGATAATATTTAGGGAGGCATCACGACAAGGAACAAAGACCGTTGAGTCCAACTGCGTCTTTGTCTAAAAAGTCCACCGTGGGATCGCTATCCAGCCTGTCACCCAACGGTATTAAGTTGCAAGCAACAGACAATTGCAGTAAGTAAAGTGCATGAAAGTAAGCAATACTAATATCAAAGGAGATATTAACACCGTTGTTTTACCCTTAGTAGCAACAGCACACCCTGGCCCTTAGACGTTTCTATCACTCGTGCCCAGGAACAAAAGGGGCATGAACCCACTATCTAGCATATATACCCTCTCTTGGAGATACACACAATCACTTGGCCAAAGTAACTACGCACATCAGAGAGCATGCAAGACCATAAATTACTCATATAAGAATCATGCACAATCTGAACATAACTTCATAATCCATCGGATCCCAGCAAACACATCACATAGCCTTACAATAATCGATCTTGATCATGTTAGGCAGCTCACAAGATCATAAGACATGAAGCACAAGAGAGAGAGACTACCAACTAGCTACTGCCATGGACCCGTAGTCGAAGGTGAGACTACTCACAAATCATCCCGGAGGAAGGCATGACGATGAAGAGCCCTTCGGGGTCGATCTCCCATCCGGCAGAGTGCCGGGATCAGCTTCAGATTAGACCCCGAACTAGGGTTTTCGGTGACGGCGCGTCGGGGTCGAGTTTCTGGAAAATAATGGCCGCCCTCGACATTTTTAGGTTATTTCTGGTTTTATAGGCGTTGGAGGGGGCCGAGGAGGTGCCCCACGAGTAGGGGCGGGTCCCACCCGTGGGCCCCCCTAGGCCGCGGCAGGAGGCCGCCTGCGCCCTGTGGGTCGCCTCCAAGGATGCCCTTCGGACTCCGTCTTCGTCTTCGCGTAAAAATAATCCCCATAACGTTTGGTGCAATTCTGAGAATATTTCCAGGAGTAAATTTCTGAAACAAAAAGACAGCAGAAACAGGGAACTGACACTTGTCATCTTGTAAATAGGTTAGTCCGACAAAATGCACAAAATGATAAAAATGACAGTGAAAACATGTGACAATAACACAAAACTAGCATGGATCACTCAAAAATTATAGATACGTTTGAGACGTATCAGCATCCCCAAGCTTAACTCCTACTCGTCCTCGAGTAGGTAAGTGATAACAAATAATTTTTGATGAGACATGCAACCAACACATTCTTGATCAAGATAGTGACGCAAATCAAAGGATTTGAATGAAGAGATACAAAACAATTGTCTATAATTGATAGCAAGAAAGCAATGAATAAACAAGTTGAATCTTCAAAGCAAAACCTTTCATAAATAGTATGTCAAAGACATAAAACAATGTGATCAACATATTTGACTAATTCACAAGGATAATAATTCCATGACAAAAGTGTTTGAGAATCAACACAAAGGAAGATGTAACCATTAGCAAAGAGCTTCAACTTCAACGGCTTATCTTATAGATAAAGTCAATATAAAGATTCATGTTTAATCTTGATAATGAAATATGCTCAACGATACCCAGGGTCAATGCTAGATGTTTTCTTTTGTGGAGATAGAAGGAAAAAGGGAAAACTGACTCAACATTAAAAGTAAAAGAAAGGCCCTTCGTAGAGGGAAGCAGGGATTAGTCATGTGCTAGAGCTTTTTGGTTTTTAAAACAGAAGTAAAATGATTTTGAGGTATGCATGCTTTCATCAACGACTTCACAACAGAGAAACTATCTAGTCCCTCATGACAAGCAAGGTTTTAAGACTTGTGAGAGCAACTGGTTCTTAGAAGAGCGAGTACGCTCTTCTTTCTCCTTGGTTTCACCACTGTCCAATGTTTGGGCTGATTTCTCAGATTTGCATTGCGCGGAGGAGAATTGTGAGTTATATTTATATTTTTGCTTAAGCTGGTCTCAGGTTGATTCAAGTGAAGACGTAATGCATCAACACTGGGTGAAAGGGGGGAAAATGACCTCGCTTGTCACAAGTTATATCTAGCTCTCTACTGCTCCCTCATGAGCTTAAAAACAGAGGCACAAAGAAGAAGTATTTTGAATTTTTAAAGGTAGCACATGACAAATTTACTTGGAATGGTAGGAAATACCATGCATAGGTAGATATGGTGGACTCAGCTGGCAACAAAGTTTGGCTTTGGGGATTGGATGCACGAGTGAACCATACACTCAGTACGAATTTTTAGGCTTAGCAAAAAAGTGTTTGAAGCAAACATCTAACAATAACCGGTAACAGAACAACATAAGACATTTACCGGTCATAACCATAAAAACTCTACACCGTCTCCCTTGTTGACCAAACAATTCTTTTGATGGAAAGATTAGCACTATGAATTAACAAGTGTGAAAAACCACACAATTTCAAGCTTTCAACCAGATTTCTTTACTAATCAATTCCACTCAAATAACCAGCAAGTTTAAGCATTCAACTTAAAATCTCAAAACAATTGAGAAGCATCAAGTATCCACACCATGATCTACAAAACTATGCAGACTTTTCATTTTATTCTATCATCACACAAATAGCATTTTGTCGCATTGACAATTCAAGCAATTTTTCAAACAACAACTCTCCAACAAGTATAAGTGAAGAACAAGAGAGTTTAACTTAACAACTAGCAGCTCTAAACAAGATAAAAGCTAAAAGCGAGAGCTTACTAGAAAACAAACAGTAGCTAAGAATACTCAAAAAGATATAAGCGAAGCAAAGGAGTATTCAAACAGAAAAGCAGAGCGTGTCTCTCTCCCACACAAATAAAGCTAGGATCCAACAAAGATATGAATGGCAAAAAAAACTAACAAAACTGAAAGTAAAAAGATGCTCCAAGCATAGCACATAATATGTAAAGTGATAAAACGAAGTTCAACGAAGACGAACTTATGATAGTCGATGAAGATGAGGGGATGCCTAGGGCATCCCCAAGCTTTGACTCTTGATAGT
The DNA here is from genome assembly GCA_012064385.1 of Puccinellia tenuiflora. Classification (NCBI taxonomy): domain Eukaryota; kingdom Viridiplantae; phylum Streptophyta; class Magnoliopsida; order Poales; family Poaceae; genus Puccinellia; species Puccinellia tenuiflora. The sequence continues at coordinate 629,747 of QRDG01000314.1, read as the reverse complement.
TCTTCATATTCGGAGGGGGTGCCATGGGGGCATCCCCAAGCTTGAGCTCTGATCCATCCTCGATTTTTTCATATTCCTCTCCTTTGGAACTTAAAAACTCCCTTCACACAAAACTTCTCATAATTTGATTAGAGGGTTAGTGCTCATAAATTAAAATGCACATGTGTTCAACTCATGAAAATTGCAAACCAACTTCATTAAACATTAGCTACTTTTTACTAGCCTCAATGTGGCACTCCACCCCTAGAGTATCACATATGACGATGGTAACGAGACAAATGCAAAATAAAAGCAGAATCTGTCAAAATCTGAACAGTTTGTAAAGATCGAATTTTTCGAGGCACTTCTACAGCTCAAAACAAAAAACTTAAAACTAACGAAAGATAGATACAAGCATCAGTATTTATTTCAAAAATTATCAGAAAAATATAAAATTCTGGCAATTTTAGGATTTTCGTGCAACAGGCGCACAGAATCTGTTTTTTGGACAGCAACACAATACCTCGCACTTTCAATGCATTAGAAGATATACTTGGCACAAAAAAACCAAAAGAAAAAGATACAATGAAGTTGCTACAGAGGTAATAACTTCATGACTCAAGAAAATAAAAAAAAGCGAACTGAAAATAAAAGATGGGTTGCCTCCCAACAAGCGCTTTTCTTTAACGCCTTTTAGCTAGGCGCAATGCCAAACATCAAGTTTTTTCGGAGGCCTTTGCAACATCAGGAGCATAGCTTGACCTTATGATTGATTCAAAAGAAAATTTCTTTCTCTTTCTAGGGAAGTGTTCCATCCCTTTTTTAAGGGGGAACTGAAACCTTATATTTCCCTCTTTCATATCAATAATAGCACCAACAGTTCTCAAAACGGTCTTCCCAAAATAATAGGACAAGAAGCATTGCACTCAATATCCATAACAATAAAATCAACGGGAACATAATTATCATTAACAACAATAAGGAAATCATCAACTCTACCCAAAGTTTCTTTTTAGAAGAATCAGCAAGATGAACATTTAAATAGCACTCTTCCAAAGGATTTAAATCAAGCATATTATAGAAACTTTTAGGCATAACAGAAACACTTGCACCAAGATCACATAAAGCATTGCAATCAAAGTCATTTATTTTCATCTTAATAGTGGGTTCCCAACCATCTTCTAACTTCCTAGGGATAGAGGTTTCAAGCTTTAGTTTTTCTTCCCTAGCCTTGATAAGAGCATCGGTAATGTGTTTGGTAAGGCAAGATTTATTTTACTAGCGTCCGGTGTCTTAGCAAGTTTTTGTAGGAACTTAATGACTTCAGTAAGATTGCAATTATCAAAATCAATTTCATCATCTTTAAATAAACTAGGAGGATCCTCTTTAGTGGTTTGGATAGTATAAACGTTAATAGCTTTCCTATTCATTTTCATTAATTTGAAGAGGGATAGCATTTAAAGATTCAGTATGTTTGTCTTGGTTTGGAGTGGTTCTAATTTTCAAAATTTCAACATCATGAGCAAGAACGTCTACTTTAGAGACTAGACTATCCAGTTTTTCCAACTTCTCTTCAACAGTTTTGTTAAAAGCTTTTTGCGAAGTGATAAATTCCTTTAAAACATTTTCAAGATCAGAGGACACATTCTTATTAGGATTATAAGAATTACCATAGGAATTACCATAAAATTTGCCATTATTGGGAGGATAAGGCTTATAGTTGTTACTATCAAAATTATTTCGATAAGCATTATTGTTGAAGTTGTTTCTATTAAGAAAATTAACATCAACTTGATCCTTTTCTTGGGCAATTAATGAAGCAAGTGGAACATTATTAGGATCAATATTAGATTGATTGGTAGAAAGCATAGACATAATCATATCAACCTTATCACTCAAAGAGGAGATTTCCTCGACAGAATTTACCTTCTTACCACTTGGAGCTTGTTCGGTGTGGCATTGTGAATAATTTGTCATCATCTCATCCAAGAGTTTAGTTGCTGCACCTAATGTTGTGGACATGAAGGTGCCTCCCGCGGCCGAGTCCAAAAGGTTCCTTGAAGAAAAATTCAAACCTGCATAAAAAGTTTGGATAACCATCCACATAGTTAATCCATGCGTGGGACAATTCTTAACCGTAGATTTCATTCTCTCCCAAGCTTGAGAAACATGTTCATTATCAAATTGTCTAAAGTTCATAATGTTACTCCTTAGTTGTATGATTTTAGCAGGTGGATAATATTTTCCAATAAAAGCATCTTTGCATTTAATCCAAGAATCAATGCTATTTTTAGGCAAAGATAATAACCATTCTTTTGCTCTCCCTCTCAAAGAGAAAGGGAAAAGTTTCAGTTTTATGATGTCACTTTCTACCTCTTTATACTTTTGCATATCACATAACTCAACAAAGTTATTTAAATGAGAGGCGGCATCATTCGTACTAACACCAGAAAATTGCTCTTTCATAACAAGATTTAATAAAGCAGGTTTAATTTCATAAGATTCCGCTTTAGTAGCGGGTGGAGAAATTGGAGAGCATATGAAATCATTGTTATTTGTGCTAGTAAAGTCACAAAACTTGGTGTTTTCATTAGAAGACATAACGATAAGATAAAATAACAAGACAGGAATAAAGACTACACTAATTGTTTTGGGTTTTAAAATTTTGAAGCAGGAAAATAAACTAAACGAGATATAAAGCAAGCAAGAAAAAAACCAAGTAAAGAGATTGATTGTATGAGACTCCCCTTGCTGTAGCTCCAAAGTCCCAGGCAACGGCGCCAGAAAAGAGCTTGCTACTGTATTAAAATAAGTTGGGTGGTGCCCCAAGCGAAGGCGGAATTGCAGCTAGTAGCAGTTTTCCCTCATTTAACGAATCGAGGTTTATCGAACCAGTAGGACTTTGAAATCAACAATGAGGTGAATGTTGAAGATCTCTGACGCTTGACCTTCAACAAACGTGGACCTACACACACTCAACCAAAATACTTTGCCCCCAACGGCGGAAAGGTTGTCATCTTTCCGGTCTCGCAGAAAACAAAGCGGTTAATTGTATGATGAAATAGATGAAATATGAAACGTGACCAGAGGTGTAATGATGATTAAAAGCAAGTAAATGAGGTTGTAAACAATGTAAAAAGATGGACCGGGGGCCATGGGTTCACTAGTGGAGTCTCTCAAGTAAATAAAATATGCATGTGATGGGTGAACGAATTACAGCTAGGCAATTGACAAGATCATGACACAAACCAAATTTAGCTATGACAAAAAGGACATGATAATATTTATGGAGGCATCACGACAAGGAACAAAGACCGTTGAGTCCAACTGCGTCTTTGTCTGAAAAGTCCACCGTGGGATCGCTATCCAGCCTGTCACCCAACGGTATTAAGTTGCAAGAAACAAACAATTGCATTAAGTAAAGTGCATGAAGTAAGAAATACTAATATCAAAAGAGACATTAACACCGCTGTTTTACCCTTAGTAGCAACAGCACACCCTCGCCCTTAGACGTTTCTGTCACTCGTGCCCAGGAACAAAAGGGGGCATGAACCCACTATCTAGCATAAATACCCTCTCTTGGAGACACACGCAATTACTTGGCCAAAGTAACTACGCACATCGGAGAGCATGCAAGAACATAAATTACTCATATAAGAATCATGCACAATCTGAACATAACTTCATAATCAATCGGATCCCAGCAAACACATCACATAGCATTACAATAATCGATCTTGATCATGTTAGGCAGCTCAGAAGATCATAAGACATGAAGCACAAGAGTGAGACTACCAACTAGCTACTGCCATGGACCCGTAGTCCAAGGTGAGACTACTCACAAATCATCCCGGAGGAAGGCATGACGATGAAGAGCCCTCCGGGATCGATCTCCCCTCCGACAGAGTGCCGGGATCAGCTTCAGATTGGACCCCGAACTAGGGTTTTCGATGACAGCGCGTCGGGGTCGAGTTTCTGGAAAATAATGGCCGCCTCGACGTTTTTAGGTTATTTCTGATTTAATAGGCGTCGGAGAGGGCCGAGGAGGTGCCCCACGGGCAGTGGCGGGTCCCACCCACGGCCCCCCCTAGGTCGCGGCAGGAGGCTGCCTGCGCCCTATGGGTCGCCTCCAAGGCTGCCCTTCGGACTCCATCTTCGTCTTGGCATAAAAATAATCCCCATAAATTTTGGTGCAATTCCGAGAATATTTCCAGAAGTAAATTTCTGAAACAAAAAGACAGCAGAAACAGGGAACTGGCACTTGGCATCTTGTTAATAGGTTAGTCCGACAAAATGCACAAAAATGATATAAATGACAGTGAAAACATGTGACAATAACACAAAACTAGCATGGATCACTCAAAAATTATACATACGTTTGAGACGTATCAGGTGGCAACTCCTCCACGAGGTGTCGCCCATGCTGGTGCCAGAGCTGGGGAAGACATGGCTGGTATAAAAGAAGGCGTATGACAAGAGAGAGAAGAGACGTCTGGCGAGATGGAAAATAGAGAAGACAAGAAGGGAAAAGAGGAGAGGTAGTCCCCGAGAAATAGAGCCAACCGTGGGAAAGAGAGATATTCAACCACTTGTACTCAGCCACCATCAAATCAATACCAGACCAGACATGCAGGACGTAGGGTTGCATCTCCAGATAGCCTAAACCTGGGTAAACCCTCATGTGTTCTTTGTCATACGTATCCGATCCATCCGACGTCTGTGCGAGAACTCCCCACGCCCGCCTCCGAACACTCAACAGGGGAGCACACCGAACTCTCCGGTGTCCGCGTTTCGACATGAGACATCTGGCACGCCAGGTAGGGGGTGCCGAGTTCATCCAGCGGACTTCGGAAACTTCGACTCCGTCGCTAGCGGCGAGCATGTCATCCGAGAGGCCGCCTGTCGCGATCAGGAGCACTCCGGCGGCTCCCGATCCACCAATGGCACACACCTACTCTCTCATCCGCATAGGAGGAGGCGCCTCCAGCGGGGTCCACGAGTCCAGGAGGACTGCCGCCACGCAGCATCCCGCCGGACCAGCATAGGAGCCTCGCAGAGTGGACAATCCGGCCCCAAGTGATCCGCCCACAACACATCTTCAATAAGATCCAAGCCGCCAGGGCCCGGTCGCCCCTCCTTCAATTCAGGGTGCTGCTGGCTCTGGGTAACCGTCCGCCCCTGAGTCTCGCATGCAGAACATCTCCGCCTGTACCTCAGGAACGTCTCATTGGAGGCACCAAGCTATGGCCATCGGAGATCAAGCGCGGGATGAGGACCTCGGTGCTTGTTCGGTGCGCGGACCGATGACCGGAGTGGTGCCTGGTGGGATGCGAGAGCGAGACGGGCGGCCACCGAGACATTAGCAACCTCGCCACTCGCCTCCCCTCAGCATCAGCCGACGAGATCCGGGAGGAGGTGAAGACCGGCGATCAGCATCAGTGTCCCGTCGGTCGGATGCCCGCTTGTCCGGAGTTCGCACCCGAGCTGAGGCCCTGGCTATGGCCAACGCCTTATTGGAATATCCCCCACCACAAGGCACTCCAGAATACGATATGTGGAGAGCTCGGGTGGCCAGTCTCCTCGAGTTCGCACGTCGGTGAGAGGAGTCTCTGCGCACGCGCTCCCACTCTCTAGGCGGGCCAACCGTCATGTCGGCCACATGGCCAATACCTCCAGCCCCAATGCAAGCTAGTCCAAGATGGTCTAGAGTAGTGGGATCATCCACGCCCAGCCTTCGACGGGATATACATGGTACCGACGGACCTCGAGAAGCAAATCCTCAGGGTTGAGAAGATCACCGGATCCGGCCCCCGCAAGACGCTTGTGATACCAATCCTCGAGAAGCTAGCCTTTCAGCGCTGCACTACGGCGGAGGATGTCTGGCCTTTACTCGCGAGTTGTGGCGAGTCAGTGGCCGGACAAGTTTCGTTTCCATGTGCCGGTGTTATATGACGGGATGACAGATCCAAGAGAATTTCTGCAGATTTACTAAACGGCTATGGTTGCAGCAACCACAGATGATAAGGTCATGGCAAACTGGTTTCCATTGGCTCTTGCCGACACCACTAGGCCATGGTTGATGCATTTGCCTAGAGGATCCATCTCGTCTTCGGGAAGCCTCTGTGAGCAGTTCGTGAGCGCCTTCCAAGGCAGTTACAAGAGGCCGGAAACCTTGGTTGATCTGCAAGGAATCATTCAGAAGCCAGGGGAAATGCTGCGGTCGTTTGTGCAGCACTTCTGCAAGGCCGCTTATCGCATCCCCAATGCACCAGAGGCAGCAGTCGTCCAGTCTTTCTCACAAAATGTGAGAGACATTAGGATGAGGGAAGAACACATTTATCTCGACATCAAGACCACAAGTGAACTGTATGCTCTTGCGAGCAAGTGTGAGAAGATGGAAGAAGGATGTCGGGCCCCAGAACAAGCCCTGAAGGCTTTGGATGAGCCTGAAATTCAGAAGAAAAAGAAGCGAAAGCGCGAAGATCGGTAGGTGTTGGCTTCCGAATTGGGGAAAGTTGCAACTCCTAAGGCCACTCCACAGAATCAGGTGGCCACGGCGACACCCGCAGGCAAGAGCCCTTGTCCCATCCATGGAGTCGGAAATCAGGACGCGCAGAACTGTCGGTCCGTGCGCGCCATCATCAAGAGTCGCAAGCGTCGTCAAGCGGAACGAGAAGCTAATGGAACCATCGGCAACTACTACAACTATGGGTTCGCAGGGCACCATGCCCGCGATTGCCCAGCTCCATGCACTGATGGCAGCCAAAGCCCCGGGCCAGACCCATGACGGCAGGGGGCTGGCCGGGGGCGAGGGCCTTTACATATCAACCAGATTGTCGGCGGAAACGGCAACGCTACTCGGGCGTAGGGGTTAGGTGGAGGTCCCGGGGAGAGCTTCCACGAGGCCCGGGATATGGCATACATCCACAGAGAAGCTTCAATGCCTACCTCCCACAATGAGGTCAAGAGACTAGCCCAGGCAGTGTTCTCTGTGATACCCAACATAGAGACCCAGGTCGCGCTCAGGTGGTCACATGTTCCGATCACCTTCGGTCAGGAGGATCATCCGGATCGCAATGCGGGAACCGGTGACTTCCTGTTGGTGGTCTGCTCGATCATCAACAACGTTATTGTCAGCAACATGCTGGTGGATGGGGGATCCAGCCTCAACCTTATCTCCATCCGCCTCATGAACAAGCTACACATCTCAAGGGACCAGTTGCTGCCATCCAAAACGTTCCAGGGGATCAACCTCGGGACGACTAAACCCCTCGGGAAGATCTCACTGTCGATTACCTTTGGTAGAAGAGAAGCCTACCGCACCGAAAGCGTCATGTTCGATGTGGCGAACCTGGCTATGCCCTACAACGTTATTCTGGGCGACCAACACTGGCTAAATTCATGGCGGTCATGCACCACGCCTACAATTCGCTCAAGATGCCAACTACATGGGGAGTGATCTCCATCAAGGCCAACACAGGAGATGCAGTGGCCTACGTTCAGTAGAGCTACAGAGATATATCAGCAGAATCTGCACTTGAGGAAGAGGCGTGGGAAGAAGAAGACCCAGACGAAGATCTTCTCGTTGGAAGGACTCACGTCGTCAGAGAGGATCAAGGCGCAAGTTCAAGCCTCGGACGATGCAGGAACAAGCCCGACTGAAGAAGTCGGAAGCATAGAGTGGGACGATATGGACCCCCATAAATATCACCTACTTACTACATAAGTAGACTTTGGTAGGCCTCAGGTGTGGGCCTATGCAGAAACCATCCTGAAATAGAACCCCGAGCTAATCGTGACACAGCGTATCCTGGGTAGGCTTGAGTGGGACGATATGGACCCCCATAAATATCACCTACTTACTACATAAGTAGACTTTGGTAGGCCTTAGGTGCGGGCCTATGCAGAAACCATCCTGAAATAGAACCCCGAGCTAATCGTGACACAGCGTATCCTGGGTAGGCCTGAGTATAATCCGCTACACGCAAGCCGAGCAGAGAGCGTATCCGGGGTAGGCCAGAGTGTAATCCGCTGTATGCCTAGATTTCCCCCAGGTGAGGCCATCAATGAAAAGTGGATAGCTGCATAAGAGGCATTTTCATCCGTTGCATTATCCTGCCAGCCAGCCACCTTTCCCGGACGGGGAAAGCACTGTGAACCAAAGTATGAGCACGGGGTTGTATACCGCTAGGTCGGGAATTTCCATGCAAGAGCGCTATGTCCGCTCTGTGGGGTTGAAATTTTAAGTACAAGCCTTTCTTGCTCGTACCAGGTTCCCGGCTCTTTCCCCCGAGTCGAGGGGGTGAAGGCACAAAATAACTTGAATGCAGGGTATCGACGAGGCAAGAAAGAAACCGCAGGTTGGCGAGGAGGAGCCTTGCCAGCATGATCCGGTGCCAAAGCAGAGCTAAGTTATTTTTATCAATGCCCGTTCCATTAAGCCTTGCTTAGGCTCGGGGTAAGAATCGAATATGTGGCTTGAGTGTTGAGTGGGCATTCAGAGGTTGCGTAGGATTCTTGTGGAACCCTAGGGCGCGTCCAAAGGTTCCACGCGTGGAATCACGTCCCCTCGAGCGGAGAGGCCCGGCTACAGTGCTCTACCCCGCGGGCAAATGGTCCAAGTCATCGTTGCGCGGTCTGGTGTGAGTACGCGTAGACCCGGCACCCCAAAGACACATAGCATAAAATGCATGGCCGGATCTTGTTACGAGTTAAAGAAGGGTGTCAAAAAATGGATGATCAACGCCCAACAGATACTAAGTGGATATCTAACTCGGTTATTGGTACAAGCATGATGGATCGGTGAGCAGCCGGTCCATCAACACTGAAAAGGATTATCGTGAAGACGAGGGAGAAGAACTTGGAGTCTCCGAGACAAAGGGCCCGCGCCTTCGTAGCCGCGATAAGATCCTTCATGGCCGCCTCGGCAGCCGCGTGATCACCGTCAGAGTCGAAGGGCTTGAAGTGTTCGTCAAAGGGGAAGTCGGGTAGAAGGAAGTAGACGCGGGGCAGGATGGTAGTGGCGACCACCCCCGCAATCGCCTGTGCCTCGCCTTGCATCTTCTGAACGACCATCTCAGGTAATGCACCCACATTGCCACCAGGTCGGAGAAGAACAGGATGATGTCGGACCAGTTCCGGTCCTCCAAAGCTCATCGCGGAAGGCCCAGGTCTTGCAGCGCCGCGTTGGCCTTAGCGGCCAAGGACAAGAAAGCGTCGGCATTGCGCCGCCACTGTGTTTAAGCATCATCACGCTCACGAGAGGAAGTGTTGAGCTGCATGCAGCACTGCTTGAGCTGCTCCCTCGTCCGGTCCAGGTGCTCCACCTTCCTTTGCAGGGCCTCGCTGGAATCCAGAAGCTCCTGGCGAACTCCCCCGAGCTGCTCTTGCAAAGACTAGAGCTCCTGTGGCCAACTCGTCCTGTTCGGCTTGGAGAAGCTGCTCCAACGATCGCTTGGCCTCCGCGGCTGAGTGAGCGGCAGCGATCTCACGGCCTTGAACAGTGGCCAGTTAGGACCGCAGTTCTGCCATGGTCACCAAGTAGGAGTCCACCATCTCCTGTTGGTCATGGATCCGCGCTTTCACAGATCCAAGGGCTTGGTTGTGAGAGTCTTGTGCTTCCTCCCGCTCAAGCTCGAGCAGGCGCATCGCCTATTCATGCGATGCCCGTTGGCTCTCCAACTGAAGCTGGATCTGGGCGGGCAGGGTAGGAGGCTCTCTGGCCTCCAGCTGGAGTGCCACCAACCTTGCCCTTTCATCAAGGAAAGATTGGCATTGGGCCTCGAGCTCCCGACGCTGCTCTTCTAGACGCATCTTCGTGCTAGAGAAGCGCCAGGCGGGCGGCCTCGCAAAATCCGCGCTGGCGGGCTGAGAGCGCACCCGGAGCTTCTTGGCTAGGGGGCTGGTTGGAGAAATCCTGTACCGCCCTCTCCAAGCTCCGGATGTCGAACCCGGGCGGGCTCTCCGGCCAGTGCGGATGAGGAGGGGGCTGCAAAATTCTTCTCCGACACCGCCAAAGGACCCGACCCGGAGGCCAAGGCTGCCGTTCGTGCCGTGGCCGAGGCAGAGTTTACCACCGCCAGTATGGACGTCTCTGGCCCGTCGGATACCTGGGGAACCCGACCCCAAAACCGGGAAAGGTTCGACTCCGAGGATTCCGGAGCCGTCGGCTCTGATGCGCCGCCGCCTCTGGCATCCTCCCAAGATGACTCCTGCGCCGAAGGTCCGGCGAGCGTTTGCAACAACGGTGCAGGCCCTGACTCCGGTCCAACAACGGCTTGGCTGGTTAGAGTTGGGTTGGCGGGGCCTGCGGCAAAGAACGACCTCACATGTCAAAACTGAAGATCGATATCAGAGAAGGAGCACAAAGGATGAGCAAAGAAGAACTTACAAGCAAGAGTGCTACTCGCCCCTGGCGGGAGCAGTGCGTCGGGCTGGGAAGCCTCCGGGGCGGGGAAGGACCTCCCGCCTGAGAGCACCCCGCTCCCGTGTCTACGGAAGAACCGCGCCCTGCAGGTCCCAGGGCGACGTACCATCCACCGGATCGAGCGAGCAATCCATCAAGGCGAGTGGCGGGGGAGCCGGTCTGCGATGGAGTAGCCCCTCTACTCCCTCCGGCAGGCCGTTCTGCTTCCCCATCATTGTCACCCCTCGCGGCCAGGCGACACTTCGGACGGGGAGGTGCAAGGCCCGTCTCCGGCGGAGGAGAGGCATTGACAAGGGTCTGTCATGTCTGCCTCGAGGCGTGGCGGCGAGCAGGTCAGTCGCTAGATGGGCCTCCGTCGTCGAACGGATCCGCCTCCACCCTCACCGTGATCAAAGGGGACGGGCGTGTGGGCGGAGGCGGGAGCAGCTCGTCGGTCAAATCCATTGAAGAAAGGAAGAAACGAAGGCGCCGTGGAAGAGCACTTCTCCTCCACGCTCCTCGTCGGATCGAGAGAGGATGAGGGGGAAGAAGTACGGTGACAAGGGTTCTAGTGGCTGTCGCGGGTTGTGGGTGTGGTATATATGTGTGCTGGGAAGATTAACCGCATGAACGGTTCCTATCCCTAAGCACATTTACTACCGCACGATCTCCCGCGCGGTTGGCCCCACCCATGTCGCATTGATCTGCGTCTCGGGTAACCCAACGGTCAAGACGGCCGTCACGGAAGGAACCCGCCTTGACAAGGCAAATCTACTCAAGTACCTGAGCCACGACGGGTCAAGTCCACATGCAGAAATACGAATCAAAAAGGCGGCACCACACTCTGGCAGGGCGTAGCTCAGCAGGCAAGGAGCCATTGCTGCCCGGCCACGCCCGAGGGCTACTGTCGACACCCCACCCACCGGGGGTGTCATGATCGACAAAAGTGTGGGCCACCCTAGAAGACATCAAGACTCCTAGGAGCCATGCAAAAAAAGAACAAGAGGACGGCATGCCCGGGGGCTTTGCCCGGGAGGAGAAGGCAGACCCGAAGTGACACTTGGAGCAAGCCTCTTGCAGCGTGCCATCCGGCTAGCGGGTCGGTCGGCTGGGCAGGGTTGGACAAGACGTCCTATGTGCCAAGTTCAGAGGAAGGCCGCGACGCGTGGAAAGTACGAAGACGAGCTGGTATCCAGCCGCCTCTTGGCGGCGACACCCGTCCCCTGAGGTGGCAACGCCTCCGCGATATGTCGCCCATGCAGGTGCCGCAGCTGGGGAAGACATCGCCGGTATTAAAGAAGGCATATGAAAAGAGAGAGAAGATACATCTGGCGAGACGGAAAATAGAGAAGACAAGAAGGGAAAAGAGGAGAGGTAGTCCCCGGGAAGGAGAGACAACCGTGGGAAAGAGAGATATTCAACCACTTGTCCTCAGCCACCATCAAATCAATACCAGATCAGACATGTAGGACGTAGGGCTTCATCTCCGGATGGCCTAAACCTGGGTAAACCCTCATGTGTTCTTAGCCGTACACATCCGATACATCCGTCGTTCGTGAGAGAACTCCCCGCGCCCGCCTCCGAACACTCGACAGGGGAGCACACCGAACTCTTCGGTGTCCGCGTTTCAACACGTGACACATCAAGCAGCTGCTGCCACCAAAACAAGAAATTTGAAAAGTGAGTTACCTCCCCCTTGTTCTTCTAATTCCTTTGTTGCTTTGTCCAACTTGGAAATTATGTCTAGGGCAGCTATGATGTGCATTGAGGTGCCTTCTGATAAGTTTGAAACAAATTGATCTGCTTAGGGAATTAAAAAATTCTAGAAATAACTTGGCAAAAAAAGTGTATCATGTTGATGATGCTCCTTTGGTAGTTGCTCATGATATATAACTGTAATAGGACCCCTATGTGTTTGACTTGGTTAAATGAAGATGATATTGATACTTCCTTTACTATTGTGAAGTCTTGGGGAGGTAAAAGAAATTATAAGAAAATACATGTTACAGTGTCTAAGCTAGCGACTAGAAGTACAAAAAAAGGATACGTCTACCTTGGCTCCTGGTAGACTTGTCCGATAAAAGAATGCCCCTGATAGATTTAAATGTTAGTGGGGGGGGGGGGGGGGGGGGGGTTTGGAAAATTAGAGGTGTAGGTAGGAAGGGAACTTCTACATTTATTCTTGATAATATTTCTGAGAATAACCTGGATTTTATTGGCCTCCTAGAGACTATGAAAAGATTGTATTCTCAAAGCTTTTTCAGAAATATTGATCCTTCTAATAAATTCTTTTGGAAGTGGATTCCCTCTGTTGGCAAATCTGGGGGGATTTTATGTGGGGTCAGATACGAAACCTTGGAAATTCAGACAGTTAAATTGGGTGAACATCTAATTGTGTTGAATATGTGGGATAAAATTGGAAGTTCAGAAAGTTAAATTGGGTAAACATCTAATGTGAGTTACGTTCTACATTTTCTGAACAACATTAGGACACCCCATAGTTCCAAACTTAGTAGTAATGCGCATAGTTTCATATATCCTAGTTACTTTCTACATTTTCTGAAAAAACATTAGGACGCCCCATAGTTTCAAACTTAGTAGTATGCAAACCTCGCGTTAGGTTAAATCTAGGCTGACCTCGGTGTAGTTGCACCCTTTCATATATCCTGCTCTTTCTTACATTAGGACGTTTCATCTCTTTTTTGTTCAGCATTTTCGAGATGACAAAGTCCAGCAGCAGCAAAAAAAAACAGAGCACATAGGATTCATTCAAAATTCAGGTTACTACGCAGAAAACTTACATTGAATGTTCGTCGCTCCCCAACTGCTAGACCCTGTCCATCAATTCAAATCGAAGTTAACAACAATGATGAGTATGCAAATACTGCTAATGTGAGTTACTTTCTACATTTAAAGCCATGCACACAGTCGTGTCCATCTTGAAGAGTCCAGTTAAATTTGCTATTAACTATTCACGGGAGGCACAGCTGTTTATTCGTTGCTCCGACCCCCATGAGGCTAAAACTATGGATGCTAATAGGGTAGCATTCCAGTTTGATAACAACTACGTAAGATTCTACAAGCTTGTAGCAGTTAGCAAGCTTCCATCTCACGAAGACTCAATCTCTTTTGAAATGCACAAAATGTTCCCTGCCTACCACAAGCACATGAACTCTACGGTCACTGGTTACCCAAGGGGGTACAGTGATACCGGTGACAATGTTCATCTCTTCAAGAACCCTGCTCTATACTCCACTGCAATGAAGATCCTTGGAGTAGGCGAGGGACCTGTGACTGATGTAGTGAAGGATCACATTAAGTACCAGCTAAGGCCTCAAGATTACATGGTTGCTCTGCGGGCTGTGGCATTCCAAGGCAGATTCAGTTTTGTGATCAGGATGAAGGACTGTATCTGCGTTTTGATGAAGTTCAATGTTTGCTCCACAAGCTGTGCTCCGCCAATCTTATCAAGTTCTACAGGGTGGAGATTGTGAAGAAGTTGGAGAGGTGGGAGGACAAATCAGTGAACTGTCGTGTCTTTAGCAGGGCAGAAGGCCAGCAGGAGGGATGCATCACCTGGGAGACTAGGGCTTAGTTTCATGTCGCCCCATAGTTCCAAACTTAGTATTAATGCACATATGTGCTGCCATATTCGTGTGTTATCTTTATATTTTTCAATGTCCACCCCAAGTTTGGTCACCGAAACAATGTTGTCATGTGTTGTCACAAACTTCAGTATGATACTTTTGTATGTTTATTTTGTAATGTTGGTGATGCACAATACATATATTTGTTTTCATATATCCTGCTCTTTCTTACATTAGGATGTTTCGTCTCTTTTTTGTTTAGCATTTTCAAGATGACAAAGTCTAGCAGCAGCAAAAAAAACATAGAACATAGGAGTCATTTGAAATTCAGTTTACTACGCAGAAAACTTACATTGAATGTTCGTCGCTCCGCTCCCCAACTGCTAGACCCTCTCCATCAATTCAAATCGAAGTTAACAACAATGATGAGCAAGCAAATCTTATATTTACTAATTGGAGGCACCAAAGGAGACACCACATTAATCCTGGAGCTTAAGAAACTCAGGCCATGCAATTAATATATGATTTGTTTTTCGCCGTTGGATGCAAGCATCGAGAAATCCCCTCCCGTCGTGCGCACATCAGTCGTGCACTCCCTGGTAACTTCCCGATTCCATCGGGGAAAAATCAGGAGCATGAGATATTCCCTGCCGTCGTAGGCATGTCAGTCGTCCTCTCCCTGGTATCTTCCCTTTACCATTGAAAGAAATCAAGTGCGCAGCGTCTCCTTGGTCTGGCGACGTGAAGCGGATTTTTCACTTTCGGCCAGTTCATGGCCAGGAAGCCACCTCTGCCTCTCCGCCGCGTCATACAAAATTTTCGGCTCCGCATCTACTCAGCGTAGGTTAATAACACTATCCACGTCAGATCTGTGAAGCAATTTTCCGCAGTCTTGGCAGCAATTGGTTCTCTCAGGCAAGCAATGTGGTCTTCTGTTTTGCATCTGAACCATCTGCTGATTCGATCAGGTAAATAGAGTAAAATTATCGTTTTACAGTACTAGATACATGGACGTGCTGTATACTTGCATTGATTCCCTCTCCCTACATGTAATTGTATTTCAGTTAATTTGATCCGATCAGGTAAAAACAGTAAAATTATCGTTTTACACTAATGGAGACATGGACGTGCTGTATACTTGCATTGATTCCCTCTCCGTACATGTATTTATATTTCAGTTAATTTAATTGCAAATAATCCGGCAAAACTTCAATACTCCCTTTGCACTGATTTTTGTTGTCCCTATATTTTTGCAGAGCACGGTGGTACAGAGTAGTATGTTCAGATTCGGATCAGTTATTGGGTTAATAAGATTCAAGGTCACCAGAATGATGTACGTATTTCTTTTAAATGTACCTTTTTGTCAAATAATCCAATAGAACATGTAAATATCGTAAGGAGAAAATAATACACAATGTTAGTATTTTCAAATTTCACTAGCCACCGGTGCAACGGGTTTTCCAATTTCACTATCTCATCTTTCACGGTAATAATATTTTTCTCAGCTCAAAATGTGTACTGAAAGAAAGCATATTTAAATACATGGTATAACACTATAAGTGCGTTCCTTTTCAATGGAGAAATATTCTCTTGCTGTCGAAAATAATTTTTACAAGATAATATAAAGTTAGTGCCAGTGTAGTTTCAGGAGTTGATCCATTTATTAATTTTCAAGTCCTACGAATGATATGGTATTTGTTTTGATTGGAAAATAGTTCTCTTGCTATTAGACAAAATTTGCACTGTAAGATACATATATAATTTCCAGCCGTTTAAAATTTGGAAAGTTAATCTGCCCATTGTTTTTTGTATCCTACTTTTCAAATTAAGTCGTTAGAGGTATGCAAAAATAATTCATAGTAGATAAAAATGAAAATGTACAAATAACGAATTTCATGGAGTTGGGAAAAAATCGGGATTTGAAATGCTTTCAACAGTTTAGTATATTACGTTAAAATAATTTGAATAATGCATTAGTTACTGTGATTTGAAATATGCATCCAGCTTCAATACATTATCGATTTTCAACCAAATGTGTTCCTACATAATTATGAAATTTCTACATAACTTTTTAGTCCTTAATACTAATTCCATGATTTTATTAAATCAAATTACAATATATGCAGTAGCCCCCGTGCGAATGCACGGGTTGATGACTAGTACTGCTAATGTGAGTTACTTTTCTACATTTTCTGAAACTCAATCTAGCATTTGAATCAACAGAACTCAGCTCTTTTCTCTTTTTCTTCCGGTTCTGTAAAATATCACAAAACAATCGACCAAAGAAGTTGTTTCAATGCGGATCTCCAATGAAGCTTGTCAGGTTGTATCCACACTTGACCCCTGACCAAGTAACCCTGATCAGAGACTGGAGTTATCCTGGACTTGTAGACATCAGATGCTCGAAGCTACAGCCAGACCTATGCAAGTTCCTGTTGGAAGCTTTCGATCCAAACACATGCAAGCTGGTATTCCCAGGTAGAGGGTCACATACATAGAGCGAAAACTTGCCGGGATGAAGAAGGCTGACACTGCTTACCTCAGGCTTTTCATCATGTATGGAATGTGTTCATAATTAGCAGCAACTACTGGTACAAAGATACGTCCAAGGTTGTACCCTTCATTGGTCAACATCAAGCACGCCAATAGGCTGAACATGTGCAAGTTTGTGATAATGATGCTTCTGAAGGCTACAAAATCGAAAGATGATCAAGGCATTCTGAAGTCCTACATGTTGTTCTTAATGGTATAATTCTCTTAACTACTTTTTTTTTGCAGTAAGCAGAGCACATCTGTTTATGATACTGAAGCAATTTTTTTGATCTCATGTGTATCACAGGTCAAATATCTAGATTCATTAAAACTAAAAGGCATGAAGATCAGTAGTAAATGCATCAGAGTTTCGGTGTGGACTAACGCTATGGTGAAAGAAGCCATTAGTCAAGATCAGAAGTGATGGAACTTTTGGTTTGGCACCGGTACGTGAATATAACTAGCCATGTTGCTGTTTACATTTTTTTCATTTTTTGTTCCATCGCTTCGTTTGTTCCAGTGTGGGGGGGGGGGGGGAACTAATAAGTGATTATGTTTATCCAAATTCTCCCACGGCACTAGAAGATGAAGAAATCCACGGAGCAGACCTTGGAACAGACAACACCCCAACACTAGAAGATGAATAAATCCAAGGAGAACCAATGCCTAAAGCAGACCATGGAACAACCACGACCACTGTAGTTGAAGAAGAAGAAATCCGTGCTGAACCGGTACGAAGTCATACTGATGGACCAACATTTCAAGAAGAAGAGTCAACACATCAAAGTATTATTTTCTCTAATGAGGAGAAGATTGATATGTTCATCAAGAAACATGCACCATCAGATCAAACACCAGAAGTAAGTTCCAAAATACCATCCCTCATTTTTTTGTTATATATGGGACAGCAAGATGGTTCATAGGTGTATGATAAAAGTAATATTTATACACCTTTTTTAATGTCCAAATAGGAGAAGTAAGATACATTTGTCCAGACGGAGAAGGAAGATACATGTGAGCAGCGGGGGAAGGAAGATACATTTGTCCAGACGGAGAAGGAAGATACATCTGAGGAGCTAGAAAAGGAAGTTACACCTGAGCAGTTGGATCCTTCCGGGAAGGAAGTTATGCATGTCGGTGAGAAGGGGAAATGCTACTTGAAAGAAGTTACATCTGACAAATCATATTTTTACGCAAAGGAAATTTTTCATGTTGATGAGCATGGGAAATGCCACTGGATCCCAGCTAGTGCTCTTACCAATTTTCCTGAATGGTACCAATCAGCATCAGCATCTGAGAGTCTTGATGAACCTGAGGAACAAGGGGAGGTTGAAGGAAGGCAGAATCATCAGAACAACCTTATTCAATGGGAGGACAAAGAACCAACTCTTCTGGATTACGTGCGTAGCGATCCACAAAAGCCCAAGTTAAAAATACCCATGTACACACCCCCGGTGATCCCTGACATAGATGTTGCACGGAGAGACTTTCTAGATCTACTCATACAAAGCACGTCAACGATGAAAACTCAGCAACCAGAGATCATCCTAAAGTCTGTCACAGCAAGTGCAAAGATTGAGCTGGACAAAATCCTGGAAGAGTTAGAACCAAAAGCTAACTTGCCTGTAAGGAGATCAGCAACATTTGCCCCAGAAACACAAAATAAAAGGAAAACCAGTACCACAACTTCCCCATCACCAAAAAGGTACAAAACCAGGGCAGCAATTCGCGAAGAGGTGAAACCTAACGTAACAGTAGGCATAGGGATCTCAAATGCTAAACAAAGAACAAAGTCTCCATTGAAGACAATGTCACCGACTCGCATAATGACAAGAGCAACACCAAGCAGGCTTAGTGTTGTTGGAGAGACCCCCAAGCAGGGAGTGGAATCTCAAGAGCCCACGAATGTTGTTTCCGTAGCTAAGATACCATCATGCACAGTACAAGCTCTGCAGCACATGACCCAATGAATAGAAGACTGAATTTTGACAGCACAGACAATGAAAGAAAAAGGCAACTGCTAATATCAGTGCCAGATGCACCTTTCTTCGACCTAGACACACCACTTGACGAGAACGAGATGGAAGATTGCATAGACACCTTAGCAGAAGGACATGCAGAGCAACTACAAGTTGGAACCAACAAATAGAATGTGGATCCAGCATCAACCAACATCACACCCGTTCCTCATGAGTACCAGAAGAGAATCATCAAACCAAGCTTATTGCAGCAGCCACCTTTCATTGCCAAGAAAGATTTCACTATCATCAAAGCAGTGAACGATTTATACACCAAGATATGCAAATATGGGAAGAAAATCAAGTCAGATGACAACAAGGAGACAATCATTGATTTTGGAACATTCTTTGTATCACGCAGAGATCTTGCTGACTCTGTAGCACCTGCAAAGAAACTGATCAATTCTGTTTGTGAGATCGGCATCCATGTGATCAGTGCAGAAAACAAAAACACGAACAAGTTCATTATGCCACTACGAATTGTTGTAAGTTCCTCCGCACTACCACAAGATAGATCTCGAAAATAAACAGTTTATCATGTTGTGCCATTTTTTCTTTAACTGATGTGAATGTGTTTTTCCATGCAGTCATACATGATCGACTGTCAGTTTGACTTGAAAGATGTAAAGAGGTGATTTGCTTTTCATGGGTCTAACAGACTAGACCACAAGGAATTTGTAAGGACTTCCGATTCCCCCAAAGGAGTTACATCCCTACAACAACATTTTTTTATGTGTAATCTGCATGCACATTATTGTGCTACATATTTCTTCACAGAGAACCTAATCTAGCTATGTACCACCCAAAAAACAGATATGTTTCCTGACATTACAACGGTTTGCCAGGAGCAGCCCCGATGACCCATCGAGACACTACTGGCTGGTAGTTCTGAACATAAAAGCAGAGAGGTTTGAAATCCTGGACTCATTGGCAAGGAGGGGAGAGGCTCTAATGATGGATGCATGCCATCTTCTTATTGCATCAATCAAGAAAGTGTGGACAGACGAGTACAATGAGTCAAAAGTGAAAATTGCCACTTCCCGATCGACATTATTGAAAGCCCAAATCAGACGAACATGTAAGTTAGGCCATCTGTGATCTTACATTCGCCTACCATCCGTGCTTATATTTTTTTTACTTTTGATACCATTTTGTGCATGTTCTCACTTTTTGCTCCCCACGAGAATCAGGTATGACTGTGGCTTCTTCACACCGAAAAACCTAGAAGAATGGGATGGCAGGAGATGCCCGTTGGTTTACACCCAGGACGACATGCCAAACATAAGGAAGCCTTACAATGACAAGTGGCTACGCTTTCACGAGAACAAGGCACCGTG
Organism: Puccinellia tenuiflora; assembly: GCA_012064385.1. NCBI lineage: Eukaryota > Viridiplantae > Streptophyta > Magnoliopsida > Poales > Poaceae > Puccinellia > Puccinellia tenuiflora. Next base: position 609,889 of record QRDG01000314.1, on the reverse strand, counting down.
GAGACTAATCCTTTAGTAGAATATAAGTTATTCATACTCAACTAGGAGCTAATTTATTTTCCAATATCTATCATGTCTGTATTGAAAGCAATACACAATCACAAATTGTTTTGCTGTTAACTTTTTTTGAAATCCAACGTTATAAAATCACAATGCATGACTTCTGCTCATAATTTTTTCGACCAACTAGTCTGGACCCTAAAAGAAAATCTACAAAATTACATGCCCAACAATTATTTCATTGAAATAGTGACAACAGCAGAGGATAACTCTCAGGATTTGCAATTCTGGTTGGACAGTTTCGTGCATCGTGTTCTGCATCACCACAAACACTGCACACTGTTGGGCGAGACAGTTGAAGGTGGATCCCACGCTTTTTTCTTTCCTGACCAGGCCTCCCTTTTGTTGTGGAGAATGGTGGGTCTTGCGCCACTGTGTTGGTGCCAATCCTAGTGTCATGTCCGGTAGTGTTAGTGTCTGGCATATTAGTATCAGGGACCGAGCTTGCAGAAGCCTTTGCGTTCTTCCTTTTCAAAGCATCCGCTGCAGCTTTTTTCATATCAGCAAATTCTTTCTCGAGAGCTTTCATGTGTTTCTCAGCAACCGCGTTTGTTTTGTCCGAACCCGCTGCGCCTAGTGCTATCTTGGAAAACTTAGTACAGAGGTTACCATATCGCAACAGTCTCATTTCCTTCCTTGACAACTTACCACTTGGTTTCTCTTGCAGTGCATTAGGTGGCAGAACAATATCAGGTGGGGGAAGTGACAATCTAGGTAGGATGTAATGATCTGGCACTGATTTCACTGCACCAATGTATGACATTACTTTCATGGCATGACAGCAAAGTATCCCATCCCTGCTGAATTTGCAGCACTGGCAGTTGTAAACACCATTTGCCAAGTCACAAGCAACCATGTAACTTCTTCTGCCATAACCAAAAACACTGAGCCCTGAATCGGAAATATCTCGTACAGGCCACCACCACAGTCTCTAGAGTTGTAAGATATAATCTTGCGGAGTTCAACCTGGAAGCGATTGTAGATTGGCAAAGTATAGGTTTCGAGCATTTGCTTTTCCATTGGGAAGTCTGACCATACCCTAACAGTCCTTTCCTCACCAATAAACTCGTGAACATCTTCAGCAATTTCTATCCGTTCTTGCAGCCTCATGTATTGCTTGAAGAATCGGAGAAGGTTGTCATGGGGGTTAACATACTTCTTCAGAACTGCATTGAAACCTTCACTTCGAGATGTAGTTTGTAGGAAAGGAAAAAACCTATCCACGAAATAAGCAGGAACAAAGGTTGCTCTCAGATCATAAATATGCAATAAATGTGCATTGTCAGCAACACCATGTTTTAACAACATCTCAGCCCACCTAGTCTCAAACTCAGCAATCATTGATACGTCTCAAACGTATCTATAATTTTTGAGTGATCCATGCTAGTTTTGTGATATTGTCACATATTTTTACTGTCATTTATATCATTTTTATGCATTTTGTTGGACTAACCTATTGACAATATGCCAAGTGCCAGTTCCCTGTTTTTGCTGTCTTTTTGTTTCAGAAATTTACTTCTGGAAATATTCTCGGAATTGGACGAAAATTTACGGGGATTTTTATTTGCCACGACGAAGTACCAGTCTGAAGGAGAGCCGGAGGGGAGGCCCACAGGGCAGAGGTGCCCCCCTGCTGCGGCCTGGGGGTCACCCGCGGGTGGGGCCCGCCCCTGCCCATGGGACCTCACCTCGGCCCCCTCCGATGCCTATAAATTGCTACTTACCCTAAAAACGTCGAGGTGGCGATTATTTTCCAGAAACTCGACCCCGACGCGCCGTCACCGAAAACCCTAGTTCGGGGTTCAATCTAAAGCTGATCCCGGCACTCTTCCGGAGTGGAGATCGATCCCGGAGGGCTCTTCATCGTCATGCCTTCCTCCGGGATGATTTGTGAGTAGTCTCACCTTGGACTACGGGTCCATGGCAGTAGCTAGTTGGTAGTCTCTCTCTCTTGTGCTTCATGTCTTATGATCTTGTGAGCTGCCTAACATGATCAAGATCGATTATTGTAATGCTATGTGATGTGTTTGCTGGGATCCGATGGATTATGAAGTTATGTTCAGATTGTGCATGATTCTTATATGAGTAATTTATGTTCTTGCATGCTCTCCGATGTGCGTAGTTACTTTGGCCAAGTGATTGTGTGTATCTCCAAGAGAGGGTATTTATGCTAGATAGTGGGTTCATGCCCCCTTTTGTTCCTGGGCACGAGTGACAGAAACGTCTAAGGGCGAGGGTGTGCTGTTGCTACTAAGGGTAAAACAGCGGTGTTAATGTCTCTTTTGATATTAGTATTGCTTACTTCATGCACTTTACTCAATGCAATTGTCTGTTGCTTGCAACTTAATACCGTTGGGTGACAGGCTGGATAGCGATCCCACGGTGGACCTTTTAGACAAAGACGCAGTTGGACTCAACTGTCTTTGTTCCTTGTCGTCATGCCTCCATAAATATTATCATGTCCTTTTTGTCATAGCTAAATTGGGTTTGTGTCATGATCTTGTCAATTGCCTAGCTGTAATTCGTTCACCCATCACATGCATATTTTATTTACTTGAGATACTCCACTAGTGAACCCATGGCCCCCGGTCCATCTTTTTACATTGTTTACAACCTCATTTACTTGCTTTTAATCATCATTACTCCTCTGGTCACTTTTCATATTTCATCTATTTCATCATACAATTAACCGCTTTGTTTTCTGCGAGACCGGAAAGATTGACAACCTTTCCGCCATTGGGGGCAAAGTATTTTGGTTGAGTGTGTGCAGGTCCACGTCTGTTGAAGGTCAAGCGCTAGAGATCTTCAACATTCACCTCATTGTTGATTTCAAAGTCCTACTGGTTCGATAAACCTCGGTTCGTTAAACGAGGGAAAACTGCTACTAGCTGCAATTCCGCCTTCGCTTGGGGCACCACCCAACTTATTTTAATACAGCAGCAATCATCAAGCTATAATCAATTATCTCATTGAAATCCCTCCTCAATGCCTCATGCTTTGATATGAATGGACCCAGTTTTTCTTGTACTTTCTACATTATATGCCATCTGCAATTCCTGTGGATGGCAGCTAGGAAGATGACAAGAATTGCACTTTTCATTGCCACATCTTGGTTTGTGATTATGTTCAGAGGATGTAACCCACCCATTGCCTCTAGAAAGGTCTCAAACAGCCACACAAAATTTGGAATCCTCTCATTCCTCAAGAAACCACACCCCAACTGGATCGATTGACCATACCTGTTGATCCCAATGAATGGGGCACACGACATGTTATACATGTTCGTCATGTAGGTAGTGTCGAAGGATATGCAGTCATTGTACAACTTGTAGATTTCCCTCGCTGCATCGTCGACCCAGAATATGTTTTCAACCTTCACATCAGCATCAAGCTTGAACTTGTAGAATTTTTTTGGATCATCCCTTTTCAATTCCTCAAAGTAGTCCAATAGATGTGGGATGTCCTTAAATATGTTCTCCTGACCAAACTTAGCTGTGTAGTTGCTAACTGTTTTACTGTCATACGGAACATTCTTCATATATCCATAGAGCTCAGCCATTATTTGCATTATTCTGCCAGAGCTTAGGTTTACATCATGCAGCAAGTCAATAAATCTTCGCTCTTCTCTAGGGATTCTCTTATGTGATCTCACATATTTCTTCAAAGTAAATTTCTGGATCACCTCATATGTGTGTTCTTCAATGAACTGAGTTACTTCCTATTGGGGTTATGCCGAACAGGTGTCCTCACAGAGAAGACTAAAAGCCAGCATACCAGGGTGGCCCAGAGTGGTGGTAAGCCGAATCCGGCTTAACCGGGCAGCCCAGTATGATGAAGCGTAGGAGGCCCATCCGGCTAAGAGAAGGTTCCAGAAGCCGGCCTGCATTGCGGAAGACTTAGCCCACAAGGCAGGGCCCAAGCCGGATTGGAGTAGAACTCTGTACTTAGTCGGTTAGGTTTTCTCCTGTAAGCCCTAGGTCCGGACGCCTTTATAAGCCGGCCTATGGGACGCCTTAGGACACGCTCTCGATCCTGATCCACTGTAACTCGGCGATATTGCCTTATAGTGAATTATAGCAGCACGTAGGGTTTCGCCACCGTTGCGAGATCCGAAGCTGGGTAAACCCTTTGTCGCCCCGTTGCCGGAACACCCCACGTCTCCAAAACTCATCTCTCTACCTAGCTCGATGGCACCCCTGTCGGCACAGTGGAAACCAGGGTACCACGGGCCGGCCTGCCAGGGCCCACAAGATTCTTCAGGACGATTTTCGCTAAGGACCAGGCTCTCCAGCCTGGCGAGCCTCGCGAGGGATCTTTTTCTCCTCGCGAGGGTTTCCTCCCTTGGCGAGGGACCGCACCTCGACAAGGCGTCTCCGACGCCACCCGCAATTCTGCTAAGGACCAAGCCGAAGGGCTCGGCGAGGCTTTCTGCCTCGCGAGGCTCCTTCCTCGCTGAAGCATCTCTGCCTCCGCGGCAGAGGCGCACATGGGCTCTGCGCCCATGTGCAGAGTGACGCGCGTGCCTACGCGCGATGACGACGACGCCGCAGTTGCCGTTTCCATGTATAAAGCAGTCAACAAAGCGGCCTCAAGCAAAGCGGACAACGAGTATTGCCTCTTTGGTGATAAGGGAACCGTCTGCAGCTACGCTCCAAGGACGACATCACCGTGGGTCACGTCCCACCTCATCAAGAGCCAGCCCACCGTCCGGTTGGCCGGTGGCCTTTTTCAGCTTTGGTGACGCCGTTTCCCTGCCGTGGACCGCGCCCACGAGCTTTACCTTTATGGTGGACTCCACCTTTATCGTGCACCCTGATCCTTCCTTCGTCTCCATGTGGTAACCCTTCCCGCCCAAATGTTTGGGCAGAAGAGGTCCAGGACGCCTATAAAAGGAGAAGGGGCACGCCCAAGCAAAGGGTTCGGAATCTGGGAGCTTAGACCAAACCCTAGATCTGAAGACTAGCAAGTAGCCATTGTTAGCCACCTCGAGCTCGACAAGCTCTCCTTGTACTGTAAACCTCTCCAAGCAGTGCAATACACCGTAGCAGGACGTAGGGGTTTTACCTCCCAAAGAGGGCCCTGAACCTGGGTAAGATCTTGTGTCCATCTCTGCAGTGTCGTCCGCAGCGAGTCCGACGAGCACCGTCGCCGGAGCACGTTGAGGATTGCTTGACTCCGTGTTCAGCCCCTTACACGATACCTTGGAGACACCCCCAGTTCCTGGGACCATTCTCCGACATTTGGCGCGCCAGGTAGGGGGCTGAGGCGCGTCTTCATCCTCGACATAGCTATGGCCGGCTCTCGTGCCGAACGTCTCGCTCGCCGGACGGCTAGCGCCGCCACCGCTCCTGCGGGCCGCCCGCGCGGCCGCCTGCGTGGGGACTCCGCTCCTGAGCGCCACGTCGACCCCGAGCCCCGCGTCGAGCACCCGGAGGACGACGACCACGACCACGCTGAGGGTGACCTCAGCGGAGAGGAGGCTTCCTCTCTGCACCCGTCGCGGGACCGTGCTGCCTCCTCGCTGGGCCGCCCTGCGCCCAGTCCGGCAACTGCGCTTCTCATGGCGCAGGAGCTGCTGCAGTACCGTCCTACGCCGGAGGCCCGGGAGGCCTGGCTCAACCGCCTCACGGAGCTCGTCGGCGCCGCTCGCGTCGCCGCTCCTGCCCCGTCCCGTTCGCTGGTTCCTTCGGGCCGCATGGGGGACGTGGCGCCAGGCGCTCCTCCCGCGCCTCCTCTCCATCCTGCACCTGCTCCAGCTCCACCGGTTGCACCGCAGCCTGCTCCAGCGGGGGCTCCTCCTCGCGACAACCGCGCTGCCTCGCACGCGTCGTCGCCGCACGACTGCCAAATTGTGCAGCGAGCCCCCGAGGACGCCCGCGTGAGCATCGAGCGCCAGCAGGACAAACACAACCGCGCCGTCCAGGACGTCGCCACCGCCGGGCGCCATCTCCGCGCCACCCTCGCCAGCGGTCCGGTCACCTACGGCACGACGGTTGCGTTCACTCGCACCCTCCGTCGCGTCGTCTGGCCCGTCAAGTTCAGGCCGGACTTGCCTCCGCGCTACGACGGCAAGAACAACCCCCTGGAGTTCCTACAGCTCTACACTCTGGCCATCCAGGCCGCCGGGGGGTGACGACAAGGTCATGGCGAACTGGTTCCCCATGGCCCTCAAGGACTCCGCGTCCTCATGGCTCACCAACCTCCCCGCCGAGTCCATCAACACTTGGGAGGAGCTCTGCCGGTGCTTCGTCGCCAACTTCAAGGGCACGTACGAGCGTGGCCTCACGTACAACGACCTCCGCGCCGTGCGTCAGAAGCCTGGCGAGACCCTCCGCAAGTACATCCAGCGCTTCAGCCAGGTGCGCAACAAGATCCCCAACGCCACCGACGCGCAGGTCATTTCGGCTTTCCAGGCTGGAGTGACAGACGTGCGGATGCTCGAGAAGCTCGGCATCCACGACAACATCACCACCGTCGTCAAGCTCTTCGACTTGGCGGACAAGTGCGCCAAGGCTGAAGAGGGCCGCTTGTTCGTCAAGAACGAGCCAGGGGATCCCGCCGAGGAATCCAAGAAGAAGAAGAAGTCCACAGAGAAGCGCAAGACCACTGCGGTCCTCGCGGCTGAGCCCGACGCCAAGCAGCCTCGCCAAGCTGCCACTCCAGCCGCAGGACCCGAGAAGAAGGACGACCGCCCTTTCTGCGTCTACCACAACAGGCACTCTCATGCCACCGAGGACTGCTACGACCTCAAGAGGCTCATCGAGGCTCGCGAGGCCCGCGAGCGGGAGCAAGGCCGTGGTGGCCGCGGCGGCGGCCGCGGCGGCCGCGGGGGGCGACGCTGGAACAACAACTACCAGCAGAACCCCCAGGCCAACGCTGCCGAGCCCGCGAACGACAACCTGCCTGCCGAGGCTGATGAGGGCTACCAAGTGCCTCGCGGCGTCGCCTGCATCCTCGGCGGGGCTCAGGCCCCTCGCTCCAACCGCCACTTCAAGCAATTCGCTCGCGAGCTCGCAGCAGCCCTCCCCGGGGTCGAGGCCTCTAGGCCCCTCAAGTGGTCTGAGCACCCCATCACCTTTGACTCCACCGACCACCCCAAGTCCACCTCAACCGTTGGCACCATCCCGTTGGTCTGCACTCCCACCATCAACAACATCGCCGTCTCTAAGACGCTCATTGATGGGGGTGCCGGCCTCAGCGTCATCTCTGTCGAGACATTCGAGAAGCTGCAGGTGCCCTACGAGCGGCTCATGCCCACCAGGCCCTTCTCGGGGGTGACGGAGGGCCTCACAACGCCTCTGGGGCAAGTGAGGCTTGCGGTCACTTTCGGCACCCAGACCAACTACCGCACCGAGCTGATCGATTTCGACGTCGCGCACATCGGCCTGCCCTACAACGCCATCCTCGGTTACCCCGCCCTCGCCAAGTTCATGGCGGTCACCCACCACGCCTACAACCTCGTCAAGCTCCCTGGCTCCAGTGGCACCATCGTCATCCGCGGCGTGGTCTCTGACGCCGTGTACGCTGCGCAAGTGGCTTACAAGGCCGCCGCGGTGGCGTCTCCCTGCTGACGAGGACGAGGAACCCCTCCCGAGGCCCCCGCGAAGAAGAAGCAGCTGTTCTCTCAGGAGAAGGCCGCGACAAAGCAAGTGTCTCTGGAGGCAAGCGGCTCGGGGGCTAGCGTCACCATCGGCGCCAACCTGCCTCCCAAATAGGAAAGCGCGCTCGTCGCCTTCCTCAGGGCAAACTCTGACATGTTCGCCTGGACACCGTCAGATATGTCCGGAGTACCGAGGGAGGTGATCGAGCACCACTTAGCCGTGTGTCCAAACGCACGCCCCGTGAAGCAAAAGGCGCGGCGCCAGGCGCCAGAGAAGCAAGATTTCATCGTCAAGGAGGTGGAAAAGCTGAAGAAGGCCAGCATCATCAAGGAAGTGGTCCATCCCACTTGGCTCGCCAACGGTGTGGTCGTCCCCAAGCACACCGGAGGCAGCCGCCTCTGCATCGACTTCACCGACCTCAACAAGGCCTGCCCCAAGGACCCCTACCCCCTCCCGAGGATCGACCAGATCGTGGACTCCACCGCCGGCTGCGCGCTCCTCTGTTTTCTGGATGCCTTCTCTGGTTATCACCAGATCAAGATGGCAAAGGAGGACGAGGAGAAGACAGCATTTCTCACCCCTTGTGGTGTGTTCTGCTACGTCTGCATGCCCTTCGGTCTGAAGAACGCCGGCGCCACGTTCCAGCGCCTCATGAGGATCGCCTTGGGGGCTCAAATGGGGAGGAATGCAGAGGCCTACGTCGATGACATCGTCGTCAAGACCCGCGAGAAGGACACGCTCATCCAGGACCTCGAGGAGACCTTTGCCAACCTGCGCAAGGTCAACATCAAGCTGAACCCCGCCAAGTGCGTCTTCGGGGTCCCTTCAGGCAAGCTCCTCGGATTCCTGGTATCTCACCGCGGCATCGAGGCCAACCCCGACAAGATCAAGGCCATAGAGCAGATGCAGCCTCCTCGTCGCCTCAAGGACATGCAGCGCTTAGCGGGATGTATGGCCAGCCTCGGCCGTTTCATCTCCAAGTTCGGCGAGAGGGCACTGCCATTTTTCAAGATCATGAAGAGGTCCGGTCCCTTCAAGTGGACCCCTGAAGCAGCAAAGGCCTTTGAGGACCTGAAGAAATACCTGGCGAGCCCACCCATCATGGTTGCCCCACGCCCTCGCGAGCCTCTGAAGCTGTATCTTGCAGCCACTCCTCAGACGGCAAGCGCGGTCTTGGTGGCTGAAAGGGAAGAGCCAGTCCTCGACAAGCAGAACTCCGCCTCGCCAAGCCCAGAACCCCCCGACAAGGAAGCAGCCTCGTCAAGCCTCCAGCCCCAAGAAAACCTCGCCAAGGACTCCACCGAGCCTGGAGAGGAGCCAGCCGCTGCCACACCAACAACTACCCTCGTCGAGCATCCCGTGTACTTCGTCAGCACAGTGCTACGGGATGCCCGCGAGCGCTACCCCATGCAGCAAAAGCTCCTCTTCTCGCTCCTCATCGCCTCCAGGAAGTTGCGTCACTACTTCCAGGGTCACCCCATCAAGGTGGTCACCTCCTACCCCCTGGAGCAGGTCCTGCGCAACCCGAACGCGACAGATCACGTCGCAGGCTGGGGCATCGAGCTGCAACCTTTCGAGCTGGAGTTTGACACCACAAGAGTCATCAAGGGCAGGGCGCTGGCTGATTTCATGGCCGAATGGACGGACACACGCGAAGAAGAAGAACCTCCAGAGGAGGAAGCTACAGCCTCAGGCGGGACGAAACCAGGCCCCTGGACCATGCACTTCGACGGTGCCTTCGCGGCCAGGAGTGCGGGGGCTGGTGCCGTCCTCACCTCACCAACAGGCGACAAGCTCTGATACGCCGTCCAGCTATGCTTCAAGGACAACGACAAGGTCTCCAACAACATTAATGAATATGAAGGCCTCCTCGCCGGGCTCAGAGCCGCCATCGCCCTCGGCATCAAGCACATCCTCATCAAGGGTGACTCCCAGCTCCTCGTCAACTTCTCCAACAAAAGCTACACGCCTAAGGACACCTACATGGTGGCCTACCTTGAAGAGGTACGCAAGCTGGAGAAGCACTTCAGAGGCATGGAGCTCAAGCACATCCCGCGAGTAGAAAACCAAGAAGCAGATGACCTCGCCAGGCGAGCAGCAAGAAGAGAAGCCCAGAAGCCTGGGGTATTCGAGGAGAGGCTCACCAAGGCCTCAGTCAAGCAGCCAGCGGCCAATATCAGCATCGACGAGGAGCTCCCACCGGCCCCGTCAAGCGGAGCACCAAACTGTGGGTTGCCTTCGGGCGATCGCTTGCTGCTGACTCTGGTACGCCAAGACACGGGCTGGATCGACGAGATCAAGAATTACCTACAAAACCAAGCCCTCCCCGAAGACGACGTTGAAGCCGAAAGAATTGCTCGCCAGGCCAAGTCCTACTGCCTCCACGACGGAGACCTGTACCGTAAGCGCCCCAATGGGGTTGCGTTGCGGTGCGTCCCTGCCGAGGAAGGCCGCCAGCTCATCAACGACATCCACAGCGGCGAGTGCGGCCACCATTCCTCCTCGCGCACCCTTGCAGGCAAGGTCTTCCGGAGTGGCTTCTACTGGCCCTCGGTGCTTCAAGATGCAGCTGCCATCGTCCAATCCTGCGACGCCTGCCAATTCCACGCCAAGCAAATTCACCAGCCCGCGCAAGGACTCCAGACCATCCCGCTCTCCTGGCCGTTTGCGGTCTGGGGGCTGGATCTGCTGGGGCCCTTCCCGCGAGCGCTCGGGGGCTACCGCTACCTCTACGTCGCCATCGACAAATTCACCAAGTGGCCTGAGGTGGAACCCGTGCGCACCATCCCGGTGAAATCGGCGGTAAAATTCATCAGGAGCCTGGTCTGCCGCTTCGGCGTGCCCAACCGCATCATCACCGACAACGGCTCGCAGTTCATCAGCGGCGCCTTCAAGTCCTACTACGGCAGCCTCGACGCCCAAATCTGCTACGCCTCGGTGGCGCACCCACGAAGCAATGGACAGGCTGAAAGAGCCAACGCCGAGGTGCTCAAGGGCCTCAAGACGAGAAGCTTCAATCGCCTCAAGGCCAGCGGCAAGCACTGGATCGACGAGCTCCCCTCGGTGCTATGGTCCATCCGCACCACGCCAACAAAGCCCACTGGTGAGACGCCGTTCTCCCTCGTCTATGGCGCCGAAGCCGTCCTCCCCAGCGAGATCACCCATGGCTCTCCATGAGTCTTGGCCTTCAAGGAGGCTGAGCTGGACGAACTCCGCAACGACGACCTGCTGCTGCTTGAAGGGCTCCTCCGAAATGCGGCCCTGAGAGCGGCGAGGTACCAGCAAGACCTCCGTCGCTACCACAGCCGCCACATCCGGCCGCGCACTCTCGAGGCAGGAGACCTTGTCCTGAGGAGAATCCTCTCCAGGGCAGGCCTCCACAAGCTCTCGCCGATGTGGGAAGGCCCCTACAGAGTCGTGCACATCGCCAGGCCTGGCTCTGCGCGGCTCGAGACGGAGGACGGCGTTTGATGGGGGGATACTTTATAGGTAGGCCCATGGACCCGGAAAGTAGACCCGCCAAGACCAAGAAGGCCAACGCCGAGTCATGAGACAAGTCACATGGGCTGGGCTGGAGACAAGCCGACCAAGGCCCGTGTGGAGAAAGAGGCTCGTCCAAAGAAGGAGTCCAAGTACAACCCGGAGTCTAACTTGGAAGACCAAGACGTAGAGTAGGACTCCGTGTTCTAGTGTGACTCGGTATAGCCTGTAAGTCCAGGGACCCGGCAGCCTTTATAAGCAGGGTCCTGGACCTTAGATCAATGAGTTCAATCAGTAGAGAGAAACCCTAGCCACCAGAGAGAAGTCGCCGGCTCCTGAGTTGTGGGAGCCGGGTCCTTGTAATCGAGATATAATCAAGAGCAATAACATAGAAGCAGGAAGTAGGTCTTTACCTCGAATCAGAGGGGCCGAACCTGGGTAAATCCTTGTTCCCCAGCGAGATTAACCGTTTCCACGTACTTCAATCACCAATGGCCCCAGAACTCATCTTCCCTGAGGAAGAACTTGCCGTGACAACCCCACGACAGTTGGCGCCCACCGTGGGGCCTATGGTGACAAAAGGAGTTGAGATCGTTGGAGCTGCTCGTCGAGCTATGGAGAAACTCGCCATCGGGCAGGTCTACACTGATGAGCATGGTGAGACCGAGATCGATGACTCAGGCTGGACTTCGGAGATGAACGAAGTCGACGAAGGCTACCAGCTTGTCTTTGGAGGAATCAACGTGTTCGTCGGGATGGTTTGCGCGTCGGGTCTTCGCGCGAACTCGGCAGAGTCTGTATCAGAACCAACTGTTATCGTCGAGTCTGATGGCGAGGAGTCGGTCGGAACTTCAGAGGTCGGCATCATCGCCGAGTCTGAGGAACCCCTAGCTGAGAAACCAGAGATGCTGCAAGAGTCAGATTCAGATTATGATACAGATTCAGAGTCTATCCTACCCTTGTTTGAAGATCGGCTTGGGTATGGGATAGAGGAAGAGGATTATGAGGAGTCGCCAGTACGCGCTCGTGTTGTGGGAGTCTACATGTCTGGAAACACTGGAAATCAGTTTGATCCGACTCTGTTGACGAAGGAAATCAATGCAAATAATGCCGCAGAGAGGGCGGCTGAGTTAACCAATGCTCGTACTGCGTTGGAGAGGCAACTAGCTGATATCACAGAAGCAAACCATAGACTGGCCGAAGAGCGGGCCCGAGTCCAGGATGAAGCTCAAGTTGTGCGGAGGCGCCGCGAGGAGCTTACTTCAATTCAACGCCGCAGAGCCAGGAGTCGCTTGCATGATGGAGTCCACATCAATCCAACCAATCTATTCATCACACCTAATGGTTCAGGCAGAGGAGCCGGACTGGGAGGCTCAGCGGCAGCAGGAGGCGCCGCAGGAGGAGCCGGAGGAGCACCACCGCCACCACCACCACCACCACCCCCAGAAGGACCGGGAGGCAGCCGTACCAATGGACCACCGCCTGAAGGAGGAGTCGGAGGAGGAGCATCTGGTGGCTTAGGGTCTCAGCCTAATAGATTTCATACTCCAGAGGGACATTACTCTAATCCTATGGACAACGTTCATGCGGCGACTCTGAGATTGGAGAATATTGTGGTACCAGAGGGACCAGCAGGACAGGAGACTCGTGAGGCTATCGAGTTACTGAAAACAGCTTTGACTCAGCAAGCTTTGTATCCAACTTTTCCAGATGCAAGTAGACTACATTCAACACCCTTTAACTCAGGTACGAGGAGTCGGCACGGTGAGTCCAATCCGGCCAACTCTACAAGTGCAAGGCGTCGTGAACACGAGAGGAATCGCGCAAATATACCAACCGCTTCACAAGCTCAGCTAGTGGTTGATGAAGCAAGGCAACGACGAGAAAGAGAAGCAGCAAGAGCTCGGGAGGCAGAGAGGGACAGAGCGTTAGTGGGTGCAGCCAACCCGCCTCAGCCAACCCGGGTGCACGAGGAGGTGACTTCTCCTGGTGCTTCCCCAGCGTTAACAGGACCAGAGTGTTTGTCTGATGCCATCAGGTCCGAGTCCTTCCCCAGCAGTTTCAAGGAGCCGCGTAAGGTTCCAAATTATGAGCCCAACATGGACCCGACCTCTTGGTTGGGGACATACGAGATGGCAATGAGTATTCGCAATGCCACAGGTAATCTGTGTGCCAAGTTCATGTATCTTATGATGGAGGGAGCAGCCAAGGTTTGGATGCGCAACTTGCCTCCTAGGTCAATCAACTCTTGGGAGCAATTGAAGGCGGCTTTTATTCAGAACTTCCAGGGCACATGCAAAAAGCTCAGCACCATTGAGGACCTGGAGCGGTGTGTCCAGAGGAAGGGCGAGTCAGCAAGGCACTGGATGAAGCGGGTCTCAGAGATCATTAACTCCTCACAAGGACTCCCACCAGTTTCAGTGTTAATGGCGATGGAGAGAAATTGCAGTTACAATCCCTTGAGTTGGAAGCTAGGTCGTATGAAGGAGAGCCTAAATCAAGGTATTCCCCTTACGATTGGTGAGATCATGGTAGGCGCTAATAAGCATGCTGCCACAGACAAAACAAAGGATCAGGAGGAAGGGACTAAAGTACAAGGTGGCAACGGTCAGAGTCAGAACCAGAATCAAAACCAGAACCAAGGTGGTGGCAAGCGGCCGTATGGAGACAACTCTGACCTAGTGGCCAACACAAACACTGGAGTCAGACGCAAGGACAATAATTCTGGTGGATACCAAGGCCGTACTCCAAGCACAGAGGAGGTCTTGAGGATTCCATGCCCTAAACATGCCAAAAACGGTAGATGCCGTCATACCTTGGGACAGTGCGTAGATCTGCAGCGCGCCAGGTTCCAAGGGCCAGGAGGAGGTAACAACAATGTTGGATACAGAGGAAACAATGGAGCCGGAGGACCCGGCAATAACGGTGGAGGAGCCGGCAATAATCCAAACCAACCTCAAGGAGGAGGTAACCAGCAGGGCGGGTTCCAGCAGAACCCGAAGCAGCTTCATGATGGCAATGGGCAATACTATGTCTCAACTCGGCAGCCAAACCCGAGTCGTGGCAGTTACCATGTCTTCACAACAAGCACGTCCAAACGTTCCAAGAAGTTAAAGGTTAGAGCTGTTAATGCAGTAGAGCCGGCCCTTCCACAGTGGCTCAGGTGGTCAGAGCAAACCATCACATGGAGTCGGGCAGATCATCCTCCAAGAGTCGACGACCCAGGGCAGCTAGCCTTGGTGGTGGCACCTCAAGTTGGGGGCTATACATTGAACAAAGTGCTTATGGATGGTGGAAGTAGTATCAACATCTTATATTATGACACATTCAAGAGGATGCAGCTTCAAGATAGACAGCTAATTCCAACAGAGACAGTGTTCCATGGGATAGTACCAGGGAAGTCGGCCAAACCCATTGGTAAGATTTACCTTGAGGTTGCTTTTGGCACAGTGGAGAATTTTCGTTCAGAGATTATGCCTTTTGAGGTAGTGGATCTTAAGAGTCCATACCATGCTCTTTTTGGTCGACCTGCATATTTTAAGTTTATGGCCAGACCATGCTATGTGTACTTGAAGCTCAAGATGCCAGGTCCAGCAGGAGTCATTACAGTTAATGGCAGCAGACAGATGGCATTGGAGTGTGAACTAGGTGATGCAGCTATGGCTGAGACAGCTTGTGCTCAAGAGGAGCTGAAGTTTTACAAGGCAAACGTGGACCCGGAGGACAACTCGGTCCTTAAGAAACCGGCCACAGAGGAGAAGATGAAATTCAAGTCAGCTCAGGACACAAAGCAAGTCGACTTTACCCCTGGAGATTCTTCCAAGCAGTTCACCATTGGGGCACACCTCTCTGATAAATAGGAAAGCGCGCTCGTCGAGTTCATCCGTGAGAATCGGGATGTTTTTGCATGGAAGCCATCTGACATGCCAGGAGTCCCGAGAGAACTCGCCGAGCACAGCTTACATGTTAATCCTAATGCAAGACCAGTTAAGCAGGGTCTGCGCAAGTTTCATGATGACAGGAGGAAAGCCATAGGAGAAGAGGTGGCTCGGCTCCTCGCAGCCGAGTTCATCAAGGAGGTCTTTCACCCAGAGTGGGTGGCCAATCCAGTGTTAGTACCAAAGAAAACAGGAGAGTTGCGTATGTGCATCGACTTCACGGGCCTAAACAAGCATTGCCCTAAGGACCCATTTGCACTACCTCGCATAGACCAGATCATCGACTCTACAGCGGGGTCAGAGTTACTTTGTTTCTTGGATGCATATTCAGGGTACCACCAGATCAGACTCAACATAGAGGATGAGCTGAAGACGTCCTTCATTACGCCCTTTGGGGCATTTTGTTACACAACAATGCCCTTTGGACTCAAGAACGCAGGAGCTACATATCAGAGATGTATCCAAAATTGTTTCAAAAAACAGATTGGAAGGAATATCCATGCTTATGTGGATGATGTAGTGGTCAAGTCTCAGAAGGCCGACTCTCTGATAGCAGACCTGACAGAAACCTTTGAGAACCTACGCAAGTACAAGATGAAGCTCAACCCGACCAAGTGTGTTTTTGGAGTCCCTGCGGGCAAACTCCTAGGCTTCATCGTTTCAGAGCGAGGCATTGAGGCAAATCCAGAGAAAATCAAGGCTATCCATAACTTGCAGAAGCCGACTTGTTTGAAGGACGTTCAAAAGCTCACTGGATGTGTGGCAGCTTTAAGCAGGTTTATTTCAAGACTCGGGGAGAAGGCGGGTCCTCTCTACCGACTCCTGAAGAAGTCAGATAAATTCCTATGGGATGAAGAAGCCGACCGTGCTTTTGAGGAGTTGAAGAAAACTTTGTCAACAGCTCCGGTCCTTGCAGCTCCTACAGATAAGGAGCCCATGCTATTATATGTAGCTGCCAACGAGAGAGTTGTCAGTGCAGTAGTGGTCGTGGAACGTGCAGAGGAAGGAAAGGAGTACCCAGTGCAGAGACCTGTCTACTACATCAGTGAAGTCCTCACAGAGTCAAAGCAAAGGTACCCACAGTGGCAGAAGTTGGTCTATGGAGTTTTTCTTGCAAGTAGAAAACTCAAGCATTATTTCCAAGAGCATCCAATTAAGGTGGTGAGTTCAGCACCGCTGGCAGATATTATACGCAACAGAGAGGCAACAGGGCGAGTCGCCAAGTGGGCAATTGAGTTGGGTCCTTATCATATCACATATGAGCCTAGGACAGCGATCAAATCTCAAGCTTTGGTTGATTTTGTCAATGATTGGACAGATTTTACATCTTCACCAAGCACCCCTTGCACCAAGTATTGGACAATGCACTTTGATGGGTCCAGACAGTTAGAAGGCTCAGGAGCCGGCGTGGTGTTAACCTCGCCTAAAGGAGATAAGTTGGCATATGTCCTTCAGTTGGATTTTGATTGTACAAACAACATGGCAGAGTATGAGGCTTTGCTACATGGCTTGCGTTTGGCCAAGGAGATGAACATCAAGCGTATCAGGTGCTTTGGAGACTCGGATCTCGTAGCTCAGCAAGTATCTGGAACTTGGGACTCAAAGGATGCAAACATGGCGGCTTATAGAAGAGCAGTCGAACAGATAGCCGGGTTCTTTTCTGGTTATCAAGTGGAGCATATTTACAGGCGCAAGAACGAGGCTGCTGATGCGTTATCACGACTCGGCTCTCGTCGAGAGAAAGTACCACCAAATGTGTTCTTGGATGAACTCCATCATCCTTCAGTCAAATTACCCTCAGAGGAGGAGTTAGCCTTTCCAGACCCAGAGTCGGTGTTGGTAGCAGCAACACGAGCAATCCCAACGTGGACAGAGCCCTACCTAGCATATCTCCTGCGGGGTGAACTCCCAAAGGATGAAGTCAAGCAAAAGCAACTCATCAGGCGATGCAAGTCTTACACAGTCGTTGATGGCGAGTTGTACAGACGAAGCGTTACTGGAGTCTACCAGAGATGTGTGTCTCCAGAAGAGGGCAAGCAAATATTGCAAGAGATTCACGCAGGAGATTGTGGTCATCATGCCTCCACTAGATCCTTGGTGTCAAAAGCTTTCAGACACGGGTTCTTTTGGTTGACAGCACATTTGGATGCAGAGAGGATAGTTCGAGTCTGTGATGGATGTCAAAGGTACGCAAGGCAAGACCACGTGCCAGCTCAAGAACTCAGAACCATCCCTATCACTTGGCCATTTGCAGTTTGGGGACTCGACATGGTGGGCCCTTTCTCAAAGTCGCCTTGTCAGAAGACCCATCTGCTAGTAGCAGTTGACAAGTTCACCAAGTGGGTGGAAGTGGAACCCGTCAGCAGAGTCGACGGTGCATCAGCTGTGAGATTCTTCAAGAAAATAGCAACACGCTTTGGATACCCTCATAGCATCATTACAGACAATGGTACCAACTTATCAGTTGGGGAGATGGCCAAGTTTTGTGGTGAGAACAACATCAGACTCGACCTAGCCTCAGTGGCACATCCACAGTCCAATGGACAAGCCGAGAGGGCAAATCAGGAGTTGTTAAAGGGGATTAAACCTAGACTACGGGTTCCCCTGCTAAGAGCCGCTGGGAGTTGGGTTGAGGAGTTACCAGCAGTACTTTGGAGCATCAGGACGACTCCTAACAGATCCACTGGCTTCACACCTTTCTTCATGGTGTATGGAGCAGAAGCTGTCTTGCCAAGCGACTTGTTGCATGACTCGCCACGAGTCGCCAATTACGTTGAGACAGAAAACGAACTCGCCCGCCAGGACTCGGTCGATGCACTTGAGGAAGTAAGGGAGTTAGCCCTTGAGAGATCAGCAGTTTATCAGCAGGACTTGCGGCGATATCACGCACGCAGAGTCAAGACCCGGACTTTCCAGGAAGGAGACTTAGTGCTTCGCCTTGTCCAGAATAAGGAAGGGATGCACAAGTTATCTCCACCATGGGAAGGACCGTTCGTCATAAGCAAGAATCTGAACAACGGGTCGTACTATCTAATGGATGTGCGAGAGCCGGCAAGTGTAGGCAAAGGAGCTGATACAGCTCACACACTAGATCCTTATGCAGAGGCAAAGAGGCCTTGGAACATAGCTCAGGTTGCGTCCAAATTATACTTAAGTTGTAATAGTTTTATGAGTTGCAAGGTAAAGAGCCCAGTGAGCCATGCCTAGATGTAATCGCATTGTTATGATCAAATGAAATAAAGCCGGCTTTTGTGAACATGAGTCCTTTAGTCGAGTCACCCAGTGAGTGCGCTTTGTTCTTTAAATTTTGATCATCAGGTTCTTGGGGGCTTGCTTTTCAGTGAAAAAAGTTAAGCTTAAACTCTTGGACCCGGCACAGTAGCCAAACTTTTCCTAGTCTTTTCGCTGGTAAGTCAGATGCATCCTGCACAATATGATCTATCTACAGGCATGACTTGTTTCTCTCTCTTATGGATCCTAAGGAACATATGAGTTAAGAACCTGTCAGCACAAACTGTAAGAGAAGTCATGCAGGGCCTACTTATTCATCAGTGAAAAACTAGACGGGTTATAAGAACCAAGCCGATTGGCACAAATTCAAAATAGCTAGCAAGCTCAATAGTTTAAAGCACCAGTAGTGCATCATTACAGCCCAAAGTAGCTAACAAGCTACATAGTTTAAAATCATCAAAAGTACATCATTACAAACTAGAGTCATCTAGAGAATTGTCCTTAACAGGAGCTGACTCCTTAGCCGGAGTCGGGGAGTCCTTCTTAGCAGGGGACTTGTCCTTTGTTTGAACAGCAGGAATTGAGGAGCCCTTCTTCACAGGAGATTTGCCTTGTGCTTGAACAGCAGAGGGAGGAGCCGGCTTCAATGGAGATTTGCCTTGGTGGCGACTCTCTTCGTTTGAAAGCCAGTACCCTTGGGACTCTTCATGTGCTTAGCAAGATCAGCTTGTCTCTGAGTGTCTCCAGAGACAGCTCTAGAAGGAGTGGGCGCAGCAGGAGTCTTCAGAGTAGGATCGGCACTTTGAATAGGAGCCGCCGGTGACGATGAACTCGGACCGGTAGAAGAAGAGAATACACCAGCTGGGTCCTGTGATGGGCGGCCAAAGTTTACTATCTCAGGAGTTTCTGGAGCGACTCTTTTGTTCTCCAAATCATAGTGATGAACCCATACCTCAGGGTCCATCTTATTGGCAATCTCGCAAGCATATGGCCGCACCAGTTTTTCTTCGGCCTTGAAGTCATCCTGAGTAAAAGGTTTGCCATCCTCATGTTGCTCAGGCTTCCCCATTGTAAGCATTGCTGGCTCTATGACAGTTGGATAGTAGCTGTGGGCTAAGGCCAAGATCCTGGTGGAGGCTCTCCTCATTGAAGACTGTTTCCACAGACGCATATAGCCTGGTGCTCTGGACAACTCGTCCACCAGACGTTCAGGCTCTTTGGGGCACTTGCCTTTATGGTTCAGATACTTGACCACAGCACGGGCTCCCTCTTGTAGCCCATGACAGTAATCAAGCATCTCAGATAGTTGCTTGCTTGGGGGCAGCTTTAGCTTAAGGGAGTCAGCCCCTGCAGAAAAGAAGAAGTGATTGTCAGTCTAAAAGCAATTCAGAAAGGTGCAAAAGGAAGCAAGCAAAGGTCATACACTCACCAAATATATGTTGACACATGGCACCAATGCCTTTTTTGCAAGTGTCGAACACAGCCTTTAGGTCATTGTGTGCCTTCTGAGCAATCTTTTTGGCATCAGCCGACTCTTTCTTTACCTGCTCCAGTTGAGCAGCCAAGGTCTTCAGATCCTTCTCAAGCTGAAGGGAGTGTTCTTTTTCGGCTATAGCAGACCTGGAACTGGCAGCTGTCTGGTCCTCAAGCTCTTTCATGTCTCTCTTCATCTTGGAGACAATGCACTGCAATTACAAGTCATAAAGCACAAGTGAGCTCCACAAGTCAAATAAAGAACTCATGAGCTCCAAGTCGTCACAAGTTAACAACTTGGCGCTTGGGGGCTACTCAGGAGTCAATTTTTTCTATCAGAAAAGCAGGCATGAGTCCTAGTCGACAAGTCATAAGCTCCAAGTCGCCACAAGTTAGCAACTTGGCGCTTGGGGGCTACTGGCAGATCAGAATTTTTTATCAAGTTAAAGTATGAGTAAAGTAGATATATTTGCAGCTCCAAGTCGCCACAAGTTAGCAACTTGGCGCTTGGGGGCTACTCGCAGAACAGAAATTTTTCTTCAAGTAAGATATCAGTAAGCAACATATATTGATAGCTCCAAGTCGTCGCAGGCTGACAACTCGGCGCTTGGGGGCTACTCGTGCAAAAGTTTTTGGTCTAAGGACCCGACAGACAGTAAATAGCAGCCCCGAGTCCTAGTAGAGCTAAGGACCCAGTGCTTGGGGGCTACAGTGTGCAAATTTTTTCTATATAGCAATTGAGTTCAGTTTCAAATCAAAGCACCTATCCTAGTCACAAGTCACCACAGACAGGTGCTTGGGGGCTACTGGGATAGGATGATGCTAGAAAAGCATATAAGGTGAAGTCAGAAAGCTTACTTCATGAACCATGAGGAGAGATCTAAGAGCCGCTTGCTCGTCATCCTTCAGCCTAGCAGATTGATCGTTCAAGTCAACCGCTTCAGCATAAGCTTCAGAAAATGACATGTTATCAGCTACTCGAAGTCGGCTGTAATCAGTAGACGACTTGATCTTGATGGACGGAGAGGCTGCAGGAGTCGGCTTCACAGGAGCCGGATTAACTTGAGGCGCAATATCAGGAGTCCCAGTCCCAGAGGAGGGCTGGGCTGTTGTTGGAGTCGTTGCCCGAGTCCTTGAAGGGGACTCGGGGATGGTTGGAGTTGTCGCTGTACCAGCAGATGCAGCAATGGAAGGACCTGTCCTTGCGCTTGTAGTCTCGGAAGCCGAAGGAGGTGCAGGTCCACGACCGGAGGTGGCATCAGCCATGCCTGGGAGCTTGGTTACTTTAGCACAAGGCCGAGCCCTGAAATACACAAAGATAGAAGTCAGCACCAGAATTAGTGAAAAGGGAAAAAGCGGAAGTCGTTTGAACGCAAGTATAGAAACAAAGGAACCTTACCCAATATTGGTCTCCAGGTCCAAGGAGGCCTGAGAGTCTGAAGAAGGCATTGACATCCCAGAGTGGTAAGAGTCGTCCTTATGGGGAGGAGAAGCCGATTTCCGTTGGTGTGAAACTGGCAGAGGCTCAGGAGCATCTGCAGGCCCATCGGAGCGTAGCTTCCTCTTCCTGGCGGCAATAACACTCTGCATGTGTTCTTCAGGCTTAGTAGGAGAGCGAGAGGACCCAAGGACTCGTGAGAGTGGTACCTTGGGAACAGCCTCTCGAGAGCCATTATTGTTTGAAGCTGGAGAAGAAGAGGAATGACTCCTAGCTGAGGACTCCGCAGATATTGATGGCTGAGCAGCAGCAGAGGTAGTGTCAGCTTGTCTCGTAACGGGAGCCTCTGGAGAGGACTCGTCGTCGTCAACTTCTTCCACAATGGGAGCCTCCTGAGAGGACTCCTCTTCATCAACATTTTCAATTGGAGCCTCTGGCGAGGACTCCTCATCGGCTGCACCATCTTCAATGGGAGCCCCCTGGGAGGACTCCTCATCAGCATCATCAGTGTCTTCTGCCACAGTAGTTTGATCTGTGGCAGGAGTCTCTTCTTCAGCCTCAGCCTCAGCTTCAGCTTTGTTCTTAGTACCAGCTCCAGAGGCCGGCTTCCAGAAGGAGTCGGTGAGCTGCAACAGAGTCAACAAAAGTGAGTCAGTAAGCGGTACAAGTAAGATCAAGGTAGAGATAAAGTAGAGAATGATACTTACATCAGGAGCTGGGTTGGTGGAGCAGAATGGCTGGAGCCCAAAATGGGCCTGGTCCTTCACCGGTTTCCCAGTCAACTTTTTGATAAGTCGACCAAGTTCGGGTCCATCGGATAATTGCTCCGGCACTCGGAGGTCATCACCAGCACATCTAGTATATGAGCATATCAACCGAGTCCTAGGACTCAGTGGCTGGATTCTCCAAGTCATCCAGCAGCGAACCAGATCCATATTTTCTAAGTTATGAGATAAGAGGGCCCGGATTCGAGTGATCAGAGACTCGACTCTTGGCCGGGCGGCCTCTGGGCACCTAGCTTTTATCAGAGGAGTCGCCCGAAGGCGGTCCTCAGAGAACAAAGGAAGTTTTGGTTCATTTGCAGGGGAGGTGTCCTTGTAATAGAAGAAGGTTTTTTGCCAATCCTTGATGCGATTGGGAAAGACTGGTTTAGGGAAGACAGAGTTGAGGCGCCGTTGAAGAGCGACGGCGCCACATTGGAGAAGAGGGCCCCCAGAGGTTTCGGGCTGAGGGTTGCAGTAGAAAAGTTCAAGCCAGAGATTGATATCGGGCTTGATTTGGAGATAGTCCTCACACAAGGTCACAAAGTTGGAAAGGGTGAGAATGGAATTAGGAGCCAGATCATGAATCCGCAGCTCATAGAGTTCGAGGAGCTGGCGGAAGAAAAGATCGCCGGGGGGAGAAAATCCGCGGAACAGGTGCTCCACGAAGACAACTACTTCGCCCTTAGCGGGAGAGGGAACAACCTCATCCCCTGGGGCCCGAGCTTGAGCACTAGAAGGAATCAAACCTGAGAGCCTATGAGTCTTCAATTGCTCCGCCGTGACCACAGATCCACCCCAATCGGCGGAAATCGATCGCTTGGAAGAGGATTTTGCGGCGGCGGCGGCGGCCGCGGCGGCGATGTCCACCGTCCTGTTCGACGAGGATGCCTTGGCCTTGGATGCGGTCTTTGCGCGCTTGGGAGCCATGGCGTGTGGGCAGTGTGTGCTGGGCGCGGGAAGAGATGGGCGCGAAGGGAGAAAGATGAGATTTTGAGCTGGAGGGGGGAAGTGAGGTTTAAGACCTAACCCTTCGGTATTTATAAAGAGGGTAAAACCCTAAAGAGTTACAGTGCAGGTCCACAGTAAACTGTGGATAACGTTTCACTATTAAGCAGTTCAGTGGTTAACAGTTAGAAAGGGCATAGCGCAGAAAAGTTAAAGTCACAGAAGTGGAAAAAGCCGGCTTGTCCCAGAGTGGCGAGTCCTGTGGCAGTGAAAGTCAAATTGTCTAGTCCTTGTTCACAAGAGTCACGACAGACCCGGCCAGCATGTGCAAGGGCAAGGGTGATGACTTGAACAAGGAAAGAGGATAGACTCATCCTTTTTTATGTCTTATGCAGGAATTCATCTTGGAGCTAGCAGCAAGCGACTTTGGAGCCTGTGGCTCAAGTGGAAGGAGTCGACCCAAGGAGTCGAACCAGCAAGTCAGAGGGAGCCGCCAAGCTGCGCCCAAGATAAATTCGGGGGCTACTGATGGGGGGATACTTTATAGGTAGGCCCATGGACCCGGAAAGTAGACCCGCCAAGACCAAGAAGGCCAACGCCGAGTCACGAGACAAGTCATATGGGCCGGGCTGGAGACAAGCCGACCAAGGCCCGTGTGGAGAAAGAGGCTCGCCCAAAGAAGGAGTCCAAGTACAACCCGGAGTCTAACTTGGAAGACCAAGACGTAGAGTAGGACTCCGTGTTCTAGTGTGACTCGGTATAGCCTGTAAGTCCATGGACCCGGCAGCCTTTATAAGCAGGGTCCTGGACCTTAGATCGATGAGTTCCAAAGAGATAAGCTTCAACCAGTAGAGAGAAACCCTAGCCACCAGAGAGAAGTCGCCGGCTCCTAAGTTGTGGGAGCCGGGTCCTTGTAATCGAGATAGAATCAAGAGCAATAACATAGAAGCAGGGAGTAGGTCTTTACCTCGAATCAGAGGGGCCGAACCTGGGTAAATCCTTGTTCCTTGGCGAGATTAACCGTTCCTACGTACTTCAGTCATCAATGGCCCCGGAACTCATCTTCCTTGAGGAAGAACTTGCCGTGACAACCCCACGACAGTGTCATTCACACGGCAGGGTCCTACCACTACCCCAGAGGTAGGATGTGTTATAAAAGATATCCTTGCTAAGCATTACTAGTGTATATTTTGTAGAAGTGCATGTGTGTACGGTTATATATTATATATATATATGCTATGCTATGAAACCCAAATAGGATAGCCATATGATTTCCATCCATGCAACATTGTTATATTGATTGTGTTCTTTCCTCTACTTACATGAATACATTATACCCTGTTTATATCACTAACCAACATATATCCCAATCCATCTTTAGGGATGCATCAGAGGGAGATTGAAGAACGACTAGAGCTGCAGAATGACTCCAGGACGTGGACGACGAAAGACGGCTTTAAACCGTTCCCGGCGCCGCTACCGAAGAAGACTCGATCATGATCATGCTCCCGCCCTTGCTCACCATCATCATCGCCGATGTACTACTTTTGATAGCGATGGAAACTTTTGTAATGTAATAGCGATGAACTTTTGTATCATGACGCCGATGTACTACATTCGCCACTTTGTGACTATATGTACATATATATGTATGTCGGGCACTAAGTAATATATGTGTGATTAATGTGTTTTCATTTACCTGTCAAATTAATATACCTGTATTTCTGTATAAATATGTGTAATTAATTCTGTATAATTGTATTTGTACAGAAAAATCGATTTTTCTGTATTTTTCTGATTCACATTTTTGTGGCGCACTGTCTACAGTTTTTGTGGCGCATATATTTCTGTGGCGCACCAGGCAGAGGTGCGCCACAGAATATATATGCTGATACCAGCCGAGGCCTTTCTGTGGCGCACCAGCTGAGGTGCGCCACAGAAATTTTAACTTTCTGTGGCGCACGGATAAGGTGCGCCACAGAAAAATAATTTAGTGGCGGCGATTCAGTGGCGACCGGCCGTGCGCCACAGAATTAAAAAACGGTGCGCCACTGATAGGCTTTTCTGTACTAGTGTGTCTGAGCTTATGGCATGATCGAAGTGTTGCGTGCCGATGATCCATTCCGAGCACGCCTGCAAAGGTTTTGGCCTGGGATTGGTAAACCCAGTAACCTTCGATTGTGTAGCATGACCGGTTGCACAAAGCTTCATTGTATAGTTCTGGGGTCGGGGCGTTACAAGTTGGTATCAGAGCAGGACTGCCTGTAGGAAACCCTTTCTATTGGTCGATGTCGAGTCTAGTTGAAAATTATTTATAACCTAAAAATGAGTTGTGAAAACCTCTTAGGATTCTTTTTACTCCTCATCCAACTCGCTCTACTCTGATCTCTTATCTCTATTTGTTTTATGCTTGGTGTCGAAGTTTAGGTTCTCGAGGTTGGGTTCTACCGTACGGTGTTAGTTTTGAGTCAGTTGTTTCCATTTCTTATCGCCGCGATGACGTGATGTCACCGTGGTTGCCTAAATCTGTTTTTGGTGTTAGTGCCATCTCAATTCTCTATATCTGGAAGGACTCTATTTATCTATCCTAACTGTCGGAATTGGTTACTAACTATGTCCTTGTTCCAAATCTTCAGAATGGCTCCTGCCCGTCGTGGTAACCCCGGTGAGCCTGATGCACCGCCGCCACCTTCAATGGCGGAGGTCCTGATGGCCATCGAGAACAACCGCCTGCGCAACGAGCACCTACTCGAGCAGTTGGTGCAGCAAGGAGCCAGGAGGAACACGGACTGCAACACTCTCACGGAGTTCTTGCGCTCCCAACCTCCCACGTTCACTGAAGCTAAAGAGCCACTGGATGCTGATGATTGGCTCCGGGCTCTCGAGCGCAAGTTTGCCGCTCTGCACGTTCCGGTGGCAGAACAAGTCAACTTCGCCACCTACCTGCTGAATGGAGCCATGTGTCGATGTTCGACGCTGGCCATGTCTTCACATGGGCGGAGTTCCGCACCGCCTTCCGTGCGACGTACATCCCCAAGCCCGTCATGGACCTCAAGAGGAGGGAGTTCCTGGACCTGACCCAGGGACGCATGGACGTCCAATCCTATGGGCGGGAGTTCAACCACCTCTCGCGTTACGCCCCTCGGGATGTGACAAATGATGAGGACAAGCAGTACCTCTTTCGCAAGGGGCTCGCACCTCGGCTCCGATACGAGCTCATGCCTTTCAAGTTCCAGTCCTACCAGGAGCTCTACAACCAGGCTCTTACTATGGAGCAGGGTAGGAAGGAGCTGGAGGCTTCCAAGAGGCCAGCTCCCACTGACAACCAGAGCTCCTCTTCCTCCGAGGGCAAGAAGCGCAGGGTCTTTGTGCCCTTCAGCGCTGTGCCTCGTGCACCCTTCGCGCCAAGGCCTTCAGGGTTCAGGCCACCTCCGCCTCGCCCAGCTACCTCGACCTTGGGTGCGGCTGGAAGTGGTTTCCGCCCTCAGTTGCCTCCACCACCACCGAGGCCCACTTGCTTTAGCTGTGGCCAGCCGGGGCACTACTCCAGGGAGTGTCCCCAGAAGGCACCGGCTACCGCAGCACCTGCACCGGCTCCCTCTACCCCAGCCGCCAAGGCCATGACCATCAGCCGTGGCCGCCTGAACCACGTCTCGGCTGAAGGAGTTGAGGAGGACCCCGGAGTTCTCATGGGTACGCTTCGAATCAATGATTACCCAGCTTCAGTCTTGTTTGATTCTGGAGCATCGCATTCATTCATATCCATAGCTTTTTCACACAACCGTCAAATACCGTTTGTGAACATGGACTCCCCCCTAGTGGTCAAGACGCCAGGCTCTAGTTGGCACACTAACTGGATCGCTCCGGAGGTTCAGATTTCTATAGGGTCAGTTCCCTTTCCGTTCTCACTGATAGCCCTGAAGTCAGATGGGATAGATGTCATTCTGGGCATGGACTGGTTAGTTAAATACCAGGCCAACCTAGACTGTGCTGCCAAGACTGTCACAGTGATCCACCCAACTTACGGGATAGTGCGATACTGGTCCCCAACTTCTGCAACTCCATCCGCAGCCACTCCTCTCTCTCCGGAGATCAGTCTATGGTTCCTGGAAGGAACCACACCGCCTGAAATGCATGAGGTTGCCGTGGTGTGTGATTTCCCCGAAGTCTTTCTGGAGGAATTGCCTGGCATGCCACCTGATCGAAGCATGGAATTTGTCATTGAGTTGGTTCCGGGAACCGCCCCAATTTCCAAAAGGCCCTGCCGCATGCCAGCGGAAGAGCTAAGTGAATTGAAGAAGCAACTTGATGAGCTGCTGGAAAAGAATTCATCCGTCCGAGTAGTTCGCCTTGGGGCTGCCCGGTCATCTTTGTCAAAAAGAGGGATACAAATGTTCCTCGGCTGGTTGTTGATTACCGCCCTTTGAATACGGTGACCATCAAGAACAAGTACCCCATTCCTCGAATAACTGACTTGTTCGATCAGCTAGCTGGTGCAACGGTATTCTCCAAGATGGATCTGAGGTCAGGCTACCATCAGATCAAAATCCGAAAGGAGGATATTCCAAAGACGGCTTTCACTACCCGTTATGGGTTATATGAGTACACCGTCATGTCCTTCGGCCTCACAAATGCTCCGGCTACATTCATGAGGCTGATGAACTCCATCTTCCATGAGTACCTCGACAAGTTTGTCATTATTTACATCGATGACATCCTTGTCTACTCCAAAACCGAAGAAGAGCATGCTGAGCATCTTCGACTTGTCTTGACCAAGCTTCGAGATCACCGCCTCTATGCCAAGTTCTCTAAGTGTGAGTTTTGGCTAAAGGAGCTCATTTTTCTCAGTCATGTGGTGTCAGCTGCTGGAGTGGCGGTGATACTAGACAAGATTCAGGCAATCCTGGATTGGCCAACTCCCAAGTCCGTCAAAGATATCCGAAGCTTCCTTGGGTTGGCGGGTTATTACCGCCGATTCATCGAGGGCTTTTCCAAGATAGCCAAGGCACTGACTGACCTCCTCAAAACAAACAATTTGTGTGGTCAGACAAAGCTGAAGAGAGTTTCCAAACTCTCAAAGTCAAACTCACTACCACTCCGGTGCTTGTCCTTCCTGACACCGACAAAGACTTTGTCGTCTATTGTGATGCATCACTCCAAGGTTTGGGCTGTGTTTTGATGCAAGAAGGCCATGTGGTAGCCTATGCTTCTCGACAACTCAAGCCGCATGAACAAAACTACCCAACTCATGATCTAGACCTTGCTGCCGTAGTTCATGATCTGAAGCAATGGAGGCCTTACCTGTTGGGCAACCGTTGCGAGATCTATTATGATCATCAAAGTCTGAAATATCTCTTCACCCAGCCGGATCTGAATCTCCGACAGAGAAGATGGTTGGAGTTAATCAAAGACTATGACGTGACCCTCAACTATCAGCCCGGCAAGGCCAACGTTATGGCCGATGCTCTGAGTCGCAAGGCCTATTGCAACACCTTGATGGTTGAAAAGGCACAACCTGCTCTCCATGAGTAATTTGCTAGATTGAATCTGGAGATTGTTCCCTCCGGATATCTAGCTAACCTCGAGATCAAGTCTACCCTTGAGGATGAAATCAAGGCCGCCCAGCAAAATGATGCTGAAATCCTCGAGATCAAAGAGAATATAGCAAATGGGAAGGCCAACTGTTTTTCTATTGATGACAATGGTGTTGTCTACTTCGGTGACCGTCTAGTGGTGCCCAAGAGTGGGAACACGAAAGAGTTGATCCTCTCAGAAGCTCATGAGTCACCCATCTCTATCCATCCTGGTAGCACCAAAATGCGACGTCAGTTCTAGTGGTCTTGCATGAAGCGCGAGATCGCCGAGTATGTTGCTGAATGCGACGTCTGCCGCCGTGTGAAGGCTGAACATCAAAGGGCAGCTGGTACCCTTCGCCCCATAGCCATTCCCGAGTGGAACTGGGATGAAGTAGGCATGGATTTCATCACCGGATTTCCAAGGTCACAAAAGGGCAATAATGCCATCTGGGTCGTCATCGACCGCCTATCCAAGGTAGCCCATTTCCTTCCGGTTCGCGAGGACATAAATGCAAAGCAATTGGCTGAGTTGTATGTTGCTCGCATTGTTCCTCTCCATGGTGTTCCACTGAGGATCATCTCAGACCATGGGAGCCTATTCGTATCCAGATTTTGGCAGAGTTTCCAAAATGCTATGGGAACCCGCCTCAATTTCAGCACAGCCTATCATCCTCAAACTGACGGTCAAACTGAAAGGGTGAACCAAGTTCTTGAGGACATGCTTCGGGCCTGTGTCATCTCCTTCGGTAAGGGTTGGGAAAAGTACCTCCCTCTCGCCGAGTTCTCCTACAACAACAGCTATCAGGCTAGTCTGCAAATGGCTCCCTTTGAGGTTCTCTATGGGAGAAAATGCCGAACCCCTCTGAATTAGTCTAAAACCGGAGAGAGGCCACTCTTCGGTCCTGACGTGATCAATGAGGCCGAGGAGGTCCGTATCATTCGGGATAATCTCAAGGCTGCTCAATCCCGGCAGAAAAGCTACTATGACAAGCATCATCAAGAGGTTCACTACGAAATTGGTGATAAAGCCTACCTTCGAGTCTCTCCCCTCTGAGGCGTGCGTCGCTTCGGGATCAAGGGCAAATTGGCACCTCGCTATGTTGGTCCTTTCACCGTCCTAGCCAAGCGAGGAGATCTCTCTTATCAACTCGAGTTACCTCCCAACTTCCCGGATGTACATGATGTGTTCCATGTCTCCCAACTCCGGCGTTGCTTCAAGGATCCAATCCGTGGGGTTGATCATGAGGTGTTGGATATCCAAGAGGATTTGACGTATCGCGAGCATCCTATCCGCATCTTGGATGAAGCGGAAAGGAAAACCCGCAACAAGACCATCAAGTTCCTCAAAATTCAATGGTCTAACCATTCCGAAGAAGAAGCCACTTGGGAGCGAGAAACTAGTCTTCGACAGGAATATCCCACCTTCTTCACTCAAGCCTAGAATCTCGTGAAGGGGTCGTTGCATAGAAAACAAAAAATTTCCTACAAAACAAGCGGAAGAAACCCCAAGGATCTAGATCTATTAGACGGAGGTAGCGAAGATGAGATCCAATCTCTTACCCTTGAAGAACGTTCAAAGTGTTTTGTCGATGCAGGGGTTGGCTAGTCGATCCCCGCAACTAGACTCATCTAGTCGCGAGGAGATGTATTTCCTCGAAGATCCAATCCGATGAAGTCCCACGACGGGCAGCACCTCCGCGGTATCCACACATACAGCTCGATGAAGACTCCGCCTTCTTGATCCCGCAAGCAAGGAGGGAGTGGCTAGATAGATCTCGGCACCACGACGGTTGTGGTGGCGTTTGATGGTGGAGAAATTCCTGCAGGGCTTCGCTAAGCAGCTGCAGGAGAGAGGAGGGAGAGGAGAGGGAGGCCGGCGGCTAGGGTTCAAGGTAGTGCACCCCAGCCCTCCCCTCCTCCTTATATAGGCGTGGGGGGGCAGGTTTACCCCTCCCCCAAGTCCTAGGGGCGGCCAAGGGGGGGAAACTTGCCCCCCCAAGGCTCCCTTTCCTTATAGGGTTAGGGTTTCCCTTGGGCCAGCCGCATGGGCCTTTGGGGTGGGGTGCGGCCAGCCCATGTGGGCTGCTGCACCTCCCCTCGGTCCATGTGGGCCCTTCCAGGTTCGTGGCCCCCAAGGTGGGGCCCTCCGGAACCTTCCGGAACCTTTTAGAATCTTCCGGTACTCTGCCGGAATTTTCCCGAACTTTTCCGGAACCCTGGAAACCACATTCCTTATATGAAACTTTATCTCCGGACTCTTCCGGAGCTCCTCGTGATATCTAGGATCTCATTCGAGACACCGAATCAACATTTCATTGCACCATTTACTTATCTCACTAAAACCCTAGCTACATCAAAGCCTTAAGTGTGTGACCCTACGGGTTCGAGAACATGCAGACATGATCAGATCAATAATCAATAGCGGGACCGGGATGCCCATATTGACTCCTACATATTCAACGAAGTTCCTTATCGATTGAACCACGATGCCGGATATTCTTAATCTCGTATACGATTCCCTTTGTCTCATCGATATTTAACTTGCCCGAGACTTGATCGTCGATATCTCCATATCTGGTTCAATCTCGTTACCTGGCAAATTCTCTTTACTCGTCCATAATATAGGATCTCCGTGATTAACACTTAATCACATGGTTGCAACCTTTTCCGATGCTATATTACCGAGAGGGCCCAGAGATATCTTTTCCGTCACAAGGAAGGACAAATCCCAATCTTTATTCATGTCACCCAACAAATACCATCGGAGATACCTGAAAGCCACCTTTATAATCACCCAGTTACGAAGTGACGTTTGATGTCCACAAAGTATTCCTCTGGTAAACGGGAGTGACATAATCTCATGGTCTAAGGAAACTATACTTGGCATACTAAAAGCGTTGGCAATGAAACTGTGTGACACGATCAATTACAACTCTTTATTATTTGGGTCTTGTCCATCACATCATTACTCCTAATGATATGACTATGTTATCAAGTGACTATAACAAGTCCATGGTTAGGAAACTCTAACCATCTCTTGACTAACGAACTAGTCCGGTAGAGGCTTACTAGGGACACCTGTTTGTTTATATTCCACACATGTATTATGTTTCCGGTTAATACAATTATAGCATGGAGAATAAACTATTATCATAAACATGAATATGCTAATAAACCATTTTATTATTGCCTCTAGGGCATATTCCCAACAGTCTCCCGCTTGCACTAGAGTCAATAATCTAGTTTACATTTTCTCGATCCAACACTCATGGTGTCTAACACTCATGGAGTCTCAGTGCTGATCAAGTTGCTCGTGGAAGAGGTTCTGTCCGTGTTCTGTACTATACAGTTCTTTATGTTCTTTGCAAAACGTCAATGTCACCTAATTTGACATTACTTTATCATCACATGATAAACCTCATATCATCACATGATAAACTTCATATCATCATCATATGATGAATATAATATATTTGGTTATAGAGTGAGATTTTCGTTTCCCTTTTATGCCTACATGATGTATGATCAGTCAAGAGGACTTTCACATAGCATGTGCACCCGAAACTCACTCAATCTTGAAACAAAATTTCTCAAACCAAAATATTACATCTTTTAATCCTTGAATTAATCATATACTCCTATATGTTGTAGACCCACAAATCGACAGTGCTATACTTTTCACTTCGATATTTCCGATCATGCTTTCGCTGCGCTTCTGCCTTTATGAGATTTCCAATCTAGTTTGGTTTTATGACTTCAACCAAGTCCACCAATCTCTAGATTCTATTATCTCAACTCCATGAAAAATGACTCCTCATTTAACATGTTCTTCTAACCAAGAACTTGGGTCACATATCGTCAAATACAAACACATGGTTCTTATATGTTTTAGTCCTATGAACAATTCATAGTGAATTCTAACATATCCTCCAACCATCATTTTTGTACTGAGTTATCAACTCAATGTTTCACCTATTTCTCACAAGCAAAATGAACCTTTTTTCACTTGTTCATTTTGAACTCCTTCAAAATCTTACTTAGGTAAAACATCCTGACATAATGTTATCAAACATATCTATCCACCATAGATACATCTATCTCCATAGATATTTGACGTTTAAATTAACTTCATAAGTTATACGTTGGTTCCTGACTCATTTACAACATTTATGAAATCTCCATTTCACTCAAACAAGATGTTGTAAACTCCCACTCAAATATACACCATACACATATTAAATTGTGAAACCACTTTGGCTCCCACTCAGAAATATGTTATCTCTATATTTGACCATGATTAACTAGCTCCCACTCAAACATATGTCACCACATATTTTGATCATGGAAAATAGTTTCTGCTCTAACTTAACATATGTCACCACATATCTTAATTAGATCCCACTCAGTTTCTTATGAACTTTCTCGATATTTTGGACACCTCCAAAATTCTTATTTAACTTTTAAAATTTGAGAACTCATATATGAAACGCTAGTACTTTGCTAGCTTTAAGTTTTATTTATTCTCTTCAAAACCCTTTTGAGGAATAAATATGCGAAACATCCTTGCAACAATTACTTTGTGATTTAAACTTAACATCGAATGACTCTTAGTCACTTTCGTATTTTAAGGCTTCTATTTCTTCTTTGTTGTTTTGTAGGTATGTCTTGTTTCTCAAACATGACAAGTAAATCATGAATATTATTTTGTAACCTGACAAAATACCATATTCTTGAATCCTACTTTTCTTTAGACAAGCTAAACCGAAATTCAATGATCACCATCATTAATTACTTTATGTTTCAAGTTTTAACCAACATAGCACTTTACATATGTGCCACTTGATACATAAACAAGCAAGGTTTTAGCTTTTCCAATTTGTTCCATCAATTCTTTTATCAATGAAACCTTTTCACGATAAACCACTAAAATACTTAGCACAACCAACAAATTGGTCTGCCCCTTTTAGTCTCATATTGTGGAATCACATTCATAGTCATACTTATGAATATACTACAACATTATTCACAATAGTTTCTAATTATCTCATAATTAATGAAACCACCTTTTCTCATAACTCATATGAAAAATACATGCGAATCATACATAGACCCTTATTTCTAAAACAGAGTGTTTATCAAATAAATCTAAATGCTATTATTAAAACCCCCGAGATAAAACCCTTCTTTGAGACCACACAATATCAAATAGTGTGTGATTACAATATCTTAGGACATATCAAATGCCTTTGAAATATTCTAAACATTGTAATTTGTGATAACACTTCTCACAAGTCCGCATACTAACATATAACTCAAATATTTTGTCTCTTTTGATCAAATCATAAAGACTCAATTTTCTTGTTAACCTAATATCCTAAACTCCAGAATTTTATTTGATCTCATCAAATATCATAACTCGAATAAATACACCTATTTAATCATTTCATTTATGATGGAGTACACAAAATAATGACATCTAACATTTTCTGAAAATACAACCAACACTTGTGTTTATTTTTGGCAACTCATGGTGTCGGCACAGTGGAAACCAGGGTACCACGGGCCGGCCTGCCAGGGCCCACAACATTTTCAGATGATTTCTCTAAGGACCAGGCTCTCCAAGCCTGGCGAGCCTTGCGAGGGTTTTCCTCGCGAGGGACCTCTCCTCCTCGCCGAGGGTTTTTCCTCGGCGAGTGACCACCTCTCCTCGAGAGGGCATCTCGGATGCTACCTGCAAATTCTGCTAAGGATCAAGCCGAAAGGCTCGGCGAGGCCTCCTGCCTCGCGGGGTTCCTTCCTCACGAAGCCAGCTCTGCCTCCGCGGCAGGGCGCACATGGGCTCTGCACCCTCCGCAGAGTCACGGGCGCGCCAGCGCGCGGTGACGACCGCGCCAGCGTGCGGTGTCGACATCGCCACAGTTGTCGTTCTTATGTATAAAGCTGTCAACAATGCTGCACCAAGCAAAGGAGCTCCAAGAATTGCCGCTTTGGTGATAAGGGAACCGCCTGCAGCTACCCTCCAAGGGCGACGTCACCGTGGGACACATCCCACCTCAGCGGCGCCAGCCCACCGTCCTGGTTGGACGGTGGCTTTTCCAGCTTTGGTGACATCGCTCCCTGCCATGGACCGCGTCCATGGACTCCACCTTTATCGTGCACCCGTCCTCCTCCTTCGTCGCCATGTGGTAACCCTTCCCGCCAAGATATTTGGGGGAAGACGTCCGAGACACTTATAAAAGGGTTTTCTATTTCTGTGCCCCTAGTTCCTTAGTACTACTCAGCCATGCCCACGTTCTTAACTTTTGCTCACTTTTCCCCTCTTCGTTAGCTGAAACTCTCGCAAATGGACAAACTGGACGTTTGCCGTTGGTCAAGCATTGACCGTTAACTCTGACGAGTGGGGCCGGTCGGCATGTGGCGCTGTTTGGACCGTTAGGCTGTGGTTCTGTGGATTCTGTTCGGCCCGTGGTTGT
The DNA here is from genome assembly GCA_012064385.1 of Puccinellia tenuiflora. Lineage (NCBI taxonomy): Eukaryota > Viridiplantae > Streptophyta > Magnoliopsida > Poales > Poaceae > Puccinellia > Puccinellia tenuiflora. The sequence goes on along the minus strand of QRDG01000314.1, from coordinate 574,910 downwards.
GTTCATTGGGCCGTGGCGTGTTCACTGATTCCCTTAATTTATTGGGAGCCTGTTATGCATGCGCAGCCTGTTATGCATGCGACGATCGTAGCTTCCGTTTCTTTTTTAGGTTTACGTAGCCTGCAGTGCATGCGCGCAGCGCTGACCTTACCGCATGCATTCACGCGCGCCGCCACAATGTCTCGTCCACGCACAGCAGCCACGCAGAGCCAGGCACGCGCACGCTTGTCTCGTTCTCTGCGTGGCTGAAGCACATTGATACGGATTTTACCGAACTTGCTGTCAGCATTCAAAGTAAAAAGCAATCCAAGATGCTCATCGCAAGTTAGCGGGAGAAATGTTTGCTGGGTACTGCTGAAATAGTACAGTTCAACAGCATCCACATCGCTCCATGGATATTGTCTACATAGTGCGTCGCAAAAATCTTTGAACGAAATGCTTGTTTCCACCACCTTCGAATAATAAAATCCACCAAGGTAGTGTGGTTTAGTACCACGCAGCACACTAGTTTCCATCCTAACTGCCAGCCGGAAAGCAAGCGCAGGATCAATCCTATCGATTGAAATGGGTGCAGTTAGGCCGGGAACAAATCAGCAAAATTGGAACGATTAACGGTACTAACGATCAAATACGCCCTAATTTACGAGCTTTCTCATCAATTCGAGGGGAAACGATGCTTACCCAGGTGTAATCCATGAATTATCCGCAGCTGATTCGACCCAATCCTCTCCACGGTCGATGGGCCAGAGGGCGTCCTCCCCCGACATCACTTCGTAATCCCGGATGGGGAGGTGGGGTAGTTGTGGCGGAGGCGCGGCGTCGCCGACGAAAGGAATACGGTTAGAGGGTTGAGGGCACAACGACGACGGAGGCGGCACAACGGTGGTGGCACAATGACGGCGGGCGGGGAGGAGCCAGGAGCGGCGCCGTATTGGAGGGATCCATCTGTTTTAGGTTTTTTTTACTCAGACAAACTGCTCCGACCGACGTGTCACCTTGCGTCCCCACTCGTCAGGACGCAACGGTCAAGAGCGCCACCATCATACACAGTCTGACTGGCCCCACTCGTCAGAGTTAACGGTCAATGCCTTGACCAATGGCAAACGTCCAGTTTGTCCATTTGTGAGAGTTTCAGCTAACGAAGAGGGGAAAAGTGAGCAAAAGTTAAGAGGGTGGGCATGGCTGAGTAGTACTAAGGAACTAGGGGCACAGAAATAGAAAACCCATAAAAGGAGGGGGAGCACGCTTGGGCAAGGGGTTCATATCTCTGGTTTTTAGGGTTAGCCATTGTTAGCCACCTTGAGCTCGCCAAGCTCCCTTTGTACTAAAACCTCTCCAAGCAAGTGCAATACATCCAAGGCAGGACGTAGGGGTTTTACCTCTCCCAGAGGGCCCTGAACCTGGGTAATACCGTGCGTTCATCTCTGCAGTGTTGTCCCACAGCGAGCTCGACGAGCATCGTCGCCGAGGCACGTTGAGGGTTGTTTGATTCCGTGTTCAGCCCCTTACTCGATACCTTGTGAGACACACCCAGTTCCTGGCACAGTTCTCCGACATTTGGCGCGCCAGGTAGGGGGTTGAGGCGCATCTTCAACCTCGACACCGCCATGGCTGGCTCTCGCGCCGAACGTCTCGCTCGCCGGACGGCCAGCGCCGCCACCGCTCCCGCTGGCAACCTGCGCGGCCGCCCGCGTGGAAGTGCTGCTCCGGAGCGCCACGTCGACCCCAAGCCCCGCGTCGAGCACCCGGAGGACGACGACAACGACCACGCCGAGGACGACCTCGACGAAGAGGAGGCTTCCTCCCTGCACCCGTCGCGGGACCGTGCTGCCTCCTCGCTGGGCCGTCCTGCGCCCAGCCCGGCGACTGAGCTTCTCATGGCACAGGAGCTACTGCAGTACCGCCCCTCGCCGGAAGCCCAAGAAGCCTGGCTCAACCGCCTCTCCGAGCTCATCGACACCGCTCGCGTCGCCGCTCCTGCACCGTCTCGCTCGCTGGTTCTCTCTGCGCGCGCAGTGGACGTGGCGCACGGCGCGCCGCATGCACCTCCTCGTCACCCCGTGCCCGCTCTAGCTCCACCAGCTCCACCGCAACCTGCTCCGGCCGGGGCTCCTCCTCGCGAAAACCGCGCTGTGTCACACGCGTCGTCGCCGCATGACTGCCAAATCGTGCAGCGAGCCCCGAAGGACGCACGCGTGAGCATCGAGCGCCACCAGGATCGCCACAACCGCGCCATCCATGACATCGCCACTGCGGGGCGCCACCTCCGCGCCATCCTCGCCAACGGCCCGGTCACCTACGGCATGACGGCCGCGTTCACTCGCAGCCTCCGTCACGTCGTCTGGCCGGTCAAGTTCAGGCCGGATCTCCCTCCGCGCTACGACGGCAAGAACAACGAATGGAGCCCTCCACCTCCTCCTCCTCCAACTCCACCCCCACCTCTACCGGCGTTCATGGAGCTTCCTCGGACTGATCCCTCCCCCTTGGCGTCATGGATGGGCTACTGCACTGGGATTTCTCTCCAGGTTTGGCAGTGGCTGCTCAGGTTCGTCGTCGTTTCAACTCATCTGTCCACTTCTCTCCGGATTCTGGTTCGAAGGAATTCTTCTTGGTGGTGTCTTTCTCGTCTGCTTGTTTTCACCTGGATGAAGCCTCTGTTGGTTTGGCCCTGCAATGCTGCATTGGTGGTGTAGCACATGGCTTTCGGGTTTTCAAATTGAGTGATCGCCGCTTTCGTTTCTCAGTGGCCTCAAACAAAGTGGGACACTTCATATACGGTCTGCTTGATCGTGTTTGGCCTGATTTTGTATGCCACTTCTCCCTCTATCGAGGTGAAGCTGAAATAGCTAGATCACAAGTTGAGGTTGCTGCTAATGCTTGGCTTGCTGGTGCCTTCGATGAAAAACTTTCTCCTGCAAAGTCTTTGGCTGTTCATCGGGATCTTAGCTTCTTGGGAAATTTGAGTTCGGAGAATTATTCTGGCATGTTTCCTCCCGCAACCTTATCGGATTCTTCTCCTACGATGGAAAATGATTATATCAAAATTGGATCTCTGGATTTACCAGTGCACTCGGTTTCATCTAACAGTCACTCGTTACCGAAGGATTATTTGAATTTCGGACAGTTTTCAGCCATTATTCCGAATCAATTGGAGGAGTCATTTATGCCCAAATTTGCGGGTCATTCATTCTGGTCGTTGACTGACCCGAACGATATTCCTGCATCTGTTATTTCATGGCTGGATCATGCACTGGACCTTTATCAGGCGGATTATGCTCCTACGGAGATTGCTCAATGTATTAAATTCTTTGGTCTTCCTTCTAAAGATAAGGTTGAAGATTTATTGAGGCTTGGCAAGTGTAGTAATGTCCATGGACAAGGGAATTCAGACTGCTCTATTCTGGATTCACGTCAAGGCTCTTTTGACTCGGTCGGTCCTAGAAGTTTACTGCAAAATCTGAATCTTGACGGGCCAATTAGAGGTTGTTTCAGATGTCTGGAACTTGGACATACCCAGCGTTTTTGCAGGAATAAACTTAAATGCCTAGGCTGCTATGGGCTGGGCCATAGGGTCCGAAACTGTGTGGTAGCACCCATGTGTTCCTTTTGCAGCGCTATGGGCCACAATACTGATTCTTGCCCAAATATCATCTGTCACAAATGTGGTTTGGCGGGACATCGAGCAAAATCCTGTCAGCAGCGTAAAATCTGGGTTCCGAAAACTCAAGCGCCCCATCAGAAGGAAACTATCAATCTTGATGATTATGTCCCGCCAGTGATTGATTGCTCCACCTCGGCCTTACCTTCGCATTTGACTTTGAGGATCGATCATTGTTCCTCACCTCCTCCCAGCTCTTGTGCCGTGGTGCCCTTGTGCAACCCGACCATGGCCAACTTCCCGATGAGACCGTTCCCGTTCATGGCTGCCCATTCTGTGATCGTTCCTGGGCCTTTTGATCGTCTTCAGCGCAACATGTTGGTGGTTGAAGCACCGCCGCTTTCCCATGAAGAGTTCGCTATTGTTACGGTAAACCCTCCGATCCCTGATCAGAGTAAGCGGACGATGCTCTCTCGTATTATTCGGCACATTGAGAGATCTATGAATCGTGAGGTAGTCTGGGCTGAGATCAGTGCTTTAGGTGTGGGACTATTGGAATTTGAGGATGTTGCTGTTAGAGATCAACTGATACACGATAGCCCACATCATTTGAATGCACACACCACCTTCTCTGTGATCCGACATGATGAAGGCCTAAACATGCGCACACCTGTATTTGAGTTTGAGGCATGGGTCATGATGCTTGCTTTCCCTATGGATTATCAGACTGAAACTTACATCAACAGGGCTGTGAACTGCTTCGGTCGCCTTATTCTCTGGTATCGCCCCAATGAAAGCAAGTCTAGGGTTCTTGTGAGGGTCCTAATTAATGAACTCCGTATGGTACCTATGAGCTTGATTATCAAAAGAGTTACTTCTTTGGCCGGACTTGGTAGATCTTGGACGGTTCCTCTGTATATCCTCAATGGTAGGCACACTCATCCTACCCTTGTTGGGAATGAGGACCCGGCCCCCCCTGGGAATGCAACTCCTCACCCATATTTACCCACTTATGCCAATGAATTTCAGCAGCATGTGTTGCAGCAGCAAATTTGGAATCATCACAATGCCATGCCCAATAGTGGCCAGAATGATTTGCTGGATGATCTGGAGTCGGATGAGACTGAATCTGTTGGGACTGAAACTGATCGGACTGAATCTTCTGAGGTGGAGTTTCACTTGGAGGATATTTACCCCAATGCTGCAGGGGTGAACATGCGTGAGGTTCTGAACTACACTGGCCCATCAATGATGGATGGAGTGCAGAGCTCTAGCAATGTGGAAGATGATGGACTGGATGCTTGGAATGAACATGTCATGCAAGTGGATTTAGCTGCAGAAAGATTTCTGGAAGGAGATTTTTCTGGTGACTTTTTCTTCGTACGTGCAGGGGGTGAGATCACTGGCTTCTTTGTTCCTGCACTGCCCACTTTGGCAGCTTTCATTGGTTTCGTCATGCGCCAATGCTATACTCGCCGTATCTTGCCTGCCCAGCATGTCCAGATGGATTTATTTCAGTTCCTTGGTAAACTGCAGTTTGCGCTGTGCCAGGCTCTGAATTTCTCTACACTCCACACTATTGTTCCATCTGTTTCACTCCTCTTTGAAATACCACCCCTCACAGTCCCCCTGGAATTAGCTGTTGAGCATGGTACTGTGTATATGAGGATTATGACTGATCATGCGGCACTACCTGAAGTTGACTCGCTCGCCTCGATGAATCTGGGCTTTGTCTCTGAAAGTGAATGCCAGATAACTGCTATCAACACTGATGTAACTGCACTGTCAGAGAATATTGAGGCTCAACTCTCTGCCTCCTCTTCGAGGACTGGGACCTCGACTGGCCGTCCGAGCCGTGCTCGCAAAGCTGCCACTCCCATTGTTGTCTCACAGGTGAAAAGATGTACTCGTCATAATAATGAAGGTTTCATGCCTCTGGCACTACCTTACCCTCCACCTCGCCGTCGTGTATCTTCAGTGCCTCGGGCTACACCTCCTGCTATTCTTCAGGTTTCGGAGATGCAACGCATGGGGATTGAGGAGTGCAACATCAACCCGGAAGATCTCTCTGAGGATCGTCTCCGTCGCGCCCGTCAAGAATAATGCTCCACTCAGTCCAGCTACTCGATAATAACGAACTTGGTTCATGTTTTGCTTTATTTCTCATTTTCATGTCTGTGACTGCAAGTACCTTGTCGACCTGTGTGTGGTCTTTTATTGTCTGAACTTGTCTGGATGAATCATTTAAATCGTATCTGGAGAATTCTATGTTGGAATATTCGTGGCATCAATATGTCTGAAAAATGGCCCATTATTCGTAACAAAATTGATGAGAGCTTGGCTTCAATTGTTTGTTTCCAAGAGACTAAAAGAGGGGATTTTTCTCTCAGTTATCTCAGAAACTTTGCACCTAAAAAATTTAATCAATTCGCCTTTGTTCCCTCGGAGGGGGCATCTGGTGGACTACTAGTGATGTGGATGGGCAACAATTTTAAAGGGGAAGTTATTGAAACAGAAATTTTTGGGATGGTAATCAAATTTCAATCTCTAATATCAGCTGATTCTTTTTATCTGGTTAATGTTTATGGGCCATGTGAGGGTATAGCTCGAGAAAATTTTATTGCCTGGCTCTATAGTTTAAATATTGAGGATGATGCACTCTGGCTGCTTGTGGGGGACTTCAACTTCTACAGATATTCAGACAGTAGAAACCGACCGGGAGCAAATTTATCGGATATTGCTATGTTCAATGATTTGATTAGTTTCCAAAGCCTTGTGGAACTACCAATTAAGGGACGAGCATACACTTGGAGCAATATGCAATCTGACCCACTACTCGAACAACTAGACTGGTTCTTCACATCCCCGAACTGGACACTGAAGTTCCCCAATACACTTGTGCATCCCCTTGCTAGACCTACTTCAGATCATGTGCCCTGTGTGCTATCCATTGGTACGGCTATCCCAAAGGCTTGTATTTTCAGATTTGAGAATTACTGGATCAAAATGCCAGGATTTATGGACATAGTCAAAAGCATTTGGGATATCCACTGCCCTGGGGATAGTGCTAAAGCTCTATCATCTAAGCTGAAATTGCTTCGTAAAGGACTTAAGAAATGGAGTTCTAGTCTATCTGTCATTAACAAATTAATCAGCAATTGTAATGGGATAATTCTGATGCTGGATGATTTTGAGGAGCAGCGTACTCTTCACATTACAGAGTGGAACTTTAGACTGATTGTGAAAGACAGGCTGAGTCATCTGCTTCAATGCAAACAGGAATATTGGAAGAATCGATGTACTGCTAAATGGGCGAAATTTGGTAGTGAAAATTCTGCATATTTCCATTCGATGGCAACAATCAGGTATAGACAGAATACCATCTCCTCCTTGTCCAAATCTGATGGGACTGTGGCATATGAGCATCATGAAAAAGCAAGTATTCTAAGACAAACATTCCAAGGGAGATTGGGTATCTCGGTACCTACTGATGACACTTTTAACTTTGGTTCATACCTTCAGCCCACTATTGCTCTCGACTCCCTGTCAGTTCCTTTTACAACCTCTGAAATTGATAAAGCAGTTCATGATCTACCTTCGGACAAGGCGCCAGGCCCAGACGGATTTAATGGACTATTTATCAAAACTTGCTGGCCCATAATTAAACAGGATTTTTATCGACTATGCCATGAGTTTTGGTTGGGTAAGGTGAACCTTCAGAGTATAAATGACGCGTTTATTACGCTCATCCCAAAGATACCCTCCCCTGAATGCCCGAATGATTATAGACCGATCTCGCTTCTAAACTCCTGTTTTAAGCTCATAACCAAACTGCTGGCAAACCGACTTCAAGAGAAGATACTGAAGCTTGTTCACGTGAATCAATATGGTTTTCTGAAAACAAGGAACATTCATGATTGTATCGCCTGGGCATACGAATACATTCATCAATGCCATCAGTCCAGGAAAGCAACTTTGGTTTTGAAACTAGATTTTGCAAAAGCATTTGACACTATTGGACATGACGCACTAATCAAAATTCTCAGATGCAAGGGTTATGATGACAGATGGATAATGTGGATTAGCTCCATTTTTAAAACTGGTTTTTCCTCAGTACTTCTTAATGGAGTGCCGGGTAAAAAATTCCCATGTCGTCGAGGTGTTCGTCAGGGGGACCCACTCTCCCCGATCCTGTTTGTTGAAGGAGCCGATTTGCTTCAGTCAATGGTGAACCTAGCTGCTAATGTAGGCCATTTGACAGCTCCTCTCCCCCTGCCAGATGTTGACTTCCCTATAGTCCAGTATGCTGATGACACCCTTGTCATTATGCAAGCCTGTCCGAGACAACTTTTGGTCCTCAAAGAGCTCCTCCATGATTTTGGGCAAGCCACAGGTTTACATGTGAATTATGACAAAACATGTATGATGCCGATTAATATTGATTCGACGAGACTCCAGGAGCTAGCCCAAGTGTTTGGATGTGTTACTGGGTCTATGCCTTTCCCATACCTTGGATTGCCTCTTGGCACTACCCGACCTACAGTTAATGATCTTTCCCCTCTGGCAGACCAAATTGAGAGAAGACTCAACGCAACTGCAAGGTTTCTTGATTATGGAGGAAGGTTAACTTTGGTTAATTCTGTCCTCTCTTCACTGCCAACTCATTATCTTGGGTCCCTGAAGCTCCCAAAAGCTATTATAAAAATTTTTGATAGAGGGAGGCGTCACTGTCTTTGGGACAAAAATGAGGTTACTGGGTCCTCTCACTCCCTTGCAGCATGGTCAATGGTTTGTAGACCCAAAAAGCACGGCGGGCTTGGTGTGATCAACCTGGAAATTCAGAATTGCGCCTTACTATTAAAACAACTTCACAAATTCTTTTGCAAAGCTGATATTCCTTGGGTAAAATTAGTTTGGAATCTATATGGTGAGGCCCCTCCTCAAGCTCAAAGCTCAAGGGGTTCTTTTTGGTGGCGTGATATATTCAAACTAGTCAATATTTACAGAAGCATCACAAAGACAGAGGTGCATAATGGGAGACTCACTCTGTTCTGGAAAGATTTTTGGTTTGAAAATGAGCTGCTCTGTGACAAGTTTCCTCACCTATTCTCATATGCGCTAAATGAAGACTCATCGGTTGCTGAGATGGCTCTAAATATATCCCCAAACCAACACTTTTCATTACCATTGTCGGTACAAGCATATGAGGAACGAGAACATGCTTTACAAATTTTAAATAATGTGGATACGGACTCTGTCCTACAACGACTCACATTCTTTTGTTTGGGGCAATGGGGAATATACTTCTGCCAAGTACTACAAATTTATATTTGCTGGGGTCCCACAGAATACCATGCTTCAGTCCATCTGGAAGTCTAAAGCTCTACCTAAGCTCAAGGTCTTTGACTGGTTACTCCTACTTGACAGGCTCAATACCAAGGATTTGATGCTTCGCAAAAGCTGGCACCTAGAGGACGGGTCAGATTGTGTTCTTTGTGACCAGGCAACTCTTGAAACAAGAGACCACTTGTTTTTTGACTGTACGTTTGCCAGAAGGTGCTGGGAGGCTATCGGATTGTCGTGGAACACTAATATTGCCATATTTCCCCGAATGGAGCATGCAAGACATCTCTTTGATGGACCCTGTTTTTTGGAGGTTTTCTCATGTGTGACATGGAATATTTGGAAGGTTCGGAATGATCTAATTTTCAGAGAAATTCAGCCATCTTTCGGAAGATGGAAGAGCACTTTCCAGGGAGATTTAAATCTACATCAATATAGAGTTAGAGAGTCCATGGTGACACCACTTTTGGAGTGGGCTAGGAATATTTTCCTGTAATTTTTTATGTTTCATTTTCAGTTTCAACCCCCCTAGACTTCTGTACTCTTTGAGGCTCACCCCTCCATATAATTTTGAAAAGCATCTAACCGTAGGGGTTTCCCCTACGGTAACTTCTTTCAAAAAAAACGGCAAGAACAACCCCCTGGAGTTCCTGCAGCTCTACACCTTGGCCATCCAGGCCGCAGGGGGGCGACGACAAAGTCATGGCGAACTGGTTCCCCATGGCCCTCAAGGAATCCGCGTCCTTGTGGCTCACGAACCTCCCCGCCGAGTCCATCAACACCTGGGAGGACCTCTGCCGGTGCTTCGTCGCCAACTTCAAGGGCACGTACGAGCGCGGGCTCACGTACAACAACCTCTGCGCCATACGCCAGAAGCCTGGCGAGACCCTCCGCAAGTACATCCAGCGCTTCAGCCAGGTGCGCAACAAGATCCCCAACGCCACCGATGCGCAGGTCATTTCGGCCTTCCAGGCTGGGGTCACGGATGTGCGGATGCTCGAGAAGCTTGGCATCCACGACAACATCACCACCGTCGTCAAGCTCTTCGACTTGGCGGACAAGTGTGCCAAGGCTGAGGAGGGCCGCTTGTTCGTCAAGAACGAGCCAGGGGACCCCGCCGAGGGATCCAAGAAGAAGAAGAAATCTACCGAGAAGCGCAAGACCACTGCGGTCCTCACGGCTGAGCCTAACGCCAAGCAGCCTCGCGCTGCCGCTCCAGCCGCGGACCCCGAGAAGAAAGACGATCACCCCTTCTGCATCTGCCACAACAGGCATTCCCATGCCACCGAGGACTGCTTACGACCTCGAGAGGCTTCGCGAGGCTCGCGAGGCTCGTGAGGCTAACGAGTGGCAGCGAGGTCGCGGCGGCCGCGGCGGCCGCGGGGGGGCGACGCTGTGGAACAACAACAACTACGACGACAACTACCAGCAGAACCCTCAAGGCAATGCCGCCCAGCCCGCGAACAACAACCTCCCTGCCGAGACTCCTGAGGGCTACCAGGTGCCTCGCGGGGCCGCTTGCATTCCTCGGCGGGGCTCAGGCCCCCAGCTCCAACCGCCACTTCAAGCAACTCGCTCGCGAGGTCGCGGCAGCCCTTCCCGGGGTTGAGGCCTCCAGGACCCTCAAGTGGTCCCAATACCCCATCACCTTTGACTCCAGCGACCACCCCAAGTCCACTTCAACTGTTGGCACCATCCCGTTGGTCTGCACTCCCACCATCAACAACATTGCAGTCTCTAAGACGCTCATCGATGGGGGTGCAGGCCTCAACGTAATCTCCGTCGAGACTTTCGAGAAGCTGCAGGTGCCCTACGAGCGGCTCATGCCCACCAGGCCCTTCTCGGGGGTGACCGAGGTCTCACCACCCCTTTGGGGCAAGTGAGGCTCGCGGTCACTTTCGGCACGCAAGCCAACTACCGCACCGAGCTGATCGATTTCGACATCACGCCCATCGGCCTGCCCTACAATGCCATCCTCGGCTACCCCGCCCTCGCCAAGTTCATGGCGGTGACCCACCACGCCTACAACCTCGTCAAGCTCCCTGGCTCGGGTGGCACCATCGTCATCCGCGGCATGGTCTCAGACGCCCTGTACGCTGCGCAAGCGGCCTACAAGGCTGCCGCGGTGGCGTCACCCGCTGACAAGGATGAGGAGCCCCTCCCGAGGCCCCCTTGCGAAGAAGAAGCAGCTGTTCTCTCAGGAGAAGGCCGCGACGAAGCAAGTGCCTCTTGAGGCCAACGGCTCGGGGGCTAGCGTCACCATCGGCGCCAACTTGCCTCCCAAATAGGAAAGCGCGCTCGTCGCCTTCCTCAGGGCAAACTCTGACATGTTCGCATGGACACTGTCAGATATGTCTGGAGTACCGAGGGAGGTGATCGAGCACCACTTAGACGTGTGTCCAAACGCATGCCCTGTGAAGCAAAAGGCGCGGCGCCAGGCGCCAGAGAAGCAAGATTTCATTGTCCAAGAAGTAGAAAAGTTGAAGAAAGCCAGCATCATCAAGGAAGTTGTCCACCCCACTTGGCTCGCCAATGGTGTGGTCGTCCCCAAGCACACTGGAGGAATCCGCCTCTGCATCGACTTCACCGACCTCAACAAAGCCTGCCCCAAGGACTCCTATCCCCTCCCGAGGATCGACCAGATCGTGGACTCCACCGCTGGCTGCGCACTCCTCTGTTTTCTGGATGCCTTCTCAGGCTATCACCAGATCAAGATGGCGAAGGAGGACGAGGAGAAGACAGCATTTCTCACCCCTTGTGGTGTGTTTGCTACGTCTGCATGCCCTTCGGCTGAAAAACGCCGACGCCACTTTCCAGCGCCTCATGAGGATCGCCTTGGGGGCTCAAATGGGGAGGAATGCAGAGGCCTACGCGACGACATCGTGGTCAAGACCCGCGAGAAGGACACGCTCATCAAGGACCTCGAGGAGACCTTTGCCAACCTGCGCAAGGTAAACATCAAGCTGAACCCCGCCAAGTGCGTCTTCGGGGTCCCTTCAGGCAAGCTTCTCGGGTTCCTGGTGTCGCATCGCGGCATCGAAGCAAACCCCGATAAGATCAAGACATAGAAGAGATGCAGCCTCCTCGTCGCCTCAAGGACATGCAGCGCTTAGCGGGATGTATGGCCAGCCTTGGCCGTTTCATCTCCAAGTTCGGCGAGAGGACGCTGCCATTTTTCAAGATCATGAAGAGGTCCGGTCCTTTCAAGTGGACCCCTGAAGCAGCAAAGGCCTTTGAGGACCTGAAGAAATACCTGGCGAGCCCACCCATCATGGTTGCCTCCATGCCCTCGCGAGCCTCTGAAGCTGTATCTTGCAGCCACTCCTCAGACGGCAAGCGCGGTCTTGGTGGCTGAAAGGGAAGAGCCAGTCCTCGCCAAGCAGAGCCCTGCCTCGCCAAGCCCAGAACTCCTCGACAAGGAAGCACCCTCGTCAAGCCTCCAGCCTCATGCCGAGCCTCTACAAGTGGGGCCTCAAGAAAACCTCGACAAGGACTCCACCGAGCCTCGAGAGGAGCCAACTGCTGCCACGCCAACAACTACCCTCGTCGAGCATCCCGTGTACTTCGTCAGCACAGTGCTGCGGGACGCTCACGAGCGCTACCCCATGCAGCAAGAGCTCCTCTTCTCGTTCCTCAGCGCCTCCAGGAAGTTGCGCCACTACTTCCAGGGTCACCCCATTAAGGTAGTCACCTCATACACCCTGGAGCAAGTCCTGCGCAACCCAAACGCAAAAGATCGCGTCGCAAGCTGGGGCATCGAGCTGCAACCCTTCGAGCTGGAGTTTGACACCACAAGGGTCATCAAGGGCAGGGCGCTGGCTGATTTCATGGACGAATGGACGGACACGCGTGAAGAAGAGCCTCAAGAGGAGGAAGCTGCAGCCTCAGGAGGGACGGAGCCCAGCTACTGGACCATGCACTTCGACGGCGCCTTCGCGGCCCGGAGTGCAGGGGCTGGTGCTGTCCTCACCTCACCAACAGGCGACAAGCTCTACTACGCCGTCCAGCTGTGCTTCAAGGACAATGACAAGGTCTCCAACAACATTGCTGAATACGAAGGCCTCCTCGCCGGGCTCAGAGCTGCCATTGCCCTCGGCATCAAGCGCATCCTCATCAAGGGCGACTCTCAGCTCCTCGTCAACTTCTCCAACAAAAGCTACACGCCTAAGAACACCTACATGGTGGCCTACCTTGAAGAGGTACGCAAACTCGAGAAGCACTTCAGGGGCATGGAGCTCAAGCATATCCCACGAGGAGAGAACCAAGAAGCAGATGAACTCGCCAGGCGAGCAGCAAGAAGGGAAGCCCAGAAGCCTGGAGTGTTCGAGGAGAGACTCGCCAAGTCCTCCGTCAAGCAACCAGCGGTCAACATGAGCATCAATGAGGAGCTCCCACCAGCCCCATCAAGTGGAGCACCAAACTGCGGGCTGCCCTCAGGCGATCGCTTGCTGATGACCCTGGTACGCCAAGGCACTGGTTGGATCGACGAGATCAAGAGCCACCTGCAAAATCGAGTCCTCCCCGAAGAAGATGCTGAAGCCGAAAGGGTTGCTCGCCAGGCCAAGTCCTATTGCCTCCACGACGGAGACCTGTACCGTAAGCGCCCCAATGGGGTTGCGTTGCGGTGCGTCCCTGCCGAGGAAGGCCGCCAGCTCATCAACGACATCCACAGTGGAGAGTGTGGCCACCATTCATCCTCACGCACCCTTGCAGGCAAGGTCTTCCGGAGTGGCTTCTACTGGCCTTCAGTGCTTCAAGATGCAGCCGCAATCGTCCAATCCTGCGACGCCTGCCAATTCCACGCCAAGCAGATCCACCAGCCCGCGCAAGGACTCCAAACCATCCCGCTCTCCTGGCCGTTTGTGGTCTGGGGGCTGGACCTCCTGGGACCCTTCCTGCGAACGCTCGGGGGCTACCGCTACCTCTACGTCGCCATCGACAAATTCACCAAGTGGCCTGAGGTGGAACCCGTGCGCACCATTCCGGCAAAATCAGCGGTGAAATTCATCAGGAGCCTGGTCTGCCGCTTTGGCGTGCCCAACCGCATCATCACCAACAACGGCTCACAATTCATCAGCGGCGCCTTCAAGTCCTACTGCGGCAGCCTCGGCGCCCAAATCTGCTACGCCTCGGTGGCTCACCCACGAAGCAACGGGCAGGCTGAGCGAGCCAACGCCGAGGTGCTCAAGGGACTCAAGACGAGAAGCTTCAACCACCTCAAGGCCAGCGGCAAGCACTGGATCGATGAGCTCCCCTCGGTGCTCTGGTCCATCCGCACCACGCCAATAAAGCCAACCGGCGAGACGCCGTTCTCCCTTGTCTATGGCACTGAAGCCGTTCTCCCCAGCGAGATCACCCACGGCTCTCCACGAGTTTTGGCCTTCAAGGAGGCTGAGCTGGACGAACTCCACAACAACGACCTCCTGCTGCTCGAGGGGCTCCGCCGCAATGCGGCCCTGAGGGCGGCAAGGTACCAGCAAGACCTCCGTTGCTACCACAGCCGCCACATCCGCCCACGCACTCTCGAAGCAGGAGACCTGGTCCTGAGGAGAATCCTCTCCAGGGCAGGCCTCCACAAGCTCTCGCCAATGTGGGAAGGGCCCTACAGAGTCGTGCACATCGCCAGGCCTGGCTCCACGCGGCTCGAGATGGAGGACGGCATCCCTGTCGCCAACCCCTGGAACATCCAGCACCTGCGCAAGTTCTACCCCTAATCGTCCTCGACGAGCAATTTTTTGCATCGAGGGAGAGCCTACACCATCATCCTCCACGAGGAAAAACTCCGGGCTCCCCTCTCTACTATATGTTGCCGCGGGCCATTCGAGAAGACTCCCAAGCCACCACGCCTCGGCAAGGTGACTTCTTCAAGCACCATGCCTTGGTGAGGTGGATCCCCATGTCCAGCCATGGTGGACCGTAGGCTCTCGAAGCCAACCCCGCATAGGGGCCCCCCTCTCTGAGGTCTCTCTACATGCGTCGCCTCGGGCCGCGAGAGTCTCAGCCACTCCATGTGGAACCCCATGCCTAGACATGGCGGATTTTGTATTTCTGGCCACGCCAGTCTAATGAACCTCTGTCTCAGGTCACTTTGAACCTTTGCGCTTCGCGCCAGCATATGTTGTTGCTTTGGTAAGTAGTTATGTTATTGCTTTTCATCCTTGCTCATACGATCCCTCCTGTGTATCTCGCGAGCGGGGGCTGAGCATGGTGCCTGTGCCTCGGGAGCATCCCAGCAGCGCCTCAAACCCAAGGAATCCGAGCTCTGAACTCACGGGTCAGCTCTCATGCATGTTAACTCCCAAGGAGCTCTGAACTCATGTACCGGCTCCCGTGCACGTCAACTCACCAAGGACCTTGGTGCCTGTTCTCCTCGCGAGACACACATGAAGGAACCTACGAGCACGCATGAGTTATCTAGCTATGTATTGCTTGTGGGTATGCTTATCTGTCCAAACGCAGAAAATCAGGTTCAAAACAAGCCTCAGGCAACCTCGAGAGGAAAACGCCTCGTCAGGGAATCAACACACCTCTCCAAGGCAAAAAACGCCTCGCGAAGCTAAGTCCAAACACTTGGTTAAAATTTCCTTTCGCTGGTTTTTTGTCCCTCGAGCCTCTTTTCTCTCTCCTATGCCTCATGGGCTGCTTGCGCGTTAAAGGGGAGCCCCGAGCATCGCGCCTCGGGAGCTCTTACCTCTCGAGGCCTCACGCACCCCCCGGCCTTGTGGAGCCCTGACTCTCACATACCGAAGCGGCGGTGGTGTAGCGCTAAGAGAGGGTCCTAAGACGTAGAGCGAAAAAGACATGAAAGGAAAGATAAAAGCCTCCCGAGGGATATTCACCAAGCACGTTCAAATAAAGCTTAACAAAGTCTTTATAAGGATTCTACAAACAAAATGCTAAGATAGCGTGTGTCGCATGCACATCCAGCTGCAGGAGGGAGCTTAGGCCGTCGGGCCTCCTGAGGTGCCCGCGTCGTCCGCGGCGGCATCCACCTCCTCCTCCGGGGCGTCCTCTTCGCCGTCGTCTTCGCCTTCCTCAACCTCGACTTGGTCGAATATCCTGGCGTACTCCTCGGTGGCCTTCCGCATCCTGTCGCTCAGCGTGACGCGGCTGCTGAGATCGACGGACGCCGTCACGGCCTCGAGGTCGAGAGAGGGCTGGAGCCTCGCGAGGTTGGCAAAGATGCGGCAGGTGGCGAGGACGAGGAGATCGCGGCTCTCCTCCACGACGCGCTCGTTGAGGTCCTTCGCGGTCTCTTCAAGCTTTGCGAGGAACTGCTCGAAGAAGAACATGTACGCGGCCTCGTCGTCGCTCCCCCTGCGGCAAAGGAGGGGACCTCGGTCCCCAGACGGTCCCCAATGGCGCGCGCACGGAGCACCAGGTCTTGGAGCATGCGCTGGCGCTGGTGCGACATGGTTCGGCCAATCTCCGCGTTGCTCCGTGCCTCCTCCACGAGGTCCACAACCGGCCCCACCTGCTGGTGGAGCTCGCTCAGGTCTTTCTTCAGGGTGGCAACCTCCTCTTCCGCGCGGGCCTGGGCAGCCCTGGCGCTCTGAAGGCGGGAGGCCATCCGCTTCTCCTCCTTCTCGAGCTCCTTGATGCGGTTTTGGAGCTCGTCGCGCTTCGTCGTGAAGCGCTCCTCCTGCTTCTTGACCTTCTCGCCGTAATCCTTGGAGAGATCTTGGCGGATGAGCTTGACCTTGTCGTCGGCCTCCTCCTGCGCTCTCTTCTGCTTTGCCGCGAAATCGGCGTTGGCCTTCTCGAGGCGCTCCGCGTAGGAGGCTTCGTCCTTGGCCACCCGGCCCTCGCGAGCCTTCAGCTGCTCCTCGCGGGTGGCCTGGTCTGCCTCAAGTTGCTGGACCTGCTCCTCGCGCCGGCGCAGTTCCACCTCGCGGGGGGAGAGCTCTCCCTCGCGTCGCGTGAGCTCTGCCTCGCGCTGGGTCAGCTGCACCTCGCGAGCGTCCAGCCTCTCGCGGAGCTCCTTCAAGCTGCCCTCCACAATTTTGGAGTGCGTGATGAAGTTCTGCTCCAAGGCCGCAACCTCCTGTCGCTTGGAGGCAGTTTCCGCCTCGAGTGCCTCCCGTGCGGCGTCCAGCTGCTCCATGGTCTCCGCTGTCGCGGGTCTCTTCGGCGAAGCGCATGGCCTCTTGGCGTGCCGCCAGGGCCGCCGCGTCTTGCCAGCGGCAGCTCTCCACGCTCTCACGGAGGAGGGCCCAGCCCTCGTCGAGTCTCTCCCGCTCCTCCGCCCTGGCGAGTTCCTCTTCGGCGAACTGCGCCTCCAGCTCGTCGAGCGTCCGCCGCGGCTGGCTGAGGACGGCGCTGCGGTGAACCACGTGGCGCCGCAGCTCCCGCAGCGCCAAGGTCCCCGCACCGCTGCGGGGTGCAGAGGTCTCGATCCTTAGCGAGGCGCCCGAGGCACCCTGCCTCGGGCTCACAGCCGCTTCTAGTGCGGCCTGGGGGCTCGTGTGGGCGCCTCCTTCGCCGCCCGCGTCAGGAGCCCTCTGGGGGCTGGGCGTCCTCTCGCCCCCGGCTCCGGCATCCATGGGCTCCGGAGGCGCCTCCACCTCCTGCTCCTCAGGGGCGTTTTCCGCCCCTTCCGTGGTGGCCGCGCCTGCCACGGCCTCGGGCACGTCATCCCCTCTTGTGGGAGCCTCCTCCTCCGAAGGCGGGTCCACGATGATCTCTTCATCCACCTCCTCCTCCTCGTGCGGCCTCGCTGAGGCTCGTGCAGCCTCGGTCGCCGTCTCCTCCTCCGTCGCCTCCTGCTGTACGGGAGGAGTGGCGGCCCGAGCTGGCGACGGCGCCACCTCTTCAACCACCTCCTCCGCGCGGTGCTCACCCGCGGGAGGAGTAGCCACGTGCTGCGGCTCGCCAGCCGCGTGTGTCGCCACGGTGGCACCAACGGTCTTCCCAAGCTTGCGGAGCTGCCGCCTCTTCGGTGCCGCAGGGTTCCTGAAAAGAAAGATAAGCAGAAGATCCTTCAGGAGGGTTTTCGAAAGCAAAACGCTAAATGAAAGAGGAAGGACCAAAGCTTACTCATCGGCCATCCTCCACACCCTCTTCTTCGCCTTTGGTGGCTGGGGGCTGCTCGCTCTGGCCTCCTCTCGAGCCGCTCCTGCCTCCTCGCGAGGAGCGCCCCTCGCGGCTGCGGCGTTCCTGTCGTGGACGGCCTTGGAGCGGGGCTCACAGCGTCCTCCCTTGCTGCCGCTCTCCTCCTCCTCTGCGGTGCGTCGGGAGGGAGCTACGCGAAAGGCATCCTCGTCGCCGCTGGAGGAGATCACCTGGAGGTCCTCTTCAGGCGGTACGCTCCTGGGGGAGCCGGCGGAGCCTCTCGAGGGGTTAGCGCCTCTCGAGGCCTCGTCCTCGCCAGAAGGGTCAGCGCCTCTCGAGGCCTCGTCCTCGCCAGAGTCTTTGACCTCGTCCGGCTCCGGTTATCGGCACAGTGGAAACCAGGGTACCACGGGCCGGCCTGCCAGGGCCCACGAGATTCTTCGGATGATTTTCGCTAAGGACCAGGCTCTCCAGCCTGGCGAGCCTCGCGAGGGTTTTTTCCCTCGCGAGGGATCTTTTTCTCCTCGCCGAGGGTTCTCTCCCTTGGTGAGGGACCGCATCTCGACAAGGCGTCTCTGACGCCACCCGCAATTCTGCTAAGGACCAAGCCGAAGGGCTCGGCGAGGCTTTCTGCCTCGCGAGGCTCCTTCCTCGCGAAGCCGTCTCTGCCTCCGCGGCAGAGCGCACATGGGCTCTGCACCATGTGCAGAGTGACGCGCGTGCCTACGCGCGATGACGACGACGCCGCAGTTGCCGTTTCCATGTATAAAGCGGTCAACAAAGCGGTCTCAAGCAAAGCGGACAATGAGTATTGCCTCTTTGGTGATAAGGGAACCGTCTGCAGCTACACTCCAAGGACGACGTCACCATGGGTCACATCCCACCTCATCAAGCGCCAGCCCACCGTCCGGCTGGTCGGTGGCCTTTTTCAGCTTTGGTGACGCCGCTCCCCTGCCGTGGACCGTGTCCACGAGCTTTACCTTTATGGTGGACTCTACCTTTATCGTGCACCCTGCTCCTTCCCTCGTCGCCATGTGGTAACCCTTCCCGCCCAAATGTTTGGGCAGAAGAGGTCCAGGACGCCTATAAAAGGAGGGGGTGCACGCCCGAGCAAAGGGTTCGATCTTGGGTAGGCACTCTGGGTTCACAAGTTCACCATCTTGGAGCTCAGGAGAAACCCTAGCCATTGTAGCCACCTTCGAGCTCGCCAAGCTCACTCTATAGACAAACCTCTCCAAGTAAGTGCAATACAACTCGAGGCAGGACGTAGGGGTTTTACCTCCCAAAGAGGGCCCTGAACCTGGGTAAGATTCTGTGTCCATCTCTGCAGTGTCGTCCGCAGCGAGTCCGACGAGCACCGTCGCCGGAGCACGTTGAGGATTGTTTGACTCCGTGTTCAGCCCCTTACACGATACCTTGGAGACACCCCTAGTTCCTGGGAACAGTTCTCCGACACCGGTGACTCGTCCATATGCTCCGGCTCTGCCGCCCACGGGTTGGTGCGGGGCCCGCGGTGTCCTGCGGGCACGATCCCCCATTCGTCGAATACAGGCAGGCGCCTGCGGTGCTCCTGCACGCTCTCTTCAACAAAGCTGAAGAGCGTCCGGGCCTCGTCGCAGGTGGGGGATGGGATGTCCGTCGTGGCGAAGAGGATCCCCATGACCTGGTACAGCACCTCCGGTGTGAAGCTGTCCGAGCACAGGCGCATCCTGTCCTCCCTGCCTGTGTACTGCCACACCGGCTCTGAATGCCACTGGAGGGGGGTGATTCGGCGCCTCGTGAAGTCCTTCGCCACCATCTGGCCGGTGAGTCCGGCGTCGCGAAGCCTCCGTATGCACTCGTACACCGCGTCAAGCTTCGGGCCCTCGAAGCCTGCGCTCGCTCAGCGCGCCCACTTCCTCGGGGGCGCCACGGGCACCTCCAGGAGAGGGTTGCTCCCCTTGGTGTCGACGAAGAACCACCGCTAGCGGAAGTTCTCCACCTTCTTCGTCACCTTGGTGATGGCGTTCTCACCGCACCATGCGATGGGGATGTAGTTCCTGCTCCTGGCGTCGGCAATGCGGAAGGAGATGCATCCGATCCGCTCGTTCTGCACGGTGGACCGGAGGGAGTAGAAGCTGCGGAAGAGCGCCACCGAGGGACGGATGCCAATGTAGGCCTCGCAGAGGTAGGCGAAGATGGAGAGGATGAGGATGGAGTTGGGATGAAGATGGAGGAGTTGGATCTGGTACACCTCCAAAATCCCCAGGAGGAAGTCGGAGAAAGGAGGAACAAGACCGGCGTAGAGAGTTTGAAGGAAGATGGGGTAGTACCCCTCGGGAAGCCTGCTGCCGGCCGGTCTCATGCCGGTGGCGCCGTGCTCGTTGGTGCTCGCGGCCGCCAGGTGGCGCACCTTTTCAATCGCCGCCGAGTGGATGCGGGACTTCGGCAGCGCCCCCTCGAGTCCAGCGCTCCCCGACGCCGCCGCGGGCCTGCCAGCCTGCGCTGGAGCCTTTCCCTTCGCCGGATCGGTTGTTTTCTTGGGCGCCATCGTCGCGGCAGAGAAGAGTATCTTGGAGGCGGAGCGCTCTGGGAAGAAGGAGGCGTTTGGGGGGAAGTGAGCAGCGGAGTTATGGGAGAAGTGATGGGCGCTGTCTCCGCGCCCAGGCTTTATCGGCCAGTTACCGAGGACGTGGCGGGCCCCACCGGGTCGCCCGTTGAAGCCGAGGAGATCGTGGCCTCGGGCGCAACCACTGCGCCCCACGTGTCACGGCCCAGGCAGGCATCGTTGGGCCCCCGACGCTTCGCCTGCGTCTACGGCCTTCGGCGTGCCCATCGCGGGCCCGGGGGCTACTATCGGCACAGTGGAAACCAGGGTACCACAGGCCGGCCTACCAGGGCCCACAACATTCTTCAGATGATTTCACTAAGGACCAGGCTCTCCAAGCCTGGCGAGCCTTGCGAGGGTTTTTCCTCGCGAGGGACCTCTCCTCCTCGCTGAGGGTTTTTCCTCGGCGAGGGACCACCTCTCCTCGAGAGGGCATCTCGGATGCTACCTATAAATTCTGCTAAGGATCAAGCCGAAAGGCTCGGCGAGGCCTCCTACCTCGCGGGGTTCCTTCCTCACGAAGCCAGCTCTGCCGCCGCGGCAGGGCGCACATGGGCTCTGCACCCTCCGCAGAGTCACGGGCGCACCAGCGCGCGGTGACGACCGCGCCAACGCGCGGTGTCGACATCGCCACAGTTGCCGTTCTTATATATAAAGCAGTCAACAACGCTGCACCAAGCAAAGGAGCTCCAAGAATTGCCGCTTTGGTGATAAGGGAACCGCCTGCAACATCCCACCTCAGCGGCGCCAGCCCACCGTCCTGGTTGGACGGTGGCTTTTCCAGCTTTGGTGACATCGCTCCCTGCCATGGACCGCGTCCATGGACTCCACCTTTATCGTGCACCCGTCCTCCTCCTTCGTCACCATGTGGTAACCCTTCCCGCCAAGATATTTGGGGGAAGAGGTCCGAGACACCTATAAAAGGAGGGGGAGCACGCTCAGGCAAGGGGTTCAGATCTCTGGTTTTTAGGGTTAGCCATTGTTAGCCACCTTGAGCTCGCCAAGCTCCCTTTGTACTAAAACCTCTCCAAGCAAGTGCAATACATCCAAGGCAGGACGTAGGGGTTTTACCTCTCCCAGAGGGCCCTGAACCTGGGTAATACCGTGCGTTCATCTCTGCAGTGCTGTCCCGCAGCGAGCTCGACGGGCATCGTCGCTGAGGCACGTTGAGGGTTGTTTGATTCCGTGTTCAGCCCCTTACTCGATCCTTGTGAGACACACCCAGTTCCTGGGACAGTTCTCCGACACATGGCACTCTTCCAAAGGGTGGCATTTTAGTCATACTCCTTACAATAAGGCGCATTGATAAAACATCAAAATGTTTATTCAATATTTAGCACGACTAAAACAATTGTCATTATTAAGTTTTGGATATTTTAGTATGTCACATATTTTATAAATGTTCAACCAATTTATCATCTAGATTATAATAAGAATAATACACTTATAATCGAAACTTGTGATTTCCAAAAAGAATTACTCATGAAAATAGAACAACCATTGTCTTTAACATGAATAACCGTCTCACATAAGCAAGACACACAAATCAAAATCACACTTAATTCGATTACAAAACTTATTCAAATTCTCTAATCAAAACGATAAATGTAGAGACAGATCGTTGCCAGCATCAACTCCTTGATTGCNTATCTCGCTCTCTGAATTTACTGTCACTAACGTTCAGTTGAATTGAGCTTTTCAGAGAAGTGGGAACGACACTATTTGCCGAGCATGGAGCTATTTGCCTAGTGTATTTCAGCGGCCACTCCTATGAAGATATATATATACCGCGTGCCTGACAAAATACACTCGGGAAACGAGACACCTGGCATCCGATAAAGAGGGACCCTCGACCAAAAACAAAATTATGTGATACTGGGCGACAGCGAGGACCGCCTGTCACACGCAACCGTGGCTGACAGAAGAGGGGTGATGCTACCTTCTTTGCCGACGAATTTTCTATGGCATTGTTTATGATAATGTGTCTGTTTTTTGCGCAAAGGTGCATTTTACCATATAACACAATATTAACATTCATTCGGTAGCACACCTTGAGCAGCTAGCTGGCCGTCGGCCGACAACATGGGAGCATCAGAACCATATTGAACGGAGCTGCAAGATATGGATCACCATGAAAATCACCTATATTTTGCCGGAGTACGGTGAACTAATTAGCCGAACTAAGCACTAGTTAATGTCTCCTACAAGTGGCTTGAAATGGTTAGCTAAGGGTCGAAAAAAGAATTATTCACCAAAAAGTCGGTTACGCTCTTATGTTTTTTTTCATGGTAATACGATTCTCATTGATAAATAAAAGATAAGATACAAAGTACGTATACACCGATCTTACAGATCTGGAAAGATAGGATAAACCTATGTGACAAACCAACGCCTATCCATCTTCTTCGGCACCACCGTAGCAGCCACCAAGAAAAATATAGATAGATCACCTCTTCACCCAAGCTCGTCGCGACTCCATCGCTGATCATCAGCTTTTCGGACCTCCAATATAGTTTTCCATAGGACAAACCATTGCCGTTGAAAGAAACAGACCGGGGCAGCATGTCCCCGGACACGCCATCGAACTTCAGCACTGGCACCCACGCACGACGATGTCGGAGTAGAGAACCAGAACCATCAGCCTTCAACCACGAACCCACCACAAGGTGCACCATATTCCAGCTGTCACCAGTGCAGACCACCGTCTGCACGTACTCCTGGACGAATCCTCTCTGCTCCACCTTGGCGCCGGAGACAACGCCGCAGCAACGGGGACAGAGCAGGAGGAAAAAACCATCTGATGGAGTCATCGCCGCCGCCTCGCCGACACCATCCATGAACCCTAAAGCCACCGATCTGAAAGATCGGCAAGCACACAGTTCCACCAACTCCGAGACGCCGCCATGAAGAACAACGCCGGTGTGGGAGAAGAGTTGAGGCAGATTTATTTGCCCGGGCGCCGCTCCCACCACCCCAACTACGCGCCATGCCAGAGAACTCCTAGCCCTAAGTACCATGCAAAAAACGGGGTCCCCCTCGCTCCTGCCGCCGGAGCGGCAAGCGGAAGGAGAGGGGCCCAGCACAATCGCCGGAGATTGGAGCAGGAAAAAGCTTTTCCGCCGCCGCCGCCTGGGAGACGCGGAAGACCTAGGAAAAAAAGGATCCTTGCAACTAACACGTGTAGATGCTTCCTATCCCTGGCCGTCTCTTATGTGGTCATTTAATACTATGTTGATGTATCATTTTTGGCACGAGCTAGTGCGAGACAATATGACGGGTTTGGTCCAATCTTTTGACCCACGTGGCACTTTTGATACCGATATGGCTTTCTGGCCACATAGACATTTTTACTTATTACAGGCTGGTACTTACCGGCTTTGATATGCACGCGCAACACTTCAGCTGCATTCTAATCCGATGCAGATAGCCATTGAACGCTATTTCTCGGTGAGACGAAAGGAGGGTGAAATTTACCGTATTTGACCCTTTTTCGAAAAGATTTCACGAAATGGACCCAAATTCAAAATAATTTTAGATTTGACCCTTTTTCATGGCGCCCGGCTTCAGGGCGCCATAACAGGAAGCATGACGCCTTGGTCAAAGGCGCCATGGACCGGCCACGTCAGCGCCAGGTAAGTAGCATGGCGCCCCGGCCCAAGGCGCCATGCAACCTAGGGTTTTCAGCCGCCACAGCGGCCCTGTGGAGGCTATCCACACCCATTTCCACTCTCCCAGCTCGAAGAAGAGACCATTCCAACCCGTCGCCCAATCTATTGCCCTCCAAATCGGAGGGTTTTCTCCGTGGATTTTATCTCCCTTTGATCCTCCAAGGTAATCTCCTCCGTTCTTCTCGTTTTTGTCCAATTTAAATCTTGACATTTGGTTGTTATTGCATCTATTTGGAAACCCTAATATTTGAGATTAGATGTGTAGATTTTGTTTTTCTTTGACCTTATATGTTTGTTATGGAAGTCTAGGATTAAGTATTTGTATGGTATGATGAGGGATTTGGTTCATCCAAACCCTAACCCTAGAAATTTGTAACCCTAAATTTGTATGGTATGGTGAGCGATTTGGTTGACCCAAACCCTAACCCTAGAAATTTGTAACCCTAGATTAGTATGGTATGGTTTGGTATTTGGTTGTGATGGATATTTTTTATTATTTTGTATTATTAGATGTCGAGAATCGTGAATGTTCATCATGTAGACTTCGCGGCTTTTATGAAAGGAGATATTGATTATGTCGATCCGGAGGAGATATTGATGGTGTTTGAGAGTAGTCCTAGCTTTGCCGATGTTATGGAAAAGGTCCGAAGTGAGTTGAATTGGATGGAGGAGAGTGATGTAGTTGAGTTGAAAGGAAGATATAATGTTGGGTTTGATCATTACATTCGGTGGAAAATAATGCCTCTGGACAACGAAAATCGATGGCAAGCATACAAGGAGGTTGTTTTGAAGTCACAAGACAAATCTCTTGAGTTATTTGCCACAAGGAAGGTTCGCGATCGAGGACACATTGACTTGAATCAGCAAGCATCCGCAAGTGATACTAGTATCCCGGTTCGACACGATGAGGCACGTGTAGATCCAGAGCCTGAAGAGTATGACACAACAATGAGCCAACCCCCAATGACCCAACCTATGAGCCCGGTCTTCAATAACCATTATGACGGTCATCAGGCACCCATGCAGGGTGATGAGTCCGATGATGACGAGTCTACGGGCGATGATGGTCAGGGTCATGAAACGGAAGCTTATCTCCATAACCATGATGTTGGAGATGTGGAAGCTAATTGCTATGAATCGGACATGGATCATGACACCCCATATGCCCGATCATACGCAATTGACTCGGAGGACGAAGGCCCAGAGGAAGAAATAGATGAGGATGGACTGACGGCTAAGGAAGCAAGAGCATTTATGCGGGCATTTAGTCGGGATCACCGGACTTCATTGTTTGCTGATGTAAGTCTTGCAGATAAGGCAATTGTGGATGGTGGCACAAGTGATATTCTAGGTCCAAGGCCATATTCCAAGAAAGAAACCAATCTAGACAGCTATGGGGTTGGTAAAGGAACCATTTTCCAGAATTTGGAAGAACTTCAAAATTGGCTTAAGGACTACGCGGTGAAACATCATCGACCATTCGTTGTGAGGCACTCAAACGAGAGTGTGCGTTACACGGTCAGATGTGAGGACTTCAACAACTGTCCGTGGATTGTCCGTGCAAGATCTTCGAAAGGTGGACCTGTGAAAGATGGGAAAGGGGGACCTCAATGGAAGCTTACCAATAGTGTGCGCACACACAGATGTCGTCCCAAGAATGTAGACAAGGCGAACGCTAAGAATGATCACCGTCAATTGACCTCCGAGTTTATTGGCCATCAAATTACCCATGCCATAAAGATCTTACCGACATGCCCAATTAAGAGCGTGATCACTTATGTCCACGGGCTTTACGGATACACGGTGCAGTACGGCAAGGCATGGAAGGCCAAGCAAGCCACCTTCAAAATATTGTATGGTGATTGGGAAGAATCATACAACCGGCTCCCTCTTGTTTTGGGTGCGATGAAGGCTACAAACCCGGATATGGTGTATGTGGTTGAGCCCATGGACAATAAAGTTACAAAGCACAACGGTGAAGAAGTATGTGTATTTGGACGCGCGTTTTGGGCATTTGGTGCGTCCATAAAGGCTTTTAAACATTGTAGGACGGTAATGTCCGTCGTTGGAACTTTTCTAACCGGCAAATTCAGGGGCACAATGTTGGTCGCCATAGCGCATGACGGTGGCAACAGATTGGTACCTATGGCATTTGCTTTGGTGTCAGCGGAAAAGAATGTCAATTGGGCTTGGTTCCTTCTCCTAGTGAGAACGAAGGTAGTTGGACCGGGAAGAGAGGTCTGCATCATATCGGATCGACACCAAGGGATACTAAACGCGGTGGATATTTCTATTCCGGGATATGGTCGTGTGCACCATCGGTGGTGTATGCGTCATTTCGTCTCTAACTTCTATAGGGCATGTGCAAGTAAGGAGTTAGTTGACGAGCTTCAGGATTGTTGTCTCACGTTCACACATCGTCATTTCAAGAAACTGTATGACAAGATTTTCAGTCTTGCATCCGCTGGAGGTAAAGAGTTTCTTAATAGGAACTTTGAGGAAAGGAATAAGTGGGCACGGGCTTATGACTATCAAGGCAGGAGGTACGGGGCGATGACAAGCAATATGGCCGAATGTTTTAACAATGTGATAAAGGGTGTGCGTGCATTGCCAGTTACTGCAATCGTCGAATATACCTTCACGAAGTTGAACGCGTACTTTCTGAAATATAGTCAGGTAACGGCTGAGCAAATGTCGCCAGCCGACGATGAAGCATACGTGTACAAATATGCACCAAAGTTTGACGATTGGATTGAATATCAGACTAGAAAGGCAGACACACAAATTGTGGAAGAATTCAATAGTACGGAGTTGATATATCAGGTCAATGAACCCGGGGGGATCACCCAAGGGGGTGTGCAGTTCGGAGGAGGGTCGTTCAAGGTTCACCTAAGGGCGGGCGAGTGTTCATGTGCGAGACCAACAGTGTACCATCTCCCATGTTCACACCTTATGGCGGCAGGACGCGTGAGACGTGTGGGTTATGAATTGTCAGACAATATTAGGTTGGATGAGTATGCAATTACAATAGTTCACGCCACATGGTCCGGAAGGTTCGAACCGTTCCTAGACCAATCAGTTTGGCCAGAATATGACGGACCGGCACTTTACCCTGATCCGGATACGAAGGTCTCTAAACTAGGAAGACGTCATACGAAGCGCTTTAGAGGTGACATGGACGATTGGGATGGTGGTTTTCATGAATGGGGCAACTACCATTTTCAAGAGCCTCGAACAAGCCAACATGAATTCGGTGCAAGTACAAGTCATGAACAAGGGAGTACAAGAAAAAAATCAAGGGGAGATGTTGCTGGAAGTAGTCGTCAAGGAGGTGGAAGTACAAGTCGACGACGTGGACGTGGAATCCATAGTCGTGGTGGAAGTACAAGTGAACAACCTGGTAGAAACCATGACGATGGTGGAAGCCATGCTCGTGGCGCAAGCACACATCAACAAGGTGGGAATTCAAGCCATGGTCGCACTGGAAGTGCAAGTCATGGTCGTGGTGGGTCAAATAATGGTGGTGGTGGACACGCAAATGATGGTCAGAGTGGTCGTGAAGCACATGGAGGATATGATCATGCCGGTAGTGGTGGTGGCGGCGGAGGTGAAGGACATGGAGGATATCATCATGGTGGTGGCGGTGGAGGATGACGTGGTTTCCATTTTTTACTAGGAATTTCTCCTAATACAGGTAGAGGTAGAGGTAGAGTTTGAAAGTACACTCACTAAGGTAAGGATATTATTTATTTCGTACTACACTATTGTTAATTATGTCATATATTATTAAATTTGTTGTACTAACTATTACCTTCTCAATTGTTATAGACATGGCCGCATCTCATCCCAACAAGCCAACAAGGTGGGACGAGGATAGGGACGATGAAGGCGAGAGGCCGGGATGGTGGAAGGAAGCTGCGAGGAAGGTTAGGGAGAAGGAAGCAGTCGAACAAGCGAGGAAGGAAGAAGAGGCTCGTCTTGCTAGGATAGATGACTACTACAAAGGAAGGATAGAGGTTGTTGAGAGGGAGGCACGGCTTATTGCTAAAGCCAAGGCACAGAGGAAACTCGCTCAACAGGTGTTCGAAGAGAAATGGCGGAAGGCACAACTTGTGGAAAAAGAAAGGAGAGAGAGGGAGGAGAGGAAATTTGAGAAGAAGGTGCTTCGTGAGGCTCGGCTTGCATGGGATGTGGATGCAACAGAAGAAGATGCGACTAAGCGTGAGGGGTCTCACCGTGCAAGAGACGAAGAAGAAGGTGAAGAGGACTCGTTGAAGCGTAAGGGCAAATATCCCCGTTCGACTCAATAGATTTCGTAATTGGAACTAGCTTGATGTTGTCGTCAACTTGTAATCGGAACTAGCCCTTATGGCTTAACGAAATTGTGTAACTCATGGATTTTGTAATTCATACTCAACCTTATGTGGCTTCTCAAATTTGGTAACTCATGGATTTTAAATATTTTTGGATTCCATTCCAGACAATTTGCTGAGAAAAAAATAACGATCACATGTTCTGTCCACGGAGAAAAGGGCATGGCGCCTTGGCCGAAGGAGTCGTGGTCTTCAGCATGGCGCCCTAGCCCGAGGCGCCATGCTGTCGGACTCCGAAGTCTCTGGTCTAACTCCGGATGTACCCCGACACCTAACAGAGCCCAATCCGGAGATGGCCCCGGAGGCCAGCCGCATGGCGCCCTGGCTAAAGGCACCATGTGTATGTACATGATGCCCTGTGTAAAGGCGCCATGCTCCTGGCCTCCGGGGCTACCTCCGGCTTGGGCTCTGTTAGGTGTCGGGGTACATCCGGAGTTCGAACGGAGACTCCGGATGTTGACAGCATGGCGCCTTGGGCTAGGGCGCCATGCTGAAGACCACGACGCCTTCGGCCAAGGCACCATGCCCTTTTCTCCGTGGACAGAACATGTGATCGTTATTGTTTTCTCAACAAATTGTCAACATAGGGAATGGAACCAAACTTAGTTAACCACAACACATACAAATGATGGTCTCCGAAAATATTTAAAATCCATGAGTTCACAAAGTTGACAAATAGATGGTCTGTAGCCACATAAGGGGATTGAGAGTACGAATTACAAAATCCATCGAATTGAGAGTACATATTATTACACAAGAGGAACACTAGAACTAGTCTTCACTAGATCCGGACTCCTCACCCTCTTCGTGATCTGCAGCAAATGGCGGTGGCATACCAACAAAACCGCGCAAGTCTTCTTCATTGAGAGGTGGCATCTCAAAACCAACAAAATACGGTAAATTTCACCACTCGTTGAATTATTTTGAATTTGAGTCCATTTCGTGCTCGTTGGATCACATGCGACCATGGTAATGATGCCTCGCAGTACTACCATGTGCAACTTCCTGTTGCCTCCCGGTCCTATTACACCAATATACATTTATGCAAATAATGAGAGTTGGTAGGTGATCCACGACAACTGCGAAATATAGTGTGCAATCATGCAAAAGAATGGAGTCTAGTGCGTGGTTGCATGTTTGTTTTAAATGGAGATGTCTCCTTGTAATCGCTCATCCAACTCAATGGTTGTTCTTGTTTTGCAAAACCGTGAACCTAGAAAACATATAAATGGAGGTGGCTCCTTGCAATCGTTTACTCAACTCATTTTAAATGGAGATGGTACTTGCACACATTCATGTCATTGTAGGAATGCACTTCCGGTTCAGTGGTCTGTAGGTACAATGCAACAATAAAAACAGTTAGGTATATAGTGTCCTCTACATTACAATATTATACATTCCAAATATATAAATTTATGGTTCTAAATTTTCCAAAGGGTTTATATTAAGATTGTTAGGAAAAGTATATATGATATGCATGGGAAATTAGCTATCAACGATCTTTCTTGAAGGGTAGGATATGCGTATGCACGATTCATTGGTCCTCCATGCCAATATAGACAGGTTTCAACTTTTAATAATAGGATTATTGCGATCGGTAACACCAAAAAACAAAATCATGAAATACAAATGCACACAAGTATGCTAGCTGACACGATGTTGGCCCATCTCAATCACAAATTTATATCTACTATTATATGCTATGCATATTATCTACTAACGAAGACGATGTACTACAAAAGGTGGGTTGCGAAATTAATTAAGGTACATTAAACGTCAAATCTCATTCCGGGGGCTTCTCCATATATGCTCTGGGCATATAAGCTACTGCATACGCGTGCGCGCGCGCACACACACTGCCAGTGAGCAACACCGCATCACAACATGTCGAACTCAAGAGTTTACAAAGTGATGACTTAAATTTCTACTGATCTCAGCGTGCACTGTTTTTCTTGGCTAGTTTCGATGCATGCACAAGCCGCTCATCTCTGCCATTCGCTAGACTACTTATTAAGTAATGCGTGTGTGGGATTGGAAGATGACAGGAAAACGGAATTGCTCTGCGTACGATCTTCTCTGTACGAAACCCATCCAACACTCTGATCCGTGATCCTCGATGATGTAGCAATTTAATCCAAGGGTGATAGACTACCGTCGGATGAGGGTCGGACAAAATTCGTCGTACATGTAGCAGTGCTCGCAGGAAAATGGATGCGCAAAATTTGTGACCAGCTCTAGGTCCTGTTTAGGCTGCCTGTCTAAGATGGAGATCACATACCGACGTCCACGACAAAGCAAGCTAATCCAAGCAATTCGTATCACAAAGGCAGATCGACTGAAATCTAGGTGTGTGCTTAATAGCCCGAAGGATTAGTCATTCATATTCTTTATTTATGAGAACTTTTACAGTACCCTGGAATTGATATTGGCCCTTCATTTCGTCTAATCCAATGGTCGTTCTCAGCTAGTACTCCGGCATAACTACTAAGGAGTACCGTCTGAAAATGCTGGGAGTACCTTGAGTCTAGGGGCAGAAACGTAATCAGGGATGTTCCTGTAAAAGTTCTCTATTCGAATCGAAGCCTATTTGAGTGTGTTGTGGTTGTTACCGAATAATAATTTAGTACTAATATTAATTTGTATTCATGATGAACCCTAATCGTCCCTTCACTGGGAGAGGCGTCGACTGGACTGTTGCCTCGTAACAACAGCGTTTGCCAGGCCATGGTCACCGGAATAGGCCGTGCTGAGAAACGATGACCACGGCGATGCAGGATCACCAGGCTGGCGCTCTACGGCATGTCTATCGACGGGAGTTGAGTGCTAGGTTGTTTTGATCACGAAGACATATGGATTAGTACTAGTATTTTCTTTCACGCCAACATGGAAAACAGGGATAACCATTGATAATCGATTGGAGAAGAGCGGATCAAAAACTGATATTGGGCTGCCACTTTAGTGCAAAGAAATTAAGATTCATTCGTTGATTGACTGAGCCATTGACATCGTTCTTATATCAAAAAAAATCTACGGATCAATTCTTGCGATCTGTGAACTGTAGACAATATTGTCAAAAGCTGACAGACGCCCCGTTTCTCGCTTAATGGAGATGCAGACGCAGCTCGCGCGGAGGGCACGAGGCGAACGGCCGGTGCCGCGAGGCGGACGAGTGCACGGCGTAGATCAGACGGAGGAAGATCAACATGATCAGGAATAGTGCCCAAGAGGTTTAATCACGAGATGAACGGGGATTAGTTTTTATAGATTTGGAATTTGATAAGACCGAACTACCCTTTTAAATTGACGGCTAGATTTGCTTGGTACTCCTACCTCCACCTGGGGAGTACCAGGGTACTGTAAAATTTGCCTTATTTATGGAAATAAATTTGTACATGCATGCATTGTTACAAGAGCTACCATGTCCACACAGTTCCTGGAATGTATTTTGAGAAGCGCAAAATGTTTTTTTGTAGAGAAATAATATATTGAATTTTATGTGTTTCTCGAAATTCCGTTCCACTGTTCAGACAAGACTTAAAATGACAGTGGGATTCTCGTAGAGACCATGCATCGAGCATTTTTCTTGGACGACTCTACAGCCAATGTGGCCTAGGCCATACGCTTAACTCAAGCCCGCCATCCCTCATCTTCCCTCCATTCCTCTTCTCTTCCCTAGCTCCCCCGTTGTTCATCTTGCCCCTCTCTCACGCCAGAAAATT
Source organism: Puccinellia tenuiflora (assembly GCA_012064385.1). Classification (NCBI taxonomy): domain Eukaryota; kingdom Viridiplantae; phylum Streptophyta; class Magnoliopsida; order Poales; family Poaceae; genus Puccinellia; species Puccinellia tenuiflora. The sequence goes on along the minus strand of QRDG01000314.1, from coordinate 542,571 downwards.
TTGCACCAAGAATGTCAGGCCAGTCATTGCGCGACAGCAGGAGGGGTACGTCTGCAAGATATTTATATGGGTAGACCTTGAAATCACTGATCATAGACCTTGAAATTGCTGCTTGGGTCTTTTTCCTCCCTGTCTCGTGATTAAAAGGAAATAAAAAGAGATTCAGGTGGGTGCTTTGCGCCCGCCGGTGACCCCTCGGAAAAAAAAGCTATGTAATCGCAGATAACCGGACTGAATTTTATTTTCATGAATTTCAAGAAGATTTGCCTGATGCTTTTGTGTGTTGATCCTTGCTCCCTGTTCATTACTAATTACAATGGCTTATATTGTGATTGTAGCTGTTATATAGTGTTATATAGTGTAGCCAGAAGTAAGAGAGCTCGGCGGCAAATCCTCTTCTTTATCTGTTACTAGCAAAAATGCCCGTGCGTTGCTACGGAAGAGAAAACTAAATGTCATACTGTGACGCGTCATCACCGCCTCGTATGTCCGTCGTTTCAGCACCAGAGACATCATACGCTATCATCGCCACCTCGCCCCACTCCGCTAAATCCTTCACCTCTCTCGGGTCAGAGTATAGAGAAAAGACAGACAAATAGTCGGGGGAGGAATCGGTATGCGGATGTATAGTGCCTGTTCGAGCATCCGCGCTTTCCAACACAGTGATGCATATGCATTTGACCCAACCTTTCATAACTATAGGTATAATTCAATTACTGAAATTATGCACATTCCAATTCTTCCAATATAATAGTAGGAAGGTACTATAAAATTTTCATAATATTTGGCATGCAAAATTACTTATTTCGGAATGAAACTTCTTTTAAATATACAAATTGATTTGAGTTTTGGAGAAGGGTTGCATTGAAACCAGGAGCGCCCATATGAGAATTTCCACTATTTTATGAATTTTAAACCTCCAAAAAAATTAGAAACTTGATACATTTGCAACCATATATAAAATATAAAAAGAAAGAGAAAGAAATCTTATGGTACCTGTTTGGCCCAAAATTAGGGCGATGTAAAATCCATGAAACCCCTTTTACAAAAACAAAAATCCGATCGTGCAACCATCATTTCCTAGTGTCATCTTGGCCGATTTCCAGGGTAGCCCACATGATCGGGGTGTGACCGGGTTATTTTTAGCCGGTTTTTTCCATAGGGATGTTAATTCGTTCCAAGGAGCTGAATATAAGTTGTAATAATGTCATATTCTCTAACAGGGAGAATTGTCTTTGTTATCTACCTATTTAAGAACAGGGCAATATGGCAATACCATGAGGTTTTCTTCACCATGAGAGCTCATTTTCATCTCTTCTGAAGCGCGAAGGTACACATGGAGGCATTTCCAGTGCCGTGGTCACAGAACTTGAGGCCTCCTGTCTCAGTCTGCGTACAGTGAAGAAAATAATAATCTTGCAGCTTAGGTCAACAACCTTTACTGACCTCAACCAATAGCATTGGTCTGAAACAAAATAGCATCTCACCGCTCTCAAACAAGCACCAGTGCAGCACCACGCAGCTAAATAGAAATCAGCAGTAGTAGAAAACAGAGCTACCACTTCCAACAACACTAATTAAAACCAACCATCGTTGGACCTCCTGCTCTGTCGAGATTTTCTACCACTCCCTCCATATACAGCGGCGGTGCAACAACCAACAGAGGAGGCAAGGCGAGGACGCCGGGACATAGGGACAGTAGTGGCCGCGGAGCGGAGTATCAGCAGAATCAGAGGAGTCCTATCGATCTCCTTCTCCGCCTCCTACTGGTCCTCCGGGCTCTCCGCTGTCGCTTGTCCCGTCGATTCTTGAGCTGCGGAGGTCCTCTGTGTCTCGCCACCGGCCTGACGTTGATTGTTTTGTTCCTTGCGATGAGAAATTCCTTTTGATGAGCGCTGATGGCGTCGACAGGGAAGGAGGACCGGCGGCAGCTTGGTGACCTGGAGGCAGGGCAGAGGAGAGAGAGGATGGGTCACGGTTTTCAACCGACTCGTGGCCGGCGGTTGCGTGCCAAAACCTTCCTCTCTCCTGCACTCTAGTGGGTAGCGGTTAGGCCTCAATGCACAGCACGAGGTTCTCCCGGAATGCGCCATCCGACCGCGGGAGCTCTTCAGTTCTAGCACGTCGGACGTGGTAGTATGGCGGAGTGGGACGCCGTCCTCGACGCAATCGTCCTCGATCATGTGGATGCGACAGCGCCGCCGCCTCGTGTATGATCTCGAAGCGCTCGTCGTCAGAGCTGACCAGCGTGATCGTCCGCTGCGGTCGTCGTCATGGTTTCTGCTTGATCTCTCGTCGAACAGCTAGCTCTCGTGCCTGATATCTTGGAACACTCGATTTCGATCCGAAGTTTTGATCGATTTCGATCCCATATTTAAATGCACAAAGAAGCCTAGAAGAGGATGACTCGGGTCTTGGTGTTGGGTACTGAGTTTGGATCGGTCTCTTGACAAACGCGATCGTCTTATTATTATAGATATAGATATAGATTTCCGAATTCCCGTCACCAGATTTTTGGTTTCAGTAAAACGGGGATATCTCGGCTGTCCGGACTCCGATTGGGCCGAATTTTAGGTCTATAACGATTGGCGGAAAATTCCCCACAACTTTCGCGACCAAGCTTTTTTTATTTGACGTCGTATTCGGGTCGGTACGGGGCCATCTTCGAAAATAGTTTTCAGACAGATTTCAGAAAAGTCCAATTCGATTGGAACAAGGTTTCCTTTTTGCACTCTTGTCAATTCGAATATTTTTTGAATGTACCGGTGGCATAGGTGGGTAATTATATGCAACGTGAGGGGTACTTCGGATGACGTACCAAACCAAACCGCGGAAGCCTTATTGCTTTTATTATTAGGTATAGATGGCTAGATTGCGCCTTTGATATATCTTAAGTTTACCATGTAATGCACAATTTTGGCGTGTAGTATATTTTTCATTTGACAATTTAAGTTGATTGGGCCAGTTTTGGTCTTCGAAAGATTCGGTCCACGACATAAGGGGAAGAAGTGTATTTTCAATATTTTCTACGACTATATACTACACATAATTTCGTGTTGCACATTTGACCTAAATCGATCCAATTTAAGTCGATATAGGTGCGTGCTAATTCATATTAATTCAACTACCGCCTGATGAAACAGGCGCCTTAGCGACGAGTGCCGCCGTCATGACCTTCCTTCTCTTTGCACCAGGAGCGCCACACAACGAATTCTATCGGTTCTAGATCCGGTGCCGCCGGGTGTCTTAATCTCGTTGTTAGTGCGCGCGGTGACTGGTCGTCATCAACATCATGCGACATGGCGAGTGCTTCCAGATCTCTACGGCCACATCACGATCTCAAGCCCCAATACACCAAGTGCACTGGCAACTTAGCCGAGATCATCATCATCTTGCTGCTTGTCTAAACCTTTCGTGTTTCCCTCATACCATAGGTGACTGATCTACTCTGCCTCCTCGTGAATTCTTCTTTGTGCATACTTCAGTAGTGATATTTTCCACAAATAATAGGTAGTTAATTTTGTTAGTATTAGAAAATCTCTTTGATTGTGTAGAAATATATTATATTATAAAAAAATTATAGTTGAAGCTGCATTATTGATCATTCCAAGTGTTATTAGATTAGATGATCAGTCATTTGATACCATAAAGTTGTTAGTAGAAAATAGTTGCTGGTTTAACATGAATACCTCCGGCTCTATGTGAATCTTGATTTTGATTTTGTTAGGAGATTATTTTTAGTTTTATAGAATGTATGAACAAACAAGAATTGACCCGAGATCTTTGGCGCAGGACTTAGTTTCCTTAAACCTTAGTTTAATCACAAAAATAGCAACGTCCAAGGTTCGAGCCCGTTAGGGCACGCACCTATCTTTCCCGTCCGTGGCGGACGAGAGGAAATATCTAGACGTGAGAAAGTAAAGAAAAAAAATGACCTTCCGTGATTAGACTTCTGTCCGGTGAACAAACGAGACCGCCACGTAGCAGGTGATATGCCGATGGCCTTATCTACAACAGGCCACCCTCGGCAAACGTCGTTGTATGCCAATGGCCGTCAATGGCCCACGGCCCCGATAAAAAAAGGGCAGCGCTAGGCGTAGGTCGCCCTAGACCTCCCAAATGTAGGTCCCCATTTGCACCGTTGGATTACCATCATACGTCTACAAACCAGCGCAGCTCGTTTTGTATTTTAGTCCCTGAACTTTTTAGAAATAGAACCCGCACTACACAAACAGCTCCACTTGATATGAAGGGGTATATCGCGGTGCCCCTGAACTTCCCGATATTTACAGTGAAATTGCCACCGTGTGGATTTTTCCCAGTATCGCAACAAAATCCCGACCAGTACAACAAAATTCCTTGACTCGTGTACAAAAATAATATAGTATTGCAACAAATCATCACAACACTTTCGAAAAAATTACAATTTTTTTTGGTTAGGAAACATTTTTACCGCAAATTACTTCACAACAAAACTCACCTACAATTTTCAACAAAATTCAAAACTATCACAACAAAAAACTATTTTTTCAATCATTTAAAATATGTTTAAAGAACAATTTTTTGCTGCAAATTCATTTGCAACAAAAATCACCCACTATTTCAACAAAAATGAAAAATAATTACAAAAAAAATAAATTGTTGCAACATTTTAAAATTGGTTGAAGAAACACTATTGTCTGCAGATTCGTTTGCAACAAAAATCACCAACTATTTCAATAAATATCATAAACGCTTACAACAAAAAATCCATATGTCTGAAACATTTTTGATAAACATCATATAAAATAGTAATGTTACAAAAAACGTGGTTAAACAACAATTTTTTTGCTTGAAATTGGTTGACAACAAAAAACACTATCAATTACAACAAAAATCACATACTATTAAACAAAAGAGCATGTATTTGTGTCAATTATTAAGTGGTCGAGCAACAATTTTTTCTACAAATTCATTTGCAACAAAACTTGTGCACCTTTGGTACAAATTTTATAGACGTAAGCAACAATAAAGAACCCGCGAATGAAATTTAGTTTACCATCTTCCATGGCGGTGCAATCTCGCCGATTCGACATAGGCCCGACGATGCTAGATCCAGCGACACCTGAACCCGTTTTCACTGCTCCGGTGATGTCTTAGTCACACCTATCGGAGGGATCAGACAATGTTACAGGTGTATGCTCGGAGGTTTCCATCTATTAGGTAGGAAAGATGCCGACCGCCGACGTGGTTTGGACGTGAACACGACAACGTTACGAAACAACGAACATCACAGCAAACGGCGGGACAGAACAAAATATTCCACGACTGACCATACATGTGTGGACGACATTTTTCTTGAACACGGTAGCGCTCCATTCTTTTTTTGAACAAGGTAGCGCTCCATTCTAGCTGGTTGTTTGCATGCTAGTGCTTAGCTACGACATGCACATGCGAAACCAACTATGGGGGCCACCAGGTGAAGACATACACGTGCGACATGCGCAGGGAAGGAAACACGAGTGCGCGGCGGGAGCTACCAAGTGAAACAAGCGCACGCGACACGCGGGAAAGGAATGCGTGCGCGGAGCGACCTATGCTCGATGCGTATAGGTCGGCCTATAATAAGTGTTTTCCATAAAAAAAAACTAGACGATTTTCTGTAGTGATAGGTATTGAACCCTGTCAAGTTATGGGCGAGACGAAGCGAGGTCACTGCTCCTTGGCGCACATTGGACCATAGTGACGAGACCTCACAGCACTACCATGAGCAACCTCCCGTCGTCTTCCAATCCTATTTCACCAATATACATATCTGCAAATAATGAGAGTTGGTACATGACCAACGACCACTGAGAAATATGCAATCGAGAAAAGGTAAAGGAGTCTAGTGGGTGCTTTCCTACTCGATTTAGATGGAGATGTCTCTTTGTAATCACTCGTCCAACTCAATGCTTGTTCTCAAACCGTGAACCTAGACAAAATATAAAAGGGGTGGTTCCTTGCAATTGTTTTTAATTCAACTCGTTTTAAAAGAAGTTGGTACTTGGACACACGTGGTTGTAGGAATGCACTCCCGATTCAATGGTATATTGGTACAACGCAAGATTGACAACCATTAGGTACCTAGCGTACGTCCCCTACATTACAATATTATACATTCGAAATATACAAATTATGGTGTCTAAATTAGCCAAATGGTTTATATTAGGAAGGTTATGAAAAGTACATGGTATCCTTGGGAAATTAGGTACCAACAATCTTTCTTGAAGGGTAGGATTCACGCGTTCCATTTTCGTATTAGCCCTCGCCTTGCTGTCCCCAAGTCCTCCTTTGTGGATATGTGTGTCAAGCTTCGTGCACTAGCCTACGCAACCAACAGTCTGAACTGTTGGAAAGGACTAGTAAAATCCACATATACACTTTAGTCATGATTTAGTAATGTTTAGCACAATGTGTCTCACCACAAATTTAGAATCATTTGGTTACTACAGATAAGATTAAACAATAACTCATTGTACATCGTGTTTTATGACAAATCTAAACTACGCTGCGGTTCAAAATAAAATCATCTTATCAACCATTATACATGCCCTGATATATTGTGTATCACCAGATCGAGTGACGCAAGACTCAATGCATGTGGCCATGGAGCGTGAGTAGTACATGTTAAAATTTAACCATCCGCGACCTGCTAGCTAGCTAGTTCTGACTTACACTTATCTTGTAAAGAAATTCATATTTGTTTCACGATTTTCTATCGTCTCCATGCATGCGCCATCGACGTTCTCTCGAAGGTGAGGCACGTCGTGCCTGGCAACGGCCAGCACAAACGCGCCGCGAGAACACTGCGACACACGAAAATACGTTACCCCAGGCAGGAACACCCTCGACACGAGCACGAATAATCGTGAGTGCGCATCGCCACCGGCGGCTTGGACCCTCGTGACATCCAATCTCTTCCACATGTTGATTAATTTGTAACTTCATATAAACCTCGTACATAGTTGAGTTGTTGCACTCTGCTTACCAGCCTCCGTCGGGGATGAACTGGACGTAGGTTAGTTGCGTGCAGATTGAGCTTGATTTTCTTTGATGTTGAACGTGGAATTCATTCATGGCTTTGTAAGAACCCTATATTGGTTGTTTGGCTTCGAATCTTCTGGTCTCCCATTCATTAGTGGCTTTGAGGAGTCAAAACAAATCTCCCCAGTTGTATCATAATCCGAAGCAGATAGGTTCTCAGCTAGATGAAATATGAGGTGGGCGCTCCTTGGCTCAAGTTGGACCGCCGTGATGATACCTCGCAGCGCTACCATGTGTAACTTCCCGTTGCCTCCCGAACCTATCCCACCAATATACATTTATGCAAAAGATGAGACTTTGTAGATAATCCACTACTACTGAGGAATATAGTTTGCAATCGAGCAAAGGTAAGGGAGTCTAGTGTGTTCTTTCCTACTCAATTCAAATGGAGGTGTCTCCTTGCAATCACTCGTCTAACTAAATGGTTGCTCTACAAAACCGTGAACATTGACAAAATTTATATGGAGGTGGCTCCTTGCAATCGTTTATTTAACTTTTAAATGGAGATGGTACTTGGACACATGCATGTAGTTGTAAGAGTGCACTTCCGATTCAATGGTCTATTGGTACGATGTAGAATGGAGACAGTTAGATACATGTTGTCTTCTACATTACAATATTATCCATTCAAAATATAAAAAATTATGGTGGCTAAATTATCCCAAGGGTTCATATTAAGATGGTTAGGAAAAGTATATATATGATATCCATGGGAAATTAGCTAGCAACAATCTTTCTAGAAGGGTTGGATATTTGAGTATGATTCATTGGTCCTTCATGCCGACATAGAGAGATTCTTAAAATAAGATTATGGCGAGCGGTAACACCAAACAAATTGATGAAGTAAGACACCACACAAGTATGGACGCTGTAGGCCCATTAATTTCTCAATCACAGATTTACAGCTACTATTATTAGATCTGCATACTATCTACTCCCTCCGATCCATAAAAAGTGCCGTCCACTTAATACAAATTTTGTACTAACTTAGTACAAAACGAGCGACACTTTTTATGGATCGGAGGGAGTAGTAAAGAAAACGATCTGCTACATAAGGTGGCTAAGGAAATTAATTAAGATGCATTAAAAATCATATCTCGTGGGAGGGGCATCTCTATATATGCTCTCAGCAAATATACTGCATATGCACACACACGGCAATTAAGTGACCAACAAGAGTTTATGAAGTGATGACTTGTAATTCCTACTGATCTCAGTGTGCACTATTTTGGTTGGCTAGCATCAGTCGATGCACTTACTTGTCAAGTAATGCATGTGTGCGATTGGAAGGTGACAAGAATTTGTTAGGTTATGGTCGGATGTCACATCTATTATCACGAACCCAGGGATGTTCATACAATACTTGTGCGATAAGGAAAGTAGCTAGCCTATTACAACAGAGATCAGCTTTGCCGGCGCCGTTCAGCCATGATCCCGAGGATGATTCCCTGGTTGCTGGACCGGCCTTTTGGGCCGAACTTGATGCGGTGTGAGGCCCATCTTATCAGTCTTCCCGCCCTCTGTTGTAGAGCTGCTAACAACCCCTGCTCCTTGAGAGTTGGCTTGCCCCCCCAATACAACGCGTCTGGAAATTGTTGCTGCAGCTCGATGCAGCCCTCCCTGGTGATGTCGGGATGGGGGGGGGGGGGGGGGGGCACTGTACTTGGAGTTGTTCTTCTTTTGCAAAACCGTGAACCTAGACAAAATATAAATGGCGGTGACTCCTTGCAATCGTTTATTCAACTCATTTTAAATTGAGATGATACTTCCGCGCATGCATCTAGTTGTAGGAATGCACTTCCGGTTTAGTGGTTTATTGGTACAATGCAACGACGAAAACAATTACGCTCTGCATTACAATATTATACATTCAAAAAATATAAATTTATGGTGTAGTCTAAATTATCCCAAGGGTTTATATTAAGATTGTTAGGAAAAATATATATGATACCCAAGGGAAATTAGGTATCAACGATCTTTATTGTAGGGTAGGATATGTGTATGCATGATTCATTGGTCCTCCATGTCAATAAAGACAGGTTTCAACTTTCAACAATAAGATTATGACGATCGGTAACACCAAACAACAAAATGATGTATAATGCCACACACAAGTATGCTCGTTGACTCCAGTAGGCCCATCTCAATCACATATTTAGAGCTACTATTATAAGCTATGCATATTATCTACTCCCTCCGGTACAGTTTGCTAGGCACACTTTAACAATCATGCAATTCCAAAACTCCTCCTCATATTTTAAGCGTATTAGTATTAAATGTTGTTTGTGAACCAATTAAAAAGAATGGAGAGAGTTGATTACGGGATGGAGAGCCAATGAAATATCACCTAGGTCCTAGAGAATTCTCATGCGTGCATTCCAAACCGTACCGGAGGGAGTAACGAAGATGATGTACTACAGAAGGTGGGTTGCGAAATTAATTAACGTTCATTGAACGCCAAATCTCGTACGAGGGGCTTCTCCATATATGCTCTCAGCATATAAGATACTGCATACACATGCGCGCGCGCACACACCACAGGCAGTGACCAACAACGCATCGTATCATGTCGACCTCTCAAGAGTTTACAAAGTGATGACTACAACTTATGCTGATCTCAGCATGCACTGCTTTTCTTGGCTAGCTTCAATGCATGCACAAGCTACTCGTTCGCTAGACTACTTCTTAAGTAATGCGTGTGTGGGATTGGAAGGTGACAGGAAAATTGATGCGCAAAATTGATGCGTGTGTAGGCTGCCTGTCACAGATGGAGATCACTATCAGACGTGCACGACAAAGCAAGCTGATCCAAGCAGTTCGTAGCACAAAGCAGATCGGTTGAAATCTAGGTGTGTGTGCTTACTATCGCGAAGGACTCGCTGTTCTTGTTCTTTATTTACGGAAATACATTTGTACATACCTGCATGGTTACAAGAGCTAACTTGTGCACGCAATTCCTGAAATGTACTTTGAGATTCGCAAAAAGTTTTTTTGGAGACAAATAATATCTTGACTTTTCTGTGTTTCTAGAAATTATGCCACACTGTTCAGACGAGACTTAAAATGACAGCGGGATTCTCGTAAGGCCTATGCAAATATAAGTTTCTTAGCACGGTTTCATATGGATTTTGCTAATGTGGCATGGTAGTTAATAAAGAAATAGAGTGAGGTTGTACCTTAGCTAACATACAAGCTTTGCACGTCGCCATAGACAAAAAATGTTGCTAGCCCAATCATACGGATGCATGAGCACCAAATCATTTAATTTAGATACAATCCAAAAGAGACAATGCATTGGACTAGTTGTTTCTTAAGTTTTTAATACTCTTATGTTAGCGTGCTAAGAGACGATGCATTGGCACAGTCCTAAAGACCATCGAGCCTTTTTCTTGGAGGACATTGCAGCTCATAATGTAGCGCAGGCCATAGCCTTAACTCAAGCCCACCATCCCTCGTCTTCCCTCCAATCATCTTCTCCTCCCTAGCTCCTCCTCCCCTTGTTCATCTCATCCCCTCTCTCACGATAGAAAATTTTACACCAAAAATGGCTGGCCATTCATTGTGCTTTGCAAGATATTAATATAGGTAGACCTTGAAATCCCAGATCATAGCTATGTAATCGCAGATAACCGGACTGAATTCCATTTTCATGAATTTCAAGAAGATGTGCCTCATGCTTTTGTGTGTTGGTCCTTGCTCCCTGTTCATTACTAATTACGATGGCTTACATTGTGATTGTAGCTGTGTGTTGGTCCTTGCTCCATGATCATAACTAATTACGAAGGCTTACATTGCTTTTGTGTGTTAGCCAGCAATAAGGGAGCCCGATGGCAAATCCTCTTCTTTATCTGTTATGGCTAGATTGTAGCTTTGATGTATCTTAATTGGATGTTTAAGATGTAGGGCACAATTTGGCGTGTAGTATATTTTTCATTTGACGATTTAAGTTGATTGGGACAGTTTTGGTCGTAATTGGATGTTTAAGATGTAGGGCACAATTTGGCATGTAGTATATTTTTCATTTGACAATTTAAGTTGATTGGGACAGTTTTGGTCTTTGAAAGACTCGGCCCACGACATAAGGGGCACAAGTGTATAGGTGCGTGCTAATTCATATTAATTAAACTACCGCCTGATGAAACAGACATCTTAGCGAAGAGTGCTACCGCCATGACCTCCCTTCTCTTTGCACCAGGAGTGCCACACAACGAATTCTATCGGTTCCAGATCTGGCGCCGCCGGGTGTCTTAATCTCGTTGTTGGTGCACGCTGTGACTGGTCGTCATCAACATCGATCGTGCGGCATGGCGAGTGCTTCAAGAACTCTACAGCCGCAACACGATCTCTATCCCGATACACCAAGTGCACTGGTATCTTAGACGAGATCATCATCATCTTCCTGCTTGTCTAAACCTTTCGCATTGCCCTCATACCATAAGTGACCTCTACCACTACCTCCTCGTGAATTCTTGTTTGTATATACTTCAGTAGTGATATTTTTGACAAATAACAGGTAGGTAATTTTGTTAGTATTACATAATCTCTTTGATTGTGTAGAAATATATTATATTAGAATTTTTCATAGTCGAAGCTGCATTATTGATCATTCCAAGTGTTATGAGATTAGATGATCAATCATTTGATACCGTAAAATTGTTAGCAGAAAATACCTCCGGCTGTATGTGAATCATGAGCTTGACTTTGTTAGGAAATTATCGTTAGTTTATAGAATGTATCCGATCGTATGCAGAAAAATATGATATCACAACGTGTCAAAACCGGGACTGCATAACTGATCGATCACTGCTGGAGGCTTAATATTAGGTGAACGATCACTCATAATATATTATGAAGTTGTCAACGGAAATTTATTGGCGGTATGGAACATGAACTCCTCTGGCTCTAGGTGAATCATGACCTGGTTTTAGTTCAGCTGGAAATACAATTTCGGTTTGGAGAAGATACCTAGTGTTCATAGCAAGAAATATTCACTAAAACACTGGTAACTATCTTGGCTGAATTTTCGTCAAATTTCGTACCAGCTTTTTTGAAATAATATACCGTACTTCCAAAATTTTAGGATTTCGGTGGATCTTGTTATTTTCCTTGAACTTAAATACAAGACCCCGATTCGATGATTGTAGATCACATTGGAATTTATATAAGTAGCAATTAAGGATTGAATTGTTAGGTAGTAAAGACAATGTTGGTTACTCTACTCCGCATATCAATGGTGGTTGCTTAGCGACAATTGTCCAAGAAATGACCATAAGTGGTTATGTCATGTGTACTTTACTACTCCACGTAACAACGGGAGATTTAAGGAAACCAGATTACAGAGTACACATCATTATAGCCATATGACCAATTTTGCCCAACGATCTTCCAGTCTACCAATCCATGGACAAATCATTGTCCTGCTTCTTGTATATGTGAACTTTCTAACCATCTTCTGAACAAAAATGCCTATTTATTTGATTCTTGTAACCAAATTAATGCGCCTAAAAAAGAAAGTACACCTTCGTAGTTAAGAAAAAAGGATTATCGCTAATCACCGATAATAAATTGCTGAAGTAAAAGGGCACACAAGTGTTGTACGGTGTTGGCCCATCTCAATTAGTGTTACTAATAATATTTTAAGCTCCGTAACAAAGACAGTCTACTTACAAAAGGTAGGTAGGAAATTATTAGGTGCATCAAACGTCAAAGCTCGATCTCAAGATATATGTACTACCGCAGATGCATACACCCGGCCAGCGACCAACACCGCATCACACCATGACTCGCATTCTCTGGCCTAACGCGTGCGTAGGAGTTGGGAATGGAAGGTGACAGGAAAATCGATGCACAAGATTAATGTCCAGCCCATGCCACCAGGTACTATCTAGGCTGCAAGAACGGAATATCATGTACTTGACTGCGTCATCGACAAAGCAAGCTGGTCGATGCGATCCGTAGTAAAATCCAAGGTCGATTGTCATCGTGGTGCTTACCCGTTGGAACGTGCATGTACAAAGCTAGAGGTTTTTTTTGTCTAGATACTTACTAGCTATCATCCACAGCTTATCATCGTGCCAGTTCTTTGTTTATCGATTCAACTTGCGGTTTGTACAAGCACTTGAACAAGGTAATTTATACATGAATGACCCGGCGGTCCAACTCAACCGGTGTATGATTCAACATCCAAAACAGAGACTGCCAAACTTTTCGCCTAGGAATTACCCCTAATCGAGCTATATGCGCCCACGATTCAACTGATTGTTTATGCTGCACAAATTAGTTTCGGGAGTTGCAAAATGGGTTTAGCTGATCCTTAAACTTGCGACATCGGTGCAAAAGCGGTACAAATTATCCTGGTGTGGACACGTGGCGTCATTTATTTTTTGCAAATACATACCTGTAAGTCCAAATGATTCTGGTGTGGACACGTGAATAGAGCTGCCATACATGAATCGACATGAGAATCACTTCTTGCTGGAGCACGCTGAACCAATTAGCCGAAGTAAGTACGTACTAGTTAATGTCTCCTACTAGCTGCCTTGAGTTTTTAGCAAGGATCGGAGAAAATATTCACTAAAACTTTGGTTTTGCTCTGATGTATCTTAATGTGAGGGTCATCCTTATTCTTTTTTTTCGATAAATAGCGCTTTATTAGACTTTAACCAGTTTACATAAAGGAGATAAAACAAAAAATGCTCACACCCAGTCTCTGCATATCTAAGATGCACACAAACGAAAAAAGGAATAGAAAGAGAGCACCTAAAGGTGTAGAAAAAAGACTCATAAGAAAAAAAATGTCACATGTGACAAAAAGGTAATCCTATGGTGATGGTGGGCCGATACGCAGATTATGCTGCCACCCATGTCGGGTAAAAACATCTCTCGCCACTTGCTCCAACCGCAAGCAAACCTCCGTAAACAGGTCTCGGTGTACCGGACGCTGAAGAATAGACCACTCCCGGAGATAATGAGCACAACGGAAGATCAAGTGCATAGGAGAAGACAATTTAGCGTTAAAAACTCTGTCATTTCTACATAGCCAAAGCGACCATAATAATGCAATCGCTCCCACCCAAAAATGTTTTCTAAACGTGTGATCAATACCATGCAACCAGTTGCCAAAAATATTCGCAACGGAGCTCGGTGGATACAAGTTCGAAGCCACTTGGATGGCAGACCATATAGAGCGCGCAAACTGACATTCAAAGAACAAATGCTTGATAGTCTCATCGTGATGACAGAACATGCATTTTGTACTCCCTTGCCAGTTACGCTTTGCCAGGTTATCTTTAGTTAGAACCACTCCCCTACGGCGGTACCAAGTGAAGATTTTAATTTTCAATGGTACCCTCATTTTTCATAGGTGTTTATTATTGTCATATCCGAATGTACTAGTGCATCATACATGGATCCCACTGAGAATTTACCGTTCTTGAGTAGGTTTCAACGGAATTCATCGCGGCCTGGTAACAGATGGATTTCGGCCAAACGCTCTTGAAAAGCTTGCCAAGAGGCCAATCTTGTACCCACGAGATCCCGCCTGAATGACACGTTCAGTGGGGAAGATCCCATCACCTCAGCGAGCGAATCACTTTTGTTACGTGCAATACTGTATAATGCTGGATATTGTTCTCGAAAAGGATCATTTCCTAGCCAGGAGTCCTCCTAGAACTGTATCTCCGACCCATCCTTTATACGGAACGATTCATATCGAAATAACTTAGCCTTTACCGACATAAGACCTGCGCAAAAATGCGAATCCTCTGCTTTCCAAGACGGTTGGGATATAGTTTTTGAACCCACATATTTTCTTCTCAGGAGTTGTTGCCACACCCATCCTCAGTTAAGAGCTTAAGCAGCCACTTACTAAGGAGTGTGGTGTTCTTTGCATCTAGATCTTGGATACCTAGTCCCCCTGGTCCTTTGGTCGGCATAGTATACTCCATTTGGCCAGTCTATATTTCTTTTTCTCATTATCCCCTTGCTAAACAAATCTCGATCGGAAGTAGTCCAAACGTTTGAGTACTCCTTTCGGTATTTGAAAAAAGGATAACATGTACAAGACCATATTACTAAGGATCGAGTTAATTAGTACTAAACGGCCTCCAACTGAAAGTAATTTACCTTTCCAGCTGCTAAGACATTTTTCCAACCATTCCTCGACCTGTTTCCATTCAGCATTTGTGAATCTACGATAATGTATCAGTATCCCCGGATATGACGTAGGAAACTGGCCTTGCTGGCACCCAAATAGCTCCGTATACCAGCAAGATGGTCATTTGCTTCTCTGAAGCAAAAAAAACTCACTCTTATGGAAATTTATTTTAATCCTGATAATTGCTCGAACGCTGATAGTATTAACTTCAGGTTCATTGCTTTCGCAATATCGTGTTCCATAAAGAGTATAGTATCGTCGGCATACTGAAGGATTGATAATCCACCATCTACAAGAGATGTCGTACCACTCCTGCAATTTGATCCGAGTTTTTTGCGCGCTCAATCATGATGGCCAACATATCGACCACAATATTAAATAATATCGGAGATAGTGGATCACTTTGCCGAAGTCCTTTTTTTGTTCTGAAGTAGTGACCAACGTCATCATTGACTTTGATAGCCACACTGCCTCCAGTAAAAAAATTGTAGACCCATGCGCACCAAGTTTCGGAGAAGCCTTTCATTCTTAAAACTTGATGAAGAAAAGGCCATTTAACTTTGCCATACGCCTTCTCAAAATCAATTTTTAGTATCACACCATCCATTTTCTTCCGATGTAATTCATGAACTGTTTCATGCAATGTCACGACACCATCCAGAATATGTCGTCCTTGCATGAAGGCCGTCTGAGTAGGACGGATAACATGATCCGCTACTGAATTCATCCTTAAGGTTGTCACCTTAGTGAAGATCTTGAAACTCACATTAAGAAGACAGATAGCCCGGAATTGTTGGATCCTTTCCGCGTTCTTAATTTTTGGTAACAATATCATCTCCCCAAAGTTGAACTTAAACAACTCAAGTTGTCCCGCATGAAAAGCATTGAACAACTCTACCAAATCAACCTTGATAATATCCCAAAAGCATTGATAAAACTCAGCTGGAAAACCATCTAGACCAGGAGCTTGAACAACTCTACCAAATCAACCTTGATAATATCCCAAAAGCATTGATAAAACTCAGCTGGAAAACCATCAGTACTAGGAGCTTTATTATGTTCCATCTGGAAGACGGCTTTCTTAATCTCGTCCTCTGTGAACGGTGCGGTAAGAAAGTCATTCTCCTCATTAGATAATTGTGGAATATCTTCCCTCTGGGATTCATCAAATGTGAAGTTTCCTTCCTCATGTGCCCAAAAGAGAGTTTTATAATAGTTCGTTATATAATTTTTTAGCTGCTCATGTCCCTCAATGACACCCTCATCCTGGTTAAGACTATGTATATACTTCTTCCTATGACGCCCATTGGCTAACAGATGAAAATATTTAGTATTATCATCTCCTTCCAGAATAAATTGTGCTTTTGAGCATTGATAACACTTGACCTCCTCTTCTCGGAGTAAGCGAGCAATCTGTTCATTCGCTTGATTTTTTTGGTCAAGCTCAGACAGAAAGAGGCCGAATTTCCGCCTGAAGGTCAAGTTTATCAATAATTTCAGCAAGCCGTTTTTTTCTTATTTTTATAAAGACCAGTAATGTTACGAGACCAACCACGAAGGTGTTTCCGCAATATGCAAATTCTATTGTTCCACCGTTGTATTGGTGTTTATCCTTTCACCGGTCTCTCCCATACTTCTTTCACCATATCAGCAAAACCTTCACGGTTCAACCAGCCTAATTCAAACTTGAATTGCGTTTTTTCCCATGTAGTTTTGTATCTCCAGTATCCAAAAGTATTGGAGCGTGATCAGATAGTGAATCTATACGCTCGAGCGCACGTACAGAAACCAATGGGCATTTATTTTCCACTCGGTATATATAAGCACACGGTCAAGTTTTTCATACGTGGGTATGGTTCTATTATTAGCCCAAGCGTATTGCCTTCCCGACATATTATCTCTCAAATCCAAGCTATCAATGACAGCGAGCGGTCATTGTTCTTGTCTTGCTGAAACCTTAGGATATTGAAATCCCCTCCTATAATAATAGGGTATGGATTATCTTTAGCAAGATTGACAAGTTCCCGTAAAAAGGCAGCCTTGTGCTCATCTTGGGCGGCCCCGTAAACAACAAGGCTCCAGGTAAAATCATCATACTTGTTACGCAGGTGTAGTTTAATATGAAACTCACCACACATGAAGTCTAATAATTAAATAGAAATGTCCTTAATGCCAAGCAAAATGCTTCCCCGATCTGTCGCGCGGTGGTATCCATTTCCACGTGAACTCATAGCCACCAGCTAGATGATCTAAGGTTTGCACCGGGAAATCTCGTCTGCCAGATTCCGTAATTGCGGCAAAATCCAACTCATGTTCCCGAAGTCATCCTTATTCACCCAAGTTTTGTTAGACTCTAAGAAAAACCATAATACAGAGCTTACATTTAACAAAACTAGATGGATCGTGGATAAATGATAACTCTGTTATAGTTTAGCTTTCTTAAACAAACCATCAATTACATTATGTAAAAAATGAGGGAAAACAAGGCTCGAACACTTAATGCATCCATTGCTTACCGCTGAGTGCCACTAGTAGAAAAAGGACCTTTGGTCCCGGGCCGTAATGGCCTTTAGTCCTGGTTGTGCAACCGGGACTAAAGGCCCCCCTTTAGTCCCGGTTTGTTACGAACCGGGACTAAAGGACCCTCCACATGGGAGCGCTCGGGTGCTGGGGCCGGAGGACCTTTAGTCCCGGTTGATAACACCAACCCGGACTAAAGGTCCTATTTTTTCGATTTTTTTTGAATTGTTTCGAAAAAAATTTGAATTGTTTTCGATATTTCGAATCTTCAAATTATTTGTCAGTTTAATCTCCAGTCACCCCTAATGTCAAGATCTCGAATCACCACTAATCTCACCTCACCGTGCATACTTTGGCAAACTTCCCGATCGGTCACCCATCTTCACACTGCACCCAAGTTTTGTTAGACTCTAAGAAAAACCATAATACAGAGCTTACATTTAACAAAACTAGATGGATCGTGGATAAATGATAACTCTGTTATTGTTTAGCTTTCTTAAACAAACCATCAATTACATTATGTAAAAATGAGGGAAAACAAGGCTCAAACACTTAATGCATCCATTGCTTACCGCTGAGTGCCACTAGTAGAAAAAGGACCTTTGGTCTCGGGCCATAATGGCCTTTAGTCCCAGTTGTGCAACCGGGACTAAAGGCCCCCTTTAGTCCCGCTTTGTTACGAACCGGGACTAAAGGACCCTTCACATGGGAGCGCTCGGGTGCTGGGGCCGGAGGACCTTTAGTCCCGGTTGATAACACCAACCCGGACTTAAGGTCCTATTTTTTTGATTTTTTTTTAATTGTTTCGAAAAAATTTTGAATTGTTTTCGATATTTCGAATCTTCAAATTATTTGTCAATTTAATCTCTAGTCACCCCTACTGTCAAGATCTCGAATCACCACTAATCTCACCTCACAGTGCATACTTTGGCAAACTTCCCGATCGGTCACCCATCTTCACACTGCTCCACCCCCAGCACGCTTAACTTTTGAGTTCCTACCCAACTAGCTTCCAAATTGCATTGAGTACATCTTGATAATACTATGCTATCAATCTTATTATCCCTACACTTTGATGGCACGTGATATTATTTTTTGAATTCCAAATCTATATTAACATAAACAACAATGATAAAGTAATACTAATCTTTATGCAAAAATCAATTATTAATTCAAAAAAAATTGAATTTCCGGTAAATACTTAAATCTTCCTGCACGACGGCACATGATATTATTTTTTAAATTCCAAACCTATATTAACATAAATAACAGTGATTAAGCAATGCTAATCTTTATGCAGAAATATATTATTAATTAAAAAAAATTGAATTTTCGGCAAATACTTAAATCTTCATGATTTCATAGTTCCCTTTGGAATTTTGAAAATCTAAAAAAATACCAAACGTCCGAAGGCCGTTAGTCCGTTGGGAGCGGATGCACAATTTCGCGCTGAACATTTTGATATTACACAATTTTTTCCGAGTTCGTATGCAAAAGTTATTGCCATTTTACTGAGAATTTGCAAAAAAATCAAAATTCAAAGTTTTCAATTTTCCCTAAAGTAGGTTGCGTGAGGAACAGTCACGTCAAAGGATTTTAAAATTTGAAGCTTTTATCATTTTCGTTTATTCGTTTTGTACGTTTTTACTGCGCGGGGGTAGGCATGAGAGGCAAAAATTTGTTTTTTTTTCCAAAAACCTTTAGTCCGGGTTGCTGGCTCCAACCGGGACTAAAGGTCATGTTTAAACCGGGACTAAAGCTGGCCGGCCGCCTTAGCCATTTAAACCGGGACTAAGGCTCCCATTAGTCCCGGTTCGTAAGGAGACCGGGACTAAAGGTCGCAGGGCCTCTGGACGAAAGCCCTGTTTTCTACTAGTGGCTGTTTTCTACTAGTGGTGTCGTGTGTTGGGACATAATGCTATTCATTAACAAAAAAACATCATCTACGTATACTAAGTCATTGCATACATTTTTCTACCGTACATTCACGAAATAGGCTTTCGCCCCGCTTTATAAATAAAGCCAAACGGCCGAACCGAGACAAGATGATGAGGAGACCCTCTTACAAAGCAGATCAAAGATAGACACAAAAGAACAAAGGAAACCGAACTTGCCACCGAGGATACCGGTGCGAGGTCGAGAGAAACCAGTGCTCCACGACGACACCCCCAAGAGGGTGACGACACATAGCGCCGCCGCCGTTGAGACCTAGACGGTCAAGGGTTTTCACCCAAAGCCCTAGCTCGAAGAAGGTACCCACAAGGACGCCCCTAAGAGGGTTACGACACCCGTAGGCATCGCTGTCGATGGCGCCGAAGCGCAGAGCTTTCGCCCGGAAAACCTTTGCCTCACTCCGGAATCCAAACTACACACTATCCCCGAGTCAAGCCTCCACTACATGATCTGGGAGCCACCATTGCCGAAGTGACGCCGACACCAGGATACCCCTCCGCCAACTCCTCTCCACCCATGTAGCCAGAGAAGAAGACCATCACCACTTCTACGTCACTCGCCGCCGAGTCGTCCGCGCAGTCCACCTTCCAAGGCCGCCGCCCCGGCATCCGAGATCTCACCCCCACGGTGTAGCAGAAGTCATGACGGAAGTTCCTCCAGATCGGACAGGAGAGGTACAAAGCGAGCCACAGACTAGGACAGCAGGGGTTTGATGAGTAGGCCGCACCCGCAGGCCCCGAACAAACGGGGCTCCTAGGCGGTCACCGGATCTAGGCCCTCTTGGCCCGGATCCAGCACCCCATCCACTCCCTAGTCGGGGGAAACGCTCCCAGATGTGGTGGAAGCCACTGAAACCACACTGGCAGCAGGGCCCGCCCAGCCCGGATCAGGCCCAACCGGGCCCAGATCTGGACCGAGAGCTCCGTCGGCCACCATCCCGAGCTGCGCTGCGCTGCTCCTCTCCGTCACAGGCTCCCGAGAAGGCGTCGTCGCTGAAGATCCATGGCTCCGCTGCCCCCGTCGTCCGACAACCGTGGATCTGCACCAGGCGTCGCACCACGCCACCAGCCCGCCGAGCTCCCGCCGACCCGCGCAGAGCACGACGCCGCCGTCCCCGACGCCCGGCCGACGCGGCCGCGATGCCCTACCTCCGCCGGCTTGAGAACCCACCAACCGAGTCACACCGCCACCAGAGAGACGCCGCCCTGCGAGGCCCCCTCGAGCGCGAGTAATGGACAGCCGCCGCCGCCGGCACCGCCCAAGCTTTGCTCGGCGGCTCGCACCGACGGAGGCGGGTGGAGGAGGGGCGGGAGGAGGGCGGGGAGAAGGGGAGCGCGGGGTCGCCCCGGTCGCCGCGGGGGCAATGCGGAGCGGGTCGGGGAAAAAAGGCAACCCCTCTACCGTACATCGATCTCTCAGTGTGTGGTTTCATTATCTTTGAAAAAAAGAAAGAAGTGAAAAAAAAATGAAATTAACAACATTTCAGCTGGATGGCTGAAGGTTTTGCTCCCAACGCAACTAAAAAAACCAGAAGCTAACAAGACAGGTGGCTCCAACTCTACAAATCAATGGGGTAATTTGAACATGCGTGGATGTATCATTTCTGGCACGAGGTAGTGCAGAATGACAGGTTTGGTACAATCTTTTGCCCCACGTGGCACTTAAGGACGCTGGCTACATAAACATAGGTTCTTTATTGCAGGTTGGTACCGATCAACTGCGATTGCACGACACTCCAGCTGCATCCTAATCCGATGCATATAGGTATTGAAAGTTAAAAGAAGTGTTTAGGGTTTTCTGTGGGCAAAGCCTCACCACGTCTCTCCTTTATATAACGATCAGCAGGATTACATAAGTACAATACATGTACAATTACATGACAAGCTAGACCTATTTTAACACTCCCCCTCAATCTGAACTGCTACTATGTACAAGGTTTAGATTGGTTCTAAAACGGTCTAGCATCTGTCGAGTGGCTGGTTTAGTGAAGACATCAGCCAGCTAATCATCAGAAGAGATAAACCTGACCTGAAGAGCTCCAGAAGCCACGCGCTCTCGCACAAAATGGAAATCGATCTCAATGTGTTTAGTACATGCGTGAAAGACTGGGTTGGCGGTCAAGTATGTAGCTCCTAAGTTATCACACCACAGTATGGGGGTACGCTGCTGGGATACTCCTAACTCTGTGAGTAGGGACTCTATCCATATAGCTACAGTAGCTTGATCTCGAGACAGTGGGCTGTTTCTTCGAGCTCCAGGAGATGAGGTTCGGTCCAACAAAGACAGCAAAACCTCCCATGGATCGATGATCATCAACACATCCTGCCCAATCTGCATCGGTGAAAATACTAATACTGGTGGAGGTAGACTTGCGGAAACTCAGCCCTGTATGCAGTGTCCCTTTGACATATCGCAGAATACGCTTGACTGATTCCCAATGAAAATCGGTCAGCTGTGAGAGGAACTGGCATGCTTTATTCACCGCAAGAGAGATGTCTGGACGAGTAAGAGTCAAATACTGAAGACCTCCAACAACACTGCGATACCGGAAAGAATCATCGGTACCAAGAGGAGTACCACACTCACGAGCAAGACGCTCTGTGGTAGCCAGCGGTGTAGCGGTAGGACTACAATTCTCCATACTCACACGGTGCAAAATATCCAATGCATACTTCCGTTGAGTGACAGTCATCCCCCCTAAATTGTAGGACACCTCAAGACCCAAAAAATACTCCAACTTGCCAAGATCCTTAATGGGAAAACTGGCAGACAGGGAGCGAACGAGACCATCAACTGCTCCTGGAGTGGAGCCAGTACACCAGCATATATATCTGAACACCATCTCGAGAGAAAGTGAATAAAGACGTATCGGCCTTGGATGGAACAAAACCAAGATCCGACAAGAGAGCACTCAGCCGAGCATACCAAGCACGAGGGGACTGTTTCAGACCGTAGAGAGCTCGCTGCAGCTTGCACACATGAGAGGGATGCTGCTCATCCTCAAAGCCAGGGGGTTGTTGCATGTACACATCCTCCGAGAGAAAACCATGAAGGAAGGCATTACTAACATCAACTTGTCGAATACTCCACCCGCGAGAGACCGCAAGAGAGAGAACCAGCCGAACTGTAGCTGGTTTGACGACAGGACTGAACGTGTCACCGTAGTTAATGCCATGCTGCTATGTGAAGCCAAGAGCAACGAGACGAGCCTTATGCTTGTCAATAGAACCATCGGGACGATATTTGGTCTTAAAAATCCACTTGCTGCCGACGATATTAACACCAGGAGGGCGAGGAACCAAGACCCAAGTCTTGGTATGATGGAGAGCAGCGACCTCGTCAGACATGGCAGCGTGCCAAGCGGTGTCGCGAAGAGCATCGCGATGAGACACGGGCGTCGCAAATAAAGCGCGCCGACGGGTGTCATAGCGCACCGTGCCATCAGTGTATTTCTTCTCACGGCGCGTCTGATCCCGCGTGTGAGTGACCATACACTACTAGGGAAAAGCTTACCCGTGGCGCACCAAAAAAGCTTACCCGTGGCGCAGGGGGCTGCGCCACGGATTGCCACGCCACGGGTAACACAATAGCCGTGGCGCAGGGGTCCTGGTGCGCCACGGGTATGTGCACATAGCCGTGGCGCACCAAAACTAGGTGCGCCACGGGTATGTAAACATACCCGTGGCGCACCTTGTTTTAGTGCGCCATGGCTATATGCACATACCCGTGGCGCACCTAGTTTTGGTGCGCCACGGCTATGAATTTCTGAATTTAAAAAAAAAAGAGCCACCAGCCACCCACTGGCGGTGCTCGCCGGTCGTCGGTCCTCGCTGGCGTGGAGGTGCTCGTCGGCGTGGAGGTGCTCGCCGGCGTGGAGGTGCTCGCCGGCCGCCGGTCCTCGTCGGCGTGGAGGTGCTCGCCGGCCGCCGGTCCTCGTCGGCGTGGAGGTGCTCGCCGGCCGCCGCTCCTTGTCGGCGTGGAGGTGCTCGCCGGCCGTCGCTCCTCGTCGGCGTGGAGGTGCTCGCCGGCCGCCGGTCCTCGTCGGCGTGGAGGTGCTCGCCGGCCGCCGGTCCTCGTTGGCGTGGGGGTGGACGCCATGGTGGAGGGGCTCACCGGCCGTCGTGGAGAGAGGAGGATGGAGGAGAAGGGAGAGAGGAGAAGGGAGAGGAGGATGAGATAGAGAGGAGGAGGAGGAGGAAGAGGAGGAAGAGAGGAGGAGGAGGAGTATAGGAGGAAGAGAGGAGTAGTTGTGCCAATCCAGCCTCTATCCTCTCGACCAATCAGAAACAAGAATAAAGGAGCACACGGATTGTGTGCTAGTTTAAGTCGCTGTGAGCCGTCGGATCGCTGGGAGCCGTCGGATCGTGGTGTTGCCCCCCATGTTACTCGTGGCGCATCTCATAGTGGTGCGCTACGAGTATTACAACTACCCGTGGCGCACCATCTCGTCCATGCGCCACGGGTAAGGTTTTATTTATTTTTCCTGCCAGAAAACTTAAACTTCAAAAAAATAGGTCTTCCCTTTCGAATTTGGGGATTCTGTAGGCAAAAAACGGCTCAAAAGGCCATAGGCCATTTGGATTGGATGTGGTTTTTTCTCTAGTTTTTTTTAAGGTATTAAACGTCGAAATCCGAGTTCATATGCAAAAGTTATCGCCGTTTTACTCTTCCATAATGATTTTTTGTAAAATACATCGAAATTCATGTTTCAAATTTTTCCTAACACCTAGTTTATGTTTCAAATTCATGTTTTGCAAAAGGATTTTATTTTTTGAATTTTTTAACATTTTCTTTTAGCTTCTCCAAAACTGAAAAGGCGATCACGGGGGGGGGGGGGGGGTGCATGGGAGCACAAAACAGGAAACTTACCCGTGGCGCACCACTATTTCGGTGCGCCACGGGTAAGAGGTTACCCATGGCGCACCACTATTTCGGTGCGCCACGGGTAAGAGGGGTCAAAATTTGGCCCCGGGACCATTATTTTGGTGGCGCATTTGAATAAGGTGCGCCATGGCTATACTCTTACCCGTGGCGCACCGAAATAGTGGTGCGCCACGGCTAAGGAGGGTGCCCCTCCGTCAGCCCAGGCTACACTTTGCCGTGGCGCACCACTATTTTGGTGCGCCACGGGTAATGTCCTACGCGTGGCGCATCTGTGTCTGGTGCGCCACGGCTATATACTCGTGGCACACCAAAATAGTGGTGCGCCACGGCTAAGTAATCCACCTATAAGCCTTTTCCTAGTAGTGATAGCATGTCCAGGATCAGCCACAGGCGGTGCGGTCGAAGGGACAGAACCTCCTTCGACAAAAGGCGACGCGGGCTGACCATCTGCAGTGACAGCAGACTGCTGATGGTCCGCGATGGTGGGCGGCGAGCAAGCCGGCCCAGGCACCGTAGACGCAGGGGAGGAGACCGGCCGAGAGCAGCCAGGAGCCGGCCCAGGCGACGAAGGAGCCGTCCCAGGCGAGGCAAGCCCAGAGGAGCGCGTCGCATCGGGCGGCCCAGACACGGGCGGGGAAGGCGCGACAGGCGACCTCGGGTCGCGCGCCCTCGCATGCACGTCGATCGTCGGGGCGCCATGCACGTCGATCACAGGCGACGGAGAAGCGGCGGCCTCGGCGGGGTCCTGTACAGAAGAGGAACTGCCTGGAATAGGCATGTCAGTGGACAAATAAGACAGGTCATATTTGCGCATAGTGGTACTCATAACCGGTTCATCGGAAGGATAGGATAGCGCATCCGCGAGAGTAGAAACATCAACCGTGACACCTGGAGATGCATAAGGAAAAACGGACTCATCGAAGACGACATCACGAGATATGTAAATCCGACCCGTGGAACGATCCAAACACTTATACCCTTTGTGCATGGAACTATACCCGAGAAAAACGCACATAGTAGAGCGGAACGAGAGCTTATGGGCGTTGTACTTACGCAGGCTAGGCCAGCATGCGCAGCCAAAGGTGCGAAGAAACGAATAGTCTGGTTGGACTTTGAGAAGCCGATGAACTGGCGTATCCTGCTGTAAAACAGGTGTGGGCATGCGGTTAATGAGGTAGCAGGCCGTAAGAAAAGCTTCATCCCAAAAACGCAAAGGAAGGGACGCATGAGCTAAAAGAGCCAGGCCCGTCTCTACCAAGTGACGGTGCTTGCGCTCGGCCACCCCGTTTTGCTGCGAGGTGTGAGGGCACGAGACGCGATGGACGATGCCGGTGCGCTGAAAATAGCGATTCAACCGATACCCCAATCCGACTGAATGGCTTTGATTTTAGTGTCTAATTGACGCTCAACATGATTCTGGAACTCATAGAACACGTGCTCAACATCAGACTTATGCTTGATGAGATAGATCCAAACAAAGCGACAAAAATCATCGACAAAGCTAACATAGTACTGATACCCCCCCCCCCCCCCCCCCCCCCCGGGAAGATGCAATAGCTTTACCCCAAACATCGGAGTGAACTAACTCAAGAGGCATAGTAGAAACACGGTGAGAAGCATGATAAGGCAATTGTCAACTTTTAGCACATTGACAAGCATCACAAACTGAAGTCTGATTATTGGAAGAACACTCTAAATCATTATCCCTAACAATGTTTTGAACTACATTATTGGTGGGGTGGCCAAGACGATGATGCCACTGGGCGGTGGTGACGCGGGTGCTGGAAGACGCTTGGCGGGAAGACGCGGATGATGCACGACCAAACGGGATGGGGTAGAGACCGCCATGACTTCTACCGCGAAGAAGAACTCTCCGTGTGGCATTGTCCTTAACAAGGAAAAAAGAACGATGAAATTCAATGAAAACATCATTGTCACAGACAAGACGAAAAACAGATAGAAGGTGTTTGCTAATATGCGGAACATGAAGGATATTCTTCAAGTGAAGAGATGAACCGGCTAATTTAGAGTGACCAATATGCGAAATAGACAAACCTGCACCATTGTCCACCTGCAATTGATCCTTCCCGCTGTAGCGCTCGTGAACCTGGAGACGCTCGAGATCACTCGTTAGGTGATCGGTGGCACCCGTGTCCAGATGCCAGAACTGCTCGTTGGAGAAGGTCGATGCAGTGTTGCCGGTGCGCTGGTCCTGATCATAGCGCTTGCGACAGTCACCAGCCTCATGCCCCCAGTTTTTACAAATCTGACACTGGGGGCGCCAGCGGCGGTTGCGACCGTTGCCACCACCGTTACCTCCTCCATTGCGGCCATTGCCGCCGTTGCCGTCGTTGCGTCGATGGTCTGGGCCTCCTTGGTCGCCGGTGCCCTGTCCGTAGCCTCCCTGGACAGGGCCGTGTGGCCCCTGTGGTGCACGACCCGCGGGGCGGCCGCCACCAGGAGGGCGGTTGTCATGCGGGCGCCCGGAATTGGTGGAGTAGACCAGGTGCGACACGAGGCTTGCGGAGGATGACTAGTCCGCGACCTCCGCTTGTTGCTTCTGGAGGGACTCGAAGTTCAGGACCTGGGAGTAGAACATCTCGATCGTGACGGGGACCCCCACAAATCCCATGCCGGAGGCTATGGGGTTGAAGTCACGGCCTAGCCCGCCCAGCATGATGTCAATGACCTCGTCATCGCGAAGAGGAGATCCAGCCGCGGCCAACGCATCGGCGAGGGATCTCACCTTCTGCATGTACTCGGCGGCGGGCTTGTCGTCCTTCCGGAGCCCGTGGATCTGCCGACGAAGAGCTCGGATGCCGGCGCTGTTCTCGGCGGTGTACATGGCGTGGACGGCGCTCCAGGCCGCCGCAGCCGAGGTGCAGCCGATGAGCTGCGCTGAGATGTCCTCGTGCATCGAGGAGAGAAGATGGCCGAGGACCTTCTGGTCCAGGGTCCACCACTACGCGTATTCGGGGTTGGTGACGTCGACCGCAGCATCGCCAGTTCCCTGCTTGATGGTAGCGGGCGGCGCCTTCACCGACCCGTCGAGAAACCATGGAGAAGGGCACCAGCGAGACTGGGAAGCCAGAGAGCCTTCCATAGCATGAAATTGCTGCCGTTGAGACGGACGGCGATGGTGGGAAGCACGGACATCACCGTCGAGGCGGAGGGCGGCTCGATCACGGGGCCGATGACGGTGGTGGAGAGGGCCGAGGAAGTGGTCAGCGTGAGCGCTGAGGTGGTGGACATCACGGCGGCAGGTGAGTGCGGCGGCGGCGGTGGCGGAAAAACTGCGGCGCGGCTAGGGTTTCCAGCGGCGCGGCGGCAGCGGAAGAGAGGCCTAG
The DNA here is from genome assembly GCA_012064385.1 of Puccinellia tenuiflora. Taxonomy (NCBI): domain Eukaryota; kingdom Viridiplantae; phylum Streptophyta; class Magnoliopsida; order Poales; family Poaceae; genus Puccinellia; species Puccinellia tenuiflora. The sequence continues at coordinate 514,647 of QRDG01000314.1, read as the reverse complement.
GGTTAGGCTCTGATACCAAGTTAAAAGAAGTGTTTAGGGTTTTCCGTGAGGCAAAGCCTCACCACGTCTCTCCTTAATTTATATAGCGATCAGCAGGATTACATACGTACAATATGTGTACAATTACATGACAAGCTAGACCTATTTTAACATTGAACGCTATAAGGTTCTTACAGACACGAAATGAGGTGAACGCTCCTTGGCTCACATCGGACCATAGTGACAATGCATCGCAGCACTACCATGTGCAACTTCCCGTTGCCTCCCGATCCTAGTTCACCAATATATTTCTGCAGAAGATGAGAGTTGGTAGCTGATCCATAACCACTGAGAAATATAGTTTCCGATCGACGAAAGCTAAAGGAGTCTAGTGTGTGCTTGCGTACTCGATTTAAATGGAGGTGTCTCTTTGCGATCACTCATCCAACTCAATGGTTGTTCTGCAAAAACATGAACCTAATATAAATGGAGGTGGGTCCTTGCAATCGTTTATTCAACACAGTTCTTAAATGGACATGGTAGCGTGGACACATGCATGTAGTTGTAGGGAATGCACTTCCGATTCAATGGTCTGTAGTACAATAATGCAACAATGAAAACAGTTGGGTACATACATGGTGTCATCTAAATTACAATATTATACATTAAAATATAGAAAACTATGGTGTCTAAATTATCTCAAAGATTTATATTAAGAAGGTTATCCAAAATATATGGTATCCATGGGAAATTAGCAACCAAGATCTTTCTTGAAGGGAATATGGTATGCGTATGATTCACTGGTTCTCTATGCCGATATAGTAGACAGTTTCAAAAATAGGATTATGGCGATCGGTAACACCAAACAACAAATTGATGAGATAAACGCCACACAAGTATCTCAATCACAACTACTATTATAAGCTCTGCGTATTATCTAACGAAGATGATGTACTACAAAAGGTGGGTACAGAAATCAATCGAGGTGCATTGAACGTCAAATCTCGTCCAAGGAGCTTCTCTATACTCTCGGCATATATATTACTGCATATGCGCGCGCACACACAGACGGCCGGTGGCCGGTGACCCACACCGCATCGCATCATGTCGAACTCAAGAGTTTACAAAGTGATAGACTTTAGTTCCTACTGATCTCAGCGTTCACTGTTTTGCTTGGCATTCGCTAGACTACTTGTCAAGTAATGTGTGTGTGGGATTGGAAGGTGACAGGAAATTGGATGCGCAAAACTTGTGACCAGCCCAGGTTTCTGGGTAATGTGTAGGTTGGCTGTATATATGAGGGAGAGAGAGCATTTCCCGAAGACTAGCAAGCTGATTCAACCAATCCGTAGTACAAACGCAGATCGCTTGAAATCTAGGTGCTTACTAGCCGGAAGGAATCGACGTAGTTCCTGTTCCTAGTTTATAGCTTCCACTTTCAAGTGGTCCATCTGTACAAGCACCTGTACATGGGAATCTATACACCAACGACCACCCGGCGATCCAACTCGACCAGTGTAAGAATCAACAAACAACACTAATAGAGAATAGGGCATCGGTACCGGTTGTATAGGGCATTTAGTACCAGTTGTGCAACCGGTACTAAAAGATCGGATTAAAAGGGTACCCCTTTAGTACCGGTTTTATATACAACCGGTACTAAAGGCCCTCCACGTGGGTAAGCCTGCGCGCGCGCGGCTGAGGACCTTTAGTACCGGTTGGTGGTATTAAAGGTTCCTGTTTTTTTTGCCCCCTCCCCCTTATTTTTTTCAGGGAGGTTTAGGTTTTCGGTTTTATTTCTTTTCGCTTATTTTTCGGGGTTTAAGGTTTCTGTTTTTTTCCTTTTCGCTCATTTTTCAGGGTTTCGAAGGAGAGCACGTATAAATTACCCACTACACATATAAAGTACTCACTACACATATAAATTACTCTCGTTAATTACATATAGAGTCATAATTACAATGGAGATCACCGCTAGCTAGTACATACACGGAGGGAGTCTATTTTTCGACATAGTAGAATTCACCGAATTCATATATGACATGCGTCAGCATGAATCCCGCCAATTCCTCCGCAATAGCTTTTACGCGGTTTTCTGGTAGGAGCTGGTTCCGCTTCCTTGACATCTTTAAAAGAAGGAGATCAAATCAGTTATGATCGAAACTAAACACAATTGATGTTAGCAAAATAAAAGTTGTGTATGATGTTTACATATCTCTCGATTTCTTACACTATTGACTCTCTTATTGACCCTCATGTGAATATACTCGCAAACGTAGTATCCACATAGTTGAGTCCCATGTGCTTGTCACAGACACCACTATACAAGAATATAATTTAATCAAATAATAATCAAGAGAATGATAATGGTATTAGAAAGATACACGTACCTAGATATGTAGTAGTACTTACTTTGTTAGCCTTGAACTTCAGCTTATCTTTTCATTCACCGCGTTTTTCCGTGATGAACTTTCTCCAAACTCTGCCCGGAAAAGAAAATAAATTGAGAAGTTATTTTATATACTTTTGATATCCGGAAATGAACGAAAGTGGACGATATAGTGCGATTGAAATTACCTCTTGAGCATTAGACGCACGCTTTTGTAATCATCTTGATCTCTACTTAATGAGTCCCAGACTTCAACTTCTCCTTCGTCGAGTCTAATGATAAACAGAATGAAGTGGAACCTGCGCACATTTATATACGCAGGTATTCAGAACTCATCAATTACACTTATTATCGGGAAAGCAAAATAGAATGTGTACAAGATAGTAACACTCACCCGAAGTTGTAAGGAAAAAGTATTTCCTTTTTGGTACTTTGTCTCTTAAAAAATGTTAGCAAACGGTCCTCTGTGTACTGGACATACAGAGGACTTTCTACGGTGACTTTATGAACTTTATCCGGGTCAATGAACCCAATGTTCCAGATTCCTCCCATTCGGCATTCACGAATCTTCATTCTGCATAATAGCGTACAAAAGAATGTTGTGAGGATAATTACAAGCAATGAAACGAGCTTAACTATAAATAATTAAATTACACGAATAAATTACTTACAGACAATAGCAGCTGATGATAAATTTGTTGAGAGCAAGTTGATTGTATATCTGAAAAAGTTCAGAGAACTCAACCTGCACACCATATTCTCGAAAGTAGTGTTGTTCCTTAACTCCCGCCATGAGGTATTCTCTCCCTTGTTTTGCGGCGGCCATGTACCAGTTATTCAATTTATATAACTGTGTTGTTAGAGCACTCGGATTTTCGACCAGAGGCAGCCCGAGTTCAAATTAGGTTGAATTGTTATCTGCGCTATTGGGTAACCCACGTCGCCAATGACAACTTCTCCATGCTCGATTTCCCGAGCTTCAGAAGGCACAATGAGCGGGGCGATCGATTGTGCTTCTTGTTCTCCGAGCTGGGCAACTCTTTTCCCGCACGCTTTTTTTTTTCTCCATCTGTGAGGAAAGTACCTTGTCAATACCTTGCTCATAGTCTGAAAGGGGCGGCGGTGGAGGGTCATATAGGTTGTCAATGGTGTGATCTTTTACCTCAGTTGGTATAGTCTTCAGAAGTTTCTTTATGGGGTCAACTCCTGCCTCCAGTCTTTCCTTTTTTTTCTGTTCAAAAAAGGATTTAGCCTTGTCTTGTGTGCTTAGTTCTAATTCCTCCATAGTCATCTCGCCAGCTAACTTCTCAGGAGCCTTGACTTCCTTGGGTTTTCTTGCACGTTTCTTGTCAGGGGACGACGTGAACAGCTTCTGCTTTGTGAAATTACTAGTGGGCGCAGCAGTCGGCTGACGGGACGGCGCGGGCGATGGACTCGCGGTGGGCTCGCAATCGTCGGGGGAGGAGAGTGGACTTTGCTGTGGTGAATTTCTAACCGGAGGAGTCGGTGGCCTTGGCGCCGAGTCTGGAAACTTTATGTATTTCTTCTTCCATAGAACGATACCAAGCTCTACTTCTCCCAATGTCTTCTCGGCTCCAGCTCCAGGAATGTCAAGATGCATTGAGTTGAATCCCGACAAAACTTTCGTGACCCCGACACGAGCAAATCCAGCTGGAATCTCACCAAAATGGAAGGTTGCTCCAAGTTGATGTGGTAAAGCATAGCCATTCGCCACCGGAAAACTAAGGTTATTCATTGGTGCATGTAACTCACAATTTGTCTTCTCCGTGATATCATCCACGGGGTAGCACGTTGCCGACGGTTCATCAACTGCAGGATCTTGTAGCTGCGTGGAACCCACGCTGCTTTTCCGCTGAGATGGGCAGACATCGACTGCATGATCTTCTACTCGCAGCTGAGATTCCCTTTGCTGGGTAATTAAAGCCAGTTGCTCCTTCACATCATGCATCTGGCGTTCTAATGCAGTAAACCTCTCCGCCTCCCTCTTCTTACTTCTGCAATGTTTTCTATAAGTTGCAGCGTCCTCCGGAAACCCTTCAAGAAAACCAACCCCGCCTCCTCTGCCTCGACATCGTCCCCAGTGTTCTTTATTCCCGAGGGCGAGTGAAAGCTCTTCGTCCTCTCTATTGGGAACATATTTTCCCTGTCGGACTAGTTCTATTGCGTCAACTAGTTTTTTGGCGACTCTTGTAATTCTTTTCTTCCATTTTCCCTGTGCAACAATCAGCCTTGTGTCTGGGTCCAAGACTGCCCCATGCGCGAACAACCAGAGCTTGGACCTGTCGGGCCAACCATCTATCTGTGGAGTGATCCCTTTTTTACGCAGCTCGTTTTCATAGGCTTCCCACTTAGGCAAGGCAGTCTTGTAGCCACCTGAGCCCAAACGATGGTGATATTTCTTCTTCTGAGCATTCAACTTATTTTGGGTCGATCGGGCCACAGCGACGGCCGATTTCTTATACGCCACAAATTCAGGCCAGTCATATTTTAGCTTCTCTAGAGGTCCAGTGAAATTTGGAGGTTTTTTCCCATATTTTCTCCACAATCCGTTCTTCCAGTTGTTGAATTGCTGGGCCATCTTGCTAAGAGTCCATTCCTTGACTTTATCCTGCCTCTTCTGTGGGAGATCTGCCGGTAGGGTGAAAGAATCCAATATCGAGGCCCAAAGGGTATCTTAATTCATTCCTCGAGATATTTTGTGCCAATGTTGGCTCTCTTCGGCTTATTCCATTCTGCAACGGTGATCGGGACCATGTCCCTAACAAGAACACCGCATTGAGCTACATATTTAGTGTAGATTCCTTCGGGTTTCTCCGGTTTGCCTTTTACACTAACTTCGTCGATCGACAACTTTGCACCATCCGGCAGCTTTACCCCTTGGTTCGGGCCTCGTTTAGGGATTGACTTAGATGCAGAGGGCTAAAAGAAAAAAATTCGTTAATAAGTGCAATATAAATCAATTAATGCATCTAGCTAGTGATCAACAAGACTAATATAGACCTCGCCGGAGTTTTCTAACGGCACTTCTTCGTCGTCGTTGTCGTCTCTGAAATTTTCTAACTCAAGTCCCTCACCGGAGTCGTTCAAACATTTCGCGCTGAAATCTTCGTCGTCTTCTTCGCCGGAATCTTCTCCATCAGAATTGGGTCCTGTAGCCCTATCATATATAATTGCTTGCATCCGGTCTTCATTCTCCTCGTCTCGGATGAAGGGGGCGTCGTCTCGGGTGATGGGGGCGTCGTCCTCCATAGCTCAATGTCACTGCAAATTTTTAATTCATAGCAAACAACTTTAAATTTCATTGCAACTAAAAATAATATTGCTTTGATAAATTTTTAAACTTTGCTAAATTTACTTATACACTAATGAAATAATTTTCAAACTTTGCTACTAAAATTTTCTAACTTAGCAATATTTCAAACTTAGGAATATTTCTAACTTAGCAATATTTCAAACTTTACTATGTTATCTAAATGACCTAGCAATATTTCTAACAAAATTGCTACACTAATAATAACCTAAAATAATTTTCAAACTTTGCTACTAAATATTTCTAACTTAGCAATATTTCAAACTTAGCAATATTTCTAACTTAGCAATATTTCAAACTTTACTATGTTATTTAAATGACTTAGCAATATTTCTAACAAAATTGCTAACAATTTTTTCTACTAAATTTTTTTTCTACTAAATATTAACACTACCTAAATTGTGCTATCTAAATTATCTAAATTGTGCTATCTAAATGATCTAAATGGAGGCAGAAAAAGAAAAAGGTGAGGATAACGTCACATGACATCATCACTGGAGGCAGCAGCCGGCCTCTATCGATCAAGGGATCAACGAAAGGGAGCGCGGGGAGGAGACCGTGAGGGCGCGGTCGATGCGCGGGACGGCGCGGAGCCGAACTAGCGATGCGCGGGACCATATGGTCACCGGAGCCACCGACGGCGAGACTTTCCGCGGCGGCAGACGGCGGTGAACGACGGCAGGGCGGAAGAGAGAGTGAAGGAAGGGGTCCAGGAGGAGAAGCAGCTCACCAGGAGAAGTATGGAGGGGTCGGAATGTCCGGAGGACGCTGGACGGCGATGGAAACTTGCCGAACACACCGGCGGCCGGAGCTCGGGAAGATGGCCCGATTCGGCCGATTGACCATGGAGGGGCCGGAGCAGTGCGCACAATGGCCGTCGGAGCAGGAGCGCGCGACGGCGGGGGGCGCGGCGGAGGCCGGAGCGTGGCGACGGCCGAAAATTTTGGCAGGGCTTCGCCGGCCGGAGCAGGCCGTTCGTGGAGGAGATCGATTTCTGCTAAGTGAAGAAACGGCCGCCGTTTATATACAAAAGGTCTTTAGTACCGGTTGCACATACCAACCGGTACAAAAGACCCCTTTTAATACCGGTACTAAAGGTCTTTTTTCGGCCGCGCGAATTCCCGCGCACGAAACAACCCTTTTGTACCGGTTGGTTTCTGCAACTGGTACTAAAGGTTTTTTTTTTGAATTTCTTCTTTCTTTGTTCTTTTTTCTGATTTCTTTATTATATTGATTTAATTGTCCAAATTTGACAAACTTTATATCAAACTTAAGCCCTGGACATGTAGAATCTTTGCTACTGGTTATTTTCAAATTTGACTATGTTGAATGTATTCAAATTTCAAATGGATAATTTGAGTAAATTTGACATAGATTTAAATCCATATCATCAAAAAATTGAAACAAAATGCATGTTTGATTGTTTTTTCTCTCTTATTTTTTCTATCTATTTGTTTCATATTAGAGGTGAATTCATTTAATTAAAAAATTGGAATTTGAACTTAATTAACTCATTAAACTTATACATTCAATATCTTTTCATATGTTTATCAGTAAAAATATAAAAAATAAAGATGGCGACTCCACCCACCCACCTCTGTGGCGACTCCACCAACCGTGAAGATTGAAGAATTTCCCTTGGCTGATCTAGGGGTTTCAAGCCATGGATCTTGCGGGTGGATCTCCTCCCCTCAAGGACCAACTGGATTTCGCCCCGAGATTATTGATCAAGGAAAAGGTTCGTGAAAACTTCTGCACTCCGGTGCATCCATGTCCTCCCTCCTCTCCTTTCACCTTGGTGGTCTCCTTTGGTCGGGCATCATTTCGTCTGGATCTGATCAATGTTAAGTTGGCTCTAGAAGCATGCTTGGGAGTTGATCCAAATCAGATCTCATTGGGTCTTCTTACTGGTCGGACTTTTCGGTTCTCGGTTTATTCAAAAGCTATTGGTTTCCTCATCTACAAATTGAGATCCTTTGAATGCACCCAGTTCATATGTTTCTATCATTTATGGGGTTCGGGTGGACCGAATTGGACTCATGAAGAGTCTCTTTATTACCATGAACAAGATGCTGAATGGACTTCCGTTTCTAAATCTAATAAGGCTTTTAAGTTTCTTAAGAATGGCATCCTGTTGACTAGATCTTCTGATCAATCTCCCAATGGATCTTCATCTGCTCAACCTAATGTTGTTCTTACTGGTGCCAACTCTACTGTTCTTGGTTCTCGTACGTTCTCTTCAAATTTTCATTCAGTAGGATCAAGAATGGCCTCTGATCCGATTATTCCGCATGTTGATCGGAATCATCGGGGCATGCAGCGAAGCGGGATTCAAAATATTTCAAAGCTGGCCCAAGTATGGGTTGTCAAAAAGCCATCGTTCCCTGAGGTGGATCGTCAATCAACTCGCAGCCCAGAGCCCATTATCAGTATGACACATGATCAGCCCAGTATGCCTCGGAAGTCGACTCGCTCAAGGACCCTGTTCTGTTCCAGATGTTTAGCTGAAGATCATCTATTACCCGCCTGCAAAAATCAATACCGATGCAAACTCTGTTGGAATTATAGACATATCTCAACTAACTGCCTAGCCAATCGTAACAAGAAGAGAATCTTTAGACAGAAGGGCAATATCCAAGGCGTTTCTACCGTGGATACACCTGTCGACGAGATACAAGGCATCAGAACGGTGTCGCCTAGCTACAGTAAACCCTCTCCCTTCGAGTGCTCTGGTGCTACAGACGGCGACGCCATGGCGAATTACCCTTGCGATCCTATTCCTCACCTTCCCGTTGGAGCTAGCCTCGTCCCCAACAATGGCCTACGGCCGCAGAGGGGATATGTCATCATCGGCGGCAACCTGCCGGTGAACTGCGACGATTGGTCTATCGTGAGCATCATGCCGGAGCCTAATTGGGAGGCTTTCTAAGGTACTGCAACTCTAATCTCGAATCTGCTGCTTCAGAGAGGGTTTCAAGTCAGGCAGATCTCCAGGTCTGGCATGGGAACTGCATTGGTGAGATTCGTCTGTGTGGTAGATAGAGATCATGCAGTTGCTAATAGCCCTTATTTCATTGGGGATACTGTGATGAGAATCATCCCACAGCACAGAGGCATAAATCATAGGGCTGCTACCTTCACACATGATGTTTGGCTTATGCTAGTTAATTTTCCCCAAGAATGTTGGAATCTGGATAATATTATCACCTCTATGGCACCCTATGGCAGATTACTGGTTTGGAACAGAGAAAACGATTTCAGAGCTAGAATTCTAGTTAAAATCAGAGCATATGACATTGATAGAATTCCACTCAGCATAGTTCTTCTCCATAATGCTACTGATGTTGGGCATGGTGATAGCTGGTCTTGCCCCACTTTTATCCTGTCTTCAAAAATGCTTGGTGTGCAAGCTGGTGATGAGGATCCTCTGCTTCCTGATGGACAGAACCCACACCCCATTCCAATTATTATTGATGATTTTGCTGCTTGGCATGCTGAGAATGAGGAACCCCCCCCCCTACCCCAGTTAACCCAGGTCCTGCTGCCCCTCTGAATCCAGCCTGTCATCTTAACTCCACCCCAGAGCCCTATTCCGCCTGATGTTGCACAAGTGGAAAACAATGTTGCAGAGAATGATATTGATGTTGCACTAGAGGAACCTTAACAGAATATTGCCTTGGAGGTTGCAAACCAAGAATTGCAGCTTTCACCTATTCCTGGGGCTGATGAACCTGTGGATCAGCATAGGGAAGGAGATCCAGCTGCTGCTAGTGACATTCCTGAGAACCATATTGATATGTTCAAGGAACTGATAAGCAAAATTGCAAGCTCTGCCAATTCTGTCCTCCCAATCCTTAAGGACTGCACAGTCACTTATGCAGAGTGCAAGGTTATTGATGTTGACAGTGCCACTGGTTTGAAAAGGGAATGCTATGTGCAGATTAATACTGTTGAGGACAAAGATTTCATTGCCCCATCCACTGTACAGATTTCAGAAATCCAGGAAGCTGATCAGGTTACTACCAGAGCAAAGAAGAGCAGGGTGCCAAATACTGTGGCTGAAGTAAGAAGAAGTGATAGGCTGGCATTGCTTAATGCAGGATACAAAGGTAAAGCACCAGTGACACCTTCTACTACTGCCAGAGACACTAAGCTTGACAAGAACAAGAAAAAGAAGACTGCTGCCACCAATCTTGGTCCTATGTTTGAAGCTCAAGTCTTAGATGAAAGGGCTGCTACTCCTCCTCACCTTCCTATCCCTACACTGCAAGCTATTGGTACAGGGCCATGTCAGATGCATCCTAGTGATGTCACTGAGGAAGCACTGAACTATGACAGTTCTTATGATAGTATTGAATGAGGATCATATATACAGTGCAAGAATTATACCAGGAGTGGAGTGCTTCTGGTCTTGCCTGGTTTATTTTGTTGTCAATAACTTCCATCCTCAAGTTCCCAGCTGGATCAAGCTTGGGGCATTACACAAACTTTATTTTGAGCAGTTTACATCTGCTGGTTGTAATAACTCATATTTTTTCTATCCTGGATTAACTATGTGGAGCTGGACCTTTTTATGCTCTCTCTATGTGTTGGATCTTATGGTTTTCCTGGCTTTCTGTGTTATAAATACATGCTGGTTCCTATTATGTATTGGCAGAAATTATGCATATCCAACCCTTGATTGCCATCCAGGTTTGCTAGGCTCACCTGGTCCAATATTCATTGTTGTCTTCCTTAATGAATAGACAATGGATTATTTTAAATTGGAACTTAAGGGGGATTAATTCCCAAACTAGATGGGATGCTATCAGACTGAAAATTGAGGAATCAAATGGCAATATCATCTGTTTCCAGGAAACTAAGAGGGAGGAATTTGACCATTCATATATACATAATTTCTGCCCAAGAAAATTCAACAAATTTGCTTATGTGCCTTCCATTGGTAACTCTGGTGGACTAATTATTATTTGGAATGGAGCCCTATTTGAAGGAACTGAAATTCATCATGAGAGATTCCAGCTCACTGTGAAATTGAGATGCAAGTTAAGCGATGACACATGGTTTCTTACTAATGTCTATGGACCAACAATTGCTGAGGAGAGAACCCTATTTACCAATTGGCTTAATAATTTGGACACCTCTCAGATGGATTTATGGATGATTTTGGGAGATTTCAATCTCATAAGAAGTCCTGAAAATAGAAATAGGGAAGGTGGAGACATAAACAACATGATCTTGTTTAATAGCATTATCTAGTATCTGGACCTGGAAGAAATTCCCTTGAAAGGCAGAGCATACACATGGAGCAATATGCAAGATAACCCACTCTTGGAAAAATTGGACTGGATTTTCACATCAACTAATTGGACCACCCAGTTGCCAAATACTATGGCTATCCCTCTGGCCAAGCTCTCCACTGACCATATCCCAATTCAGATTCAAATTGGCACCTCTGTACCTAAAGCTAATATATTTAGATTTGAAGAATATTGGCTAGAGTTTGATGGCTTCATGGATGTGGTTAACAACTATTGGCAATTACCTGCCTTCTACACCAACCCAGCTAAAGAATTAACTGCTAGATTTAAATCAGTCAGAGCTGGCCTTAAAAAATGGAGCAAAAATCTCTCTAAGCTCCATAAAGTTATTGAATCTTGCAGCTATGTTCTGGCCCTACTTGATGGATTGGAAGAACAGAGAAATTTATCTCTGCAAGAGAAAATTTCAGAGAGTCACTGAAGAACCATCAGTTAAAGCTATTGTAAGCTAAGAGAATTTATTGGAAAAACAGGGCAAAAATAAAGTGGGCACAACTTGGTGGAGAAAATACCAAAATTTTCATACTGTGGCTACCCAAAATTACAGAGGAAACTATATTGCTACATTGAAAGATTCAGACGATAGAATTGTTTCAGAGCACAATGGCAAAGCTGCTATTATTTGGGATTCTTTCAAAGACAGAGTTGGAAAATCAGACAATCCCACCATGCTTTTTGATCTTGAGGATCTGATCCCCACAAATACCACAGTGGACTTTGATAGTCTTGAGATACCTTTTACAAATGAGGAAATGGATAATATTGTTAAAGATATGCCACCTGACAAATCCCCAGGACCTGATGGATTTAATGGAACTTTTCTCAAAAAATGCTGGAGCACTGTAAAGGGGCTATTCTACAAGCTATGTGCCAATTTCTATGAGGGAAATTTGAATCTAGAAAGTATAAACACTGCATTCATAACTCTCACCCCCAGAAAGCAAAGCCCTGAATATGTTAATGATTTTAGACCAATTTCACTGGTAAGTCTGGCTCTGAAATTTATCACTAAACTGCTGGCAAACAGGCTTCGGAAGATTATTATTCCACTGGTTCACAAAAATTAATATGGATTTATCAAGAAAAGATCCATTCATGATTGCCTAGCTTGGGCTTTTGAATATTTACACCTCTGCCATAAATCAAAAAAGGAGATAGTTATAATCAATCCTGATTTTGAAAAGGCTTTTGATAAGGTTGAGTACTCAGCAATTCTTGCCATGATGAAGCACATTGGTTTTGGAGAGAAATTCATTGCATGGATCAGAAGCATACTATATAGTGCCTCCACTTCAGTTTTACTAAATGGGGTACCTGGAAAGTCTATCAAATGCAGAAGGGGAGTGAGACAAGGTGATCCCCTATCACCAATTCTATATGTGCTGGTTGGGGAACTATTGCAGTATGTAATTAATAGAGCATGGAAGATGGTGATATTGGACTCCCCATTGATAATTCCTATGGACTGGACTACCCCGTCATTCAATATGCAGATGATACTTTGCTAATCATGCCTGCAGACCAAGCACAGATCACAAGTTTGAAAGCCCTTCTTAAAAAATTCTCACTATCTACAGGGTTGAGGGTCAATTACAATAAATCATCCATGATTCCTATAAATATTTCAGAAACAAGATGCAATGAGCTGGCACAAGTCTTTGGTTGCTTATCTGAGACGCTTCCCTTTCCCTATCTAGGCCTGCCAATGGGTACAACCAAACCAAGAATGGAGCAACTGATTGGGACTCTGGAGAAAATAGAAAGAAGGTTATCTGGTATTGCTACAACACTCTCATATGATGGAAGATTGGTGTTTGTTAAATCTGTTATTTCTGCTATGCCAAACTATGCCATGTGTGCTATGAAATTACCTCTAGGCTTTTTGGATCATGTTGAAAATTCTGCTAGAAATTTCCTTTGGAAAGGAAAAGAAATTGATAAAAAGGTAAATGTTTGGTTAAATGGGAGAAAGTGTGTCTTCCAAAGGAAGCAGGAGGATTGGGAGTAAAAAACCTAAGGATACAAAATACTGCTCTAATTATGAGGAACCTGTACAAATTCATGAATTAGGAGGATATCCCTTGGGTCCAGTTAATCTGGCAGGCACATTATAATGATGATAAACTGCCCCAGGTTAAAGGACAATGTGGATCTTTTTGGTGGAAGGACTGCTTGTCCATATGGGATAGCTACGTAAGCATTGTAAATATCAAAGCTGGAACTGGTAAAACAATAAGATTTTGGATGGATAATTGGATGGATACTAATATGTTGGAGGAATTCCCACATCTGTTTTCCTTTTCAAAGAATAAAGAAATTAGCTTGAGGAAATTCATCTCTGTTTCTCAAGAGAATATATTTGACCACTTCCATCTCCCTCTATCACTGATTGCTGCTCAAGAATGTGAGGAACTAACTGAGGCTGTACAATTGCACTTGGAGTCTAATATTGATGCTGAGGATCAATGGATGTTTGACTGGAATGGGAGTTACTCATGTAAAAAAGTCTACTCAAAGTTATCACCTGCAATAAAGGCTCCTGCACCTTTTAATTGGATTTGGGAATCAAGAGTCCCGCCAAAGCAAAGATTCTTCTTCAGGCTGCTTCTGCTGGACAGATTAAATACAAGAGATCTATTAACTAGAAAGAACTTCTATATTGAATCAAAGAAATGTGTTTTATGCCAGGAATGCCCAAATGAAACCATGGAGCATCTTTTCTTCTCATGTGACTTTAGCCAGAGCTTTTGGTGGAAACTCAACATGGAGTGGAATAATGATCTCAACATCATAAATCTACTGATCGATGGAAGCAGAAGAACTAGTATTATCTGTTTCAAGGAGGTTCTTATAACAGGGTGCTGGAGTTTATGGAATCACAGGAATAAAATTATCTTTGATAACCAAGAGCTTGATATTTTAGAATGCTTTAGATTTTTCAAGGAATCCTTTGCTCTTGTTATGCATAGAGCAAAGACAAGCCTTAAGGAGGGCATGAAGCAATGGATTGACACATTGTAATTTATTTTATCTTTTGAACTCTAACCATTTGTAAATATGCCGACCTCTGATTTATAATTGAAAATGACACAGTAGGGGCCTTCCCTACTGTTTTTATGTCAATAAAAATGTAATTAAAATATCAAATTGTTGATAAAAAATGTAAGCTATCTATTTATGACAATTCATTTTTTGAGATTATAGGTGAATTCATTTAATTACAAAATTTGGAATTTGAACTCCATTAAGTCATTAATTAAACTTATAAATTCAATATCTTATCATCTGTTTATCAGAAAAATGCAATTAAAATATCAAATTGTTGATAAAAATGTAATCTATCTATTTATATAATTTATAAATATTCATTTAATTTATATCTATTTAATTAATTCATATCTATTTTTATCCTAATGTAATCTATCTGTCTAGGCCTATAATACTCGTACTCGTAGTCGCCATCATCGCCGTAGTCGCTGTCATCATTGGGCCGGCCTCGTTGAAGTCCGAAGGAGGCGGGCCGTCCCCCTCGTACCTGGCGAGACCCAATATTTTGCATACATATGCATGAATATCACACACATCTCCGGAAGTCGATAGTTTAGGTCGCAAGTTTTCAAAAGCAAGTAGTAACCTAAACTACGATCACAGACAAGAGAACTGCAATGGCGATCACAGACTCTGAAACTAACTTCGACCGGTTCCTGAGCCGCGGGGTGCTGAGCCGTCGGCGCTGCGCATCCAAAGAGAAGGAACCCTCACAGGGTCATAGCTCACGTGAGAAGGAACCCTCTGAAGAAACGACCACCTACTGTCATACTGCCTATCCAATAGATACATGTAGCGACGGACGTGCTCATCCTTCTCCCTGATACGGCGACGTACCACCTCCTCGGGGGCCGGCTCCCTCTGCACCGAGCGTGGCCCACGCGACTGCCACCACAGAAGATCCGGGTCGACGACGTCACCCGGATTCCTCACCAAGCTGCGCGTCCCGGAAGGTAGCACCTCCCAGTGCCAGCCCGATGGAGCACAGTCCCGCACATCGCCCCTCTGGTCCAACATGGACATCGTCGCCGAGAACACCTAAGTCAAAAACGCCTAAGTCAAAATTTTGTTACAATGGAAGAGTGATGAGGTTGCAGATATGAGTTTAGATGTGATATGGCAATGGTGGCCAAGCCTACATATATATAGTGAGAAATTACGGGAAGACGAAGGCGGGAAGCGGTGGAAGAAGCACACGGATCGTGTGTTTCCTTCGAGCGCTTGTGAGCCGTTGGATCGGAAGCATACAGATCATGTGTTTCCTTCGAGCGCTTGTGAGCCGTTTGATCAGAAGCACACGGATCGTGTGTTTCTTTAGAGCGCTTGTGAGCCGTTGGATCAGAAGCACATGGATCGTGTGTTTCCTTCGAGTGCTTGTGAGCCGTTGGATCGGAAGCACACGGATCGTGTGTTTCTTTAGAGCACTTGTGAGCCGTTGGATCAGAAGCACATGGATCCTGTGTTTCTTTCGAGCGCTACCAACCGGTACTAAAAAGGTGTAGATAAGGCACACATATCAACGCTCCTTTAGTCTCGGTTCCAGCTACCAACCAGGACTAAAAAGGTGAAGAGTTGCCAGATATAAATATCCAACCGGAAGGAGTCACTCGGAGAGGCATGTCTATTAGAGAGGCAGGAGTACACTTCACAGTCATCAAGTGTGATGATATGTAACACTTTTGGGAACCAGCGGCAAGGGCTTCTTTGATGATCTGGTATATCCACAAGACTTGTTGGGACGGTTGCAGATCATCAGAGAAGTCTTGTTGCTGCTTGGATCGAATGCTAAGAGGGTTCTATCTAGAAATCATTCAGTTCATCGACCGAATACAAATCAAACGGTTTCACCTGCATACGCCCTACGGTGCATTTGATATGCGGGCACTCTCTAGCCACAGTAGGGCTGTATGCAGGTGATACCGTGTGTTTTGTTCTATCTAGAAATCCTTCAGTTCATCGACCGAATACAAATCATTCGGATTCCCGTTATACAGCCCAACGGTGCATTTGATATGCAAGCACTCACGAGCCACCGTTGGGCCATATGACGGGTAAACCATGTGCATTTGATAAAAGGTTTAATACATTAATTATTACACATCACCAACAACATCCCTATCTAGTGTTCACTTGTTCTTCATGTGTGTCCCTTTCTTCTAATTGCGCCGTAGCCATGGACAATCTTCATCATTTAACACGATGCTTGGGTCAGTTTTCACTTTGAAGGGCGGAATTTCATTAAACTTATTGTAATCTTCTGACATGTCTGTCTTGTCCTCCACTCCCACGATGTTTCTTTTCCCTGAAAGAACTATTTGACGCTTTGGCTGATCGCACGATGTATCGGCTCGCTTATCTTTTCTTTTTTTCGATCTGGAAGACATGTCCTTCACATAGAAAACCTGATCCACATCATTGGCTAGGATGAATGGCTCGGTGTGGTACCCAAGATTGTTGAGATACACTGTAGTCATTCCATACCGCCGGTCCATCTCTACCCCGCCTGCCAGGTTGACCCATTTTCACTGAAACAAAGGGATCTTAAAAGAAGGTCCATAGTCAAGTTCCCATATCTGATGTATGCAACCATAATATGTGTCCTTTATACCATCGTTGTTTGTTGCATTAAAGCGGACACCACTGTTTTGGTTGGTGCTCTTTTTATCTTGTGTTTCCGTGTAAAATGTATTCCCATTTATCTCGTACCCTTGGAAAGTCAATATAGTCGAAGATGGTGACTTGGCCAACAAGTATAGCTCATCTCCAAAAGTGGTGTTATTAATGAGATGTGTACGCAACCAACTGCCGAAAGTTTCCACGTGCTTTCCTTTAATCCATAAGTTAGTCTGCTCCGGGTATTCGGAACGTAAAATATCCATGTGTTTCACGATATACGGAGTCACCAATCTGGAATTTTGTAGAACTGTGTAGTGTGCTTGAGTGAAAGAATGCCCGTCCATACTTCTTGTTGCATTCTTTCCTAGCGTGCCTTTTCCACGCAGTCTTCCCTCATGGCGCGATTGAGGAACACCGATAAGCTTAAGATAAGGAATAAAGTCAACACAAAACTCAATGACCTCCTATGTTCCATAGCCCTTGGACATGCTTCCTTCTGGCGTAGCACGGTTATGAACGTATTTCTTTAAGACTCCCATGAACCTCTCAAAGGGGAACATGTTGTGTAGAAATACAGGACCGAGAATGAAAATCTTTTCGACTAGGTGAACTATGAGGTGCGTCATAATATTGAAGAAGGATGGTGGAAACACCAACTCGAAGCTGACAAGACATTGGACCACACCCTTCTGTAAACTTGGTAGAGTTGCTGGATCGATTACCTTCTGAGAAATTGCATTGAGTAATACACATAGCTTCATAATGGGTACTCGAACGTTTTCCGATAGAAGCCCCCTCAATGCAACCGGAAGTAATTGTGTCATAATTACATGGCAGTCATGAGACTTCAGGTTTTAGAACTTTTTCTCTGCCATGTTTATTATTTCCTTTATATTCGACGAGTAGCCAGAAGGGACCTTAATACTGCTCAGGACTTGAAAAAAGATCTCCTTCTGTTCTTTGGTAAGAGCGTAGCTGGCAGTACCTTGATACTTCTCTGGATTCTGGTTGTCTCTTTCGTGCGTACGTTGCTGGTCCTGCCGTGCATCCGTTGTATCTTTCGTCTTCCCATACACGCCTAAGAAGTTTAGCAGGTTCACGCAAAGATTTTTCGTCACGTGCATCACGTCGATTGCAGAGCGAATCTCTAGGATTTTCTAATAGGGTAAATCCCAAAATATAGATTTCTTTTTACACAAGGGTACGTACTTGTTTGCGTATTTCGGAACAGATAGACTGCCAGGACCTTTCCAAAGATTACTTCTAAATCCTTGACCATGCCATATATAAAATCACCATCAGGGCGTGTAGGCTTTGTCCGGTTATCTGCCTCACCTTTGAAATGCTTGACTTTGTTTCTTACATGATGCATGTTTGGAAGAAATCGACGATGACCCAGATACACAATCTTGTTACCTAAATATATACTGTCAGTCTTATCTAAACAGTGCATGCATGCATTGTATCCCTTGTTCGACTGTCCTGAAATATTACTAAGAGCAGGCCAATCATCGATGGTTACAAACAGCAACACTTGTAGGCCAAATTCCTCCTGTTTGTACTCATCCCACACACGTACGCCTTCGTCAGACCACAACTGTAAAAGTTCGGCAACTAATGGCCTCAGATACACATCAATGTCGTTGCCGGGTTGCTTCGGGTCTTGGATAAGCACTGGCATCATAATATACTTTTGCTTCATGCACAAACAAGGAGGAAGGTTATAGATACATAGAGTCACGGGCCAGGTGCTATGACTGCTGCTCTGCTCCCCAAACGGATTCAAGCCATCTGTACTTAGACCACTGATGCCCAAACGCACTGTCGATGTTTCTCCACTGAGACCCATCAGCGGGGTGTCTCAGCATCTCGTCTTCCTTACGGTCTTCTTTGTGCCATCGCAACAGCTTGACATGCTGTTGTTTCGGAACAAACGTTTCAACTGTGGTATTATAGGATCATACCACATCACCTTCGCGGGAACCCTCTTCCTGGGGCTATGCTCGCCATGAAAATCACCTGGGTCATCTCGCTCGATTTTATACCGCAATGCACCGCATATCGGGCATGCATTTAAATTCTCGTACTTCTCACCGCGGTAGAGGATGCAGTCATTGATGCATGCATGTATCTTCTCCACCTCTAATCCAAGAGGGCAGACAATCTTCTTCGCTTCGTATGTATTGTGGGGCAATTCATTATTCCTTGGAAGACTCTTCTTAAATATTTGTAGCAACCCTTCAAATGCCTTGTCAGATATTCCATTCTTTGCATTTCACTGCAGCAATTCTAGGGTGGTACCCAGCTTTTTCTGGCCATCTTCACAATTTGGGTACAACAATTTTTTGTGATCCTCTAACATGCGCTCCAACTTCGACCACTCGTTTTCACTTCCGCACTTCATCTGTTCATCAAGAATGGCCCGACGAAGATCATAATCATCGGACTGATCAACAATGACCTCATGCTCAACTTCGTCTTCCCCCATTGTAGTATCACCGTGTTCAGAGAACACAGGATAGTTGTCATCATCCTCTTCTTCAGGGTCTTCCATTATAACCCCTCTTTCTCCATGCTTGGTCCAACAAAAATAATTGGGCATGAAGCCTTGTCGCAACAGGTGGGAGTGTATGGTTCTTACGCTCGGGTAATTCGTCATATTCCAACATTCATCACATGGACAAATCATAAAACCATTCTTCAGCTTGTTTAACTTAACCACATCGAGAAAACGATGCATGCCATCAATGAACTCGGGAAGGTGTCGATCACCGTACATCCATTCTCGGCTCATCTGCATTACATAAATACATCAAAAACCATTACACCAGCTAAATAATGAATATAGATACATGACCAAATTAATTAATACAAGTTCATCACATTAAAACCAAAGTAGAGTAGTGCCCAAATGTAATACATAGTTCTCACGAAACATACATCAATCGAAACTAACATACAACTATCTAAATAATTTAAATCCAACAACAAATGCGATCAGAATCGCAACCAAGGTAACTATTGAACCAACAGCATAATGATACCAAGCCTCTTGACTAATGACATATTTTCTAATCTTTTTAAGCTTGACGCGCATTGCATCCATCTTCATCTCGTGAGCAGCGACGACGTCGGCAAGCTCGACCCCGTGAGCATAAACAATGTCGGCAATCTTAAAGTCCAATACCATCTTCTCTTCCAGGCATTGGAGATGAAGATCTTCACGTATCTTCAATTTTGCTTTCAAATCGTTGTTTTCTTTTTTCTAAAAACTCGACAATAGGGTCGGCGGGAATTTCCGGTTCAACTACCTCCTAAATAAAAAATATATCTAAGTCAAGTTGGTCGGCATGATTGTTATAACCACGAAACTAAATAAATAGTTATAAAAATATACCACATCCGAATCATAGACCGGACGAGGGCCGACGGGAACGGTTAGCAAAACCATGACACTATACATATAAAAAACATAAGAAAATTATACAAGAAATAATTATGCATTTAAATCATATAACTAACATTTTTTAAAATAAAAGATAAAAAAGAGGCTCACCGAGGTGGTGTCGGTTACGGAGCGGCGCGGGCGATCGACGGCGGTGAGGAGGGGACGGGACGACACTATATGAAACCACAAATTATACTTTAATTTGAGCTCAAAATGCATATAAAATAAATGAAATCCCTAACTTAGGCATTTCATCAAACACCTTGCAAGCATTACAAAAATCAAACTAGCTAAACTTGCAACAAAATGAGCTAAACTTGAAATGCTGGAAGAGAAGATGAAGAAGTTGCTAACCCTTGTATAGGGTGCCACAAATCTTGACAAATGTTGAAGAAAAATGGGTGAACTAGAGCTTAGGAGAGAGGAAAAATGGAGTTGGACTCGGGTTGCTCAAAAAATGGAGCTGGCCGGCTCGGGGTGGAAGAAGATATATAGGCAAAACCTTTTTGAGACCGGCTGTTTTAACCAACCGGTACTAAAGGCTACTCTTTAGTACCGGTTGGCAATAACAACCGGTACTAAAGGGCTGGCCGTGGGCCACCAACCGTGGCCGCATGTGCACCAACCCAACCGGTACTAAAGAGTAGCCTGTAGTACCGGTTGTTAATACCAACCGGTACTAAAGGGTTGGAGACTTGGGGCACATATACAACCGGTGCTAATGGCCCCCTTTAGTGCCGGTTTTTGGACAACCGGTACTAAAGGGGACACACCGTTGCCCTATTTTCTACTAGTACAATTTTTTTACAAATATATATACGTCGTCATTTTGTGCCGCCTGCAGCCCCCTGTTACCTCGAGATGACCTCCTACAGATGCCATGATCTCCATGGCAGAGCTTGCTATGAAGGCCGAGCTCCCAACACGAGGTTTTGTTTGGCGATTTTATCCTACCGCGCGCATCTGGTTGAGATTCACCCGATCAGGTTGAGATGAGTTGTTAGCGTCTCGAATTTGTTTCCGACTAGCTTAAATCGGCCATGGCGGTTTCTCCATCGTCGATGGGGGAAAGGTCAACATTTTTGTTGGATTTTGTCGATGTTGCATGTTTTGTACGATTTTTCTCAGAAAAAATCACTCGGTTTTTGATGCTACATTGATCAGATACAGTAGTTTATTAAAAAAAAATAGCCACAGGGGATGTTGCATAAGTAGGAAAAACATGCTACTCACGAAACATTTTTACTATAATGGTCGAACGTGCGGGATTCATTCACTTGAGTGAATCGAACGGCTCCATAGATGACTGATAATTTGCAATTTACAGCCGGCTAACGGCTAGCTAGTATTTGCCATTAATTAAGAGCATTATAAAATGGACTTACAATCTCACCACTACAAGTACCGGCGATCAGTGAACGATCCCATCAACCTGTAGAAGCTCCTCATCATCGTCCAGCTTTCAGTCAAATCCTATGAACGACCCTAGAAACCGACGACGTGTTCTCGGAAAATTTTGCATTCCCTTCCAGCCATAGAGAACGCATGAGTAGGATTATGAAGGTGTTCATATACTTCGTCTGGAGACTTCGGACGGCCAGCCAACGAAAATGAGTGCAGGTAGACATCGAGAATGCAAGCATCAACCTACAATATGTACTCTTGAGATCAACCTCTGGTGTGGTGTCGGACGTTGGCAAGGTTTGTGCTTATGTAGTAGCACAAATATGTTGAGTACTCCCAGAGCGTTGTGAATCTCCTTGTACGCCTCCTATCTACGTCCATACACAATCTTAATTACCTAACCACCGTGCATGAGATGTAATCGTACTTTGATAGGCACGGTCTGCTGTCTGCAGCTGGCACCGCAAAATACAGACGTGGCCTGTCTTTTTTTGCGAGACAATCGGAGAGAAGGTGTGTCATCAATAGATGACTCGTACTCATGCCAATTTATTATTTGAAGCAAGATAATTTATGTATTGATAAATTCAATTTCATCACTTCCAAAACTTTGAATAAGGAATAGAATCTATTAATATAAAGCAAACAAGAGCAATGATCGTGATTCTATCCTCGAAACCATTAGAAAAACCTTTGTGGCTTTGGGCGGGACCCGCAGAGTAAGACAAAAGAGGGTAATATATGGTCAACCTTCTGATATAACTGTGAGTAAAAGCATTCGAGCTCAGCCACCACTGGATATGTCTAAGAGCAAGATTAATAGTATAGCCAAGTGTCATGTCATATATAGTCAACATATAGTCAATATGTATAATAGTTAGCTATAAGATCCTACTACTTTATTACTATTTGGTTCATCTTTCACTCTCACAAAGTGTCTAGGAACACGTGTTAGAGTTGACTCTTGCATTAGAGCCCGCTTATCTTCTCTCTCCTCTTCTCTCCCCTCCAACTAAGCACACATATAATATTTTAAGTCTTAAAACCTGCTGACTAGGATCTATTATACTTGCTCTAAGTATGTAACCTAAGAAGGGTATGGAAAAGGTAAAATACACTAATAGGCATTATAATTCCTATAATTCCACCCGGTCTTACTTTAGCGTTCTTCCTTCCAAAATGCCAAAAAAAAAAGTTAATCCCTTTTTGTAGTTTATGAGGTCGTAGCACTGATCGTGAAGCTAAGACCACAAAGAAAATCATATGTTCTCTTTAAAGAGACCCGGAGAGTTATGTCATCAAGCCAGGGAGGCAAAGAGGGTCAGATATGCTGGGAGCCTGGGACATCCGATATTATTGGATCATATGGCTACATGCATTCGTTTCTTAAGTGGGAGCACATATCATAATTAACACACTTCTAAAAACATCTCGTCCTTCCGGCAACCACCTTTTGTGTCTAGTTAGATGCTGCTAATAACAAGAGATTAGCAGAGAATTTTTTCGTTTCTATTTTAATTTTGACCTACACGAGCTGGGCCTGAGAGGATAAGGATACTGTGCGGCCGCGCGCGAAAAAAAAAGGAGGGATTCGCGGGTTGGGCTAAAATTTTCGCACTCGTGCTCACGAGGCCGGCCAAAGTGACCCACCCCCGTCGGTCGGGATTTTTCGCCCACCAACCGTTTGACTAACAGGGAGTTCCCGACCGATGGTTGGACACTAAATATGTTTGTATTTCCAGCCGACAATCGGTTTATGTACTAAGGTATTGCCGACCAATAGTCCGATAGTATTTTTCCCGACCAACAGTCCGACGTACATAGTGACTTTTCCCAGCAGACATTGATAGGGAATGTAGTGTCGTGGTGTAGTGAAGATTAGTTTGGCAAGAAAGGCATAATATAAAAGATCACTTTGAAAGATTTTTGGTGAGGTTAATTTGCAAACAAAGAATATGTTTGTTGAAAGAGTTGACAAATATGGTTGTCCTTTTTTCTGACTGGTGCAGTCAGGTGGCTACCCTTTGGAGAATCAACAAAGTCTTCATATTTCACAAGAAAAGTGTTCACTAACGATCTTCATATTTTGATCTCCTCTACCAACGGCTTCCTCGTCTCAGTTTTATTTAGCAAAGACTTCTCGGCAAAATTGGACAATGATTTCAATATAGTCATTAACGACCACTAGTTTGACGAAAGTTCATCATGTCAGAATTGCGGTGTGCACTTATTGCGCGAGGCATAATCCTGCAAGCTCTCAATCCAAGCTTAATGGTGATGATGCTTGGCGACCCTGGAGTGTATAATTTCCTAATACCTCTCGATCCTATGTATGTATATACCTATGGTAACGAGACTAGCCATGGAACAATCAAGCGAGCCCACGGTGTGCCATCAACCGAGCAAACACAGGCGCCACATATATAGATGATAACTTTGCTCGTTCATTAATTTTAGACGAATTATGCAGTCCAGGCAAACAAAAAAATTCATAGCTGGAATCATGAGAAGATTCGGATGTGATTGTCCATTCAAAGTTGGTACTATACGCGTGACGTACCCTGATGTAATTAACTTTTGTTTCCCTCTTCTAATATGAATCGGCAGAGCTCCTGCCTTTCACCTTCAAAAAAAGTTGGTACTATATGCGTTATTTGATTGATTTTGAGTAAATTTTATTACTTATATTCATCCCTACCGGTTAGGTCGTACACTTATATTAGAATTTATGTGACTATATGATTCTATAAATTAGGTGGGAGAGAGAAGATACTCGTTAACGAGATTCAGTGATCAACCTATATATTTAGGGGCATGAGAAGTAACAAATCTAAGGACACTTCGTGTTGGACATGGTTTGCACCAGGGACGGAACCAGGATCTACATATAAGGGGGGCCAATTGCACATGAAATAAGTTGGAGGGGGCCATCTAGCTAAATTTGGGTAAAATTTGGTCTCAAATACACAAATTTATAAGGGAGGTTTTACAAAAAATTCAACCATGGGGGGAGCCATGGCCCCAGCTCGCCTCCCCCTGGTTCCGTCCCTGGTTTGCACATCGGAAATGGTGAAGCAAAAGTTTTTTTATGTGATGAGGCATGCTAGCAAATAGTTGGAAACAAAATGAAATAAATCGAGCGTTGCCAATCTGGGCAAGTTACATCGCTCAAGGACATTTTACAACGCCTGTTTCTGTTGTGCACATTGAAGCAAATGATTAAACCAAGTAAATCATTGTCAATGTGACCACAACATTATATATTCGCCCTGTAGTCGTTAGAAAATCTTAACTCTCTGTCCCACTCTCCCCGATTTAGAGGTCGGTGCTGTAATGTTGTGGCGGTCTCGATGCAGTGAGAGGAGCCCTACCAGCCTATCCCGTCGCGATCAGCGAAGGATAAGGCTAGCGACGTCGTTGCGAGTGGTGGACTGTGAGTTTTTATTCTTGTACCATGGTAAATGAGAGAAAAGTTTCTTAGTGTAAAACTGTTTAAACTCTCAAACTTTTAACTCAATTGGCCATATGTTTTTCATGGTCGATTTTATTTCAACCGTAGTTTCAAGGCTAAAACCTATTATTGTATTTTTGAACATCATCGGTTTTCATCTCCAATCGACTGCTCATCGATTTAGTAAGTTGTCACTTTATTGGTACTAAATTTACAACATGATAACTTATCTGTAAGTAAGTTGCCAACTAATGCATTACTATCGACTAACAATATAGTCCGAAAGAGTTTGTTGACGCATATCCATGTGGAACCCTCATCGATAAGTAGCCAGTGGTGAAGGACTGCGAATCGAGCAGATGATTTAGGCTTCAAAATAAAATAAAAAATTGGATATAATAACGTTTTAATTCGCTGATGTCACTCTGTATATATTTTCTCTTGTGCACTTACCAATTACTTTTTGTCTTCTCGTTTTCGAGCCCATTAGAAAGCCCAATTATGAAGAGCAACTGAAGCCCACGTTCTTCTGATTCGGGAATTTGTCAGCTGCGGCCGTCAGCCCGTCAGTCATCTCCGGTCGAAATCCATGGCCGACGGAGGCGGCGGCAGCGGCGGCGGCGGTGGTGAGGGTGGCGGGATCTCCGATTGGCAGCCCATCTACGACCGGGTGGAGGCGATGGTGAGCAAGAGCCAGCGCAGGCGGTGGTCGCTCGCCGCCGACCGCGCGCGCCTGGCGGGGGTCGACAGGGTGCAGCGCATGTCCTGGGAGGTGGCGCGGAGGCTTCAGCGGAGCTTCCAGGAGCTTCAGGCGGCGGCGCGGGAGAAGGACGCCGAGATGGACAGGATGCGAGCAGAAGCCGCCGACGCTAGGAAGAAGCTGCAGGTGATTCGCTGAAGCCCTAGCTGCATCCCGCTATTTCCCCATGGATTACGATCTCTCGGGTTGTTCTGATGCGAGATGGTGTTCTTGCGTAACGAAGGCGGACGCGGGCAGGAAGATGAGGTGGGAGGCGGCCTACGTGGAGCTGATTCTCGGCGCTAGTCAGAAGCTCGCCGGTGAGAAGCTCTCCTTTCCCGGTGCTAAATTGCTAATATTTAGGATTTGTGCTGCTTCTGGTAGAAATGTCCCACCTGTTCGTGTGAGGATATTTCAGATTTGTGCTGCCTGAGGTGGAAACGTTGTATTCCTTCTTAGGCCTCCTTTGATTCACAGGGTAGAATAAGTAAAGGATTGGGATGCCCTGCCACGTTGAATTTGAATTCTATGGGCAAAGGAACTTCCGCCAGGATTTTTCCTGCGAAAACACACTGCCGAGCTCCTAAAGGATTAATTCCTACAGTTTGCAATCCCCTGAATGAAACGGCATGGGTAGGGAAAATTCCGTAGGGTCCCGATCCTATAGAAATCGTGAGAAGTTCCTACAAATCAAATGAGGCCTTAGGATTTATCCCTAGCATGGATAGAAAAATGATACAGTAGCTAGCAATAATGAACTGAATATCATTTTTTTCCTTTAGTTTTCTGTTTAATGAAGATTAATATTTGAACGGAGAACCAACTGTTGTTACTGACAGTCATTGCCTTCTGCGTTCAATTTAGAACTCAGAGATGGTGACATGGACGATTCCAGAATTTGTGCAGAAACCCCCAACTCCAAGGTACTTGGGTCAAAACATGGAGTCCAGCTTGTGCATCTCATTGATTAACATAACTGTTGTTTTGCATAATTGAAGGGAGTTGAAAGTTGCACAAATCTGAATCAAAACGATGCGGATCACATTGCAACCGACTTAAGTGCAGAGCTAAGAAAACTAAAGCAAGCTTACGAGACCCTGAGCTCAGAGAAGGACAGGGAAATTTCTGCATTACTCTCAGAAAAGGATTCTGCATGTAACCAGTTGAGTATAATTCAGCAGGACTATGCTGAGCTCCTGAAGAAAAAGAAAGTGGAGGCAGCACAAGCAACTGAAGCAACACAAAAGCTTCAGCAGAATTTAGATGACCTAAAGGTGTTGGCCCAAAAGAAGGATGATGAGATTGGCAGAATGCAAGCAGAAGCTGTTGGTGCCAAAAACAAGCTACAGAAAATGCAGTCCTTGGTCAAGGAGAAAGATGATGAGATTCAAAGACTCAAAGGTCGGCACCCTGAGTCTGTTCAAAAGCGCAACAAGGATATCAGTGAAACACATAAAAGATCCAGGTCTGGTGATCCAGATGTAACTGTAAGGGAACCAGAAAGCAATGGTCTTGGACAAACAATAGAAGATGAAATTTCTGAAACAAGAACAATGGAAAATAATGGGCAAGATGAAACTACTCAGAAGCGCAGGCGTGCCTCTTCCATGTCAAATGTAAGCATTTTCTGATTACAATTATATGGACGAGCTCACAATGAACCTTGTTTATTTTGTTTATTTGTGTAGGGCCCTGTCTTGCTACATGTATCTAGTCAATGGTCAGCCAATGTTAGTGTCCAGAGGATCAAGTAAAATTGTTTGATTAAATGTTCTTTTAATCCTGATTCAACGCTTGCCAAGAATGGCTTCATGCTGTGTGATCATGAGTTGTTTTACTATTATGCATAGCCGAAAAGTCTTGTTTTCCCTTATAACCAAGAATCGTATTTTTCCTGGGTGTTCTTTTTTTAGGCAAAATATGAACACCAAGGAAGACATGATTCTAAGCATCCAAATTCTTGAATGGCCGCATGCATGAGTTGTCTGATGTAGAATGTCTTCATATTAGCTCTGTAGTGCTTGGTGTGCTGCCAAGCTCCAGGCTATTCTTTACCTTCCTTAGTACTATGAAAAAGTTGAAGTAGATAAAATAACCATCTATGCGTATCGCATGGAGCGTTTTTCTTAGCATGCAAAAGAATAAGCCCCAGGCTCACATGGTAGTATGGTACCAAATTTCTTGGGCAAGGTCTCTCATCTTGTTCCAGTTCGTCTGAGTTTTGATTTTCAGGATTTTCTCAGAGGAGCTTGTGCTTATCTTGCTTGATTCTCAGCATTCTCTTCCTTTTGGATAATGTTCACCATTTTGTTAGTCTCTTGTGGGATTTGTTTCTCGTGAGAGCTAACCAATATATATGCTCATTAGGATGATGAGAAGAGTGGACACAATGAGGATGATGCTGAGCAGATTGGAAGTGACGAGGATGGTGACAAGCATAGTGGAAGTGATGTGGATGGTGATGAGCAGAGTGGAAGTGATGAGGATGGTGATGAGCAGAGTGGAAGTGGCGAGGATAGTGATGGTGATGATGATAATGAACGCAAAGGGTAAATTCTCAACTACTGTTGATAGTTTATTTTTAAATGGTTTTTAGCACCTTATTTCACCATAGTCGACTACAAGAATTTAGACAGCTACTGTATTTTTTTAAGTGAACACCTTGTCAAAGCTGACATCTAATTACATGCAGCTTACCGTGGCATTTAACACCACACACTCCTTAATTGCATGCAACATGAAACGACTTAAGCTCATGCAAACATGGCACCCTTTTAAGATGTGCATTGGGCATTTGGACTCTTGCAATTTTGTTCTTCATCTTTGGTGATGACAACCGGCACATAATCAGGCGGACACCTCCTCGTCCAGCCATTCTTCCTTCCTCGAGAGGTGTTCTCTGTAAGCTGAAATGCTCAACAGAGTTGATGACATGAGTTATCAATGAGGCCAAAAGATCACCATGCTTCTCTAGCGCTATAAACCTAATGATGTTTGGTTTAATGTCAATGAATAAATGGCCAAATACAGCCCATTTCGCCCCCACTAAGCTTTGCCAGTGCATGTAAGTGTAACAAAATCATTTTTCCCACTTTAGTATGAATGTGTATGAATTTATTATAACGATAATACATGGAAACTTAAGTTTCGACAAGAAAGTAGCACTACATAAGCGATGCACTTGAGTTCTTTCATTCAAACCTGTATTAAATTGAAATTCACAAAGATCAAATGAAAATCAGTCCCACTTTGCTCACGAGCAGGGACAAATGTGAAAAAATAGCAAGCCTAAATAACAATGACTAGCTGCCCCAAAAGTCAATTCCAAAATGTACTTGCAGTCAGAGATGGCAGAGAGAACATATCACTGTGAACGAATAGTGTGATCTTTGTTGCAGTAAGTAATTAAATAAGTTTCCTTATATCTTATCGGTGGAGAAGATAACTATGTACCATGTTACAGAAAGTAAGCACACATGCAGCACAAAATCGTTTCCCAATATTGTGTATACAAAGACAGTAACACACTTTAGGACAACCGTTCTTTCTAGGTTTTTGGTTCTGATTATCTCATGCAAGCAGCTGTCAACTTGTTGCATTATTACAAATAAAAGCTGTCACCAATCTGATCAGATGTCCTTGTGTTCTGATGGTGTTCCCTATTTGTCCCCTTGTTTGTGAAGAGACGTCAAGACATGGTTGTGGTCCTGGAAGGCTCCAGCGCCGTTGCGCTCAAGGAAGCTGAAGATCGCCTATGGCCGGCGTTATTTGCCTGGTACCGGCCACTGGGGACTGTATGTCAAGGCTGTGAATGACAGCTTGGTAGACCAACCTGACAAGCACAAGGAGTTTGTCCGGTTCCTGCGCAATTTCGAGAACTGGAGGTCAATGATGCATGAGCAGTATCATTTACAACAATCTACGTATTCTTTCTGTTTTGAGTTGTGATGGGTTAAAGTTGAATCCTGTTAATTTTTTTGCAGAGTTCGTGATGTGGCCAGAACCATGGAGGTCTTATTAGATGGGCAACCCAAGCTCATCCGTCAGTTTAACCAATTCTTGCCTAACAATTGTCAGATCGAGGTTAAGGAGGAGGAGGAGAAACAGCAGCCCGAGGTTGAGGAGCCAGTCTGATCATTTTTGGCCATTCATAGCTACTGCTTGTTAGGAACAGCTCATTTAATGATTAATTTTTTCCGCTTGTTTCTGTGTTGCTTTGGTTGCTTGTGCTTTGCAGCATCAGCCTGGAGTACCCCGACCTCATGGGCAACTCTCATCAGCCGCAGCGGCAGCCGGCCTGATCAAGCTAAAGGAGGTGGAACAACAGGCCAAGTCGGAGCAGGTTTAGTCTTCTTTGCTGACCAATAATTCAAACTTGTTAACTAGGAACAGCTCATGTGATGATCACTGCCGCTTCTTGTAAGTGAATACTTATGTAGTGCGTGTCTGCTCAGGTGCCAGTTGCTGCCAACGTTTATTGTTGGATCAACATCTAATACATGCGGCATTCATGAAACCTATCAGAGCAAGGACTGATTAATGATAGTAGTAAAACTTTTTTCGGGCCAGTTTCTTCTTAGTTGTGGTTTGTAGGACTTTATTGTGCTGACTTGGAAAAGCCGGTGTCACGCCTAATTCACAAATGACGTTATGTTCGAACCACACTTTTTGTTAGGTAGGATGTGATTGGACCCCTTGTATGTAGATTATCACTAGTGTCGCTACGGTGTTACAGAAATCATACTACACACTTTTTGTTAGCTAGGATGTGATTGAACTCCTTGCTGTATTAATGTCCTTGGTTGCAATGAACAGGTCCTTTCATCAACTGGACTACCTAATCTAAACTACCATAATTCCTGCTTGCTAGGAACAGCTCATACTATGATTAAGTCCTGCGGCTTGTTTTCTGAGTTGGTTTTGTGTTTTGCAGCGGTTGCCTGGGCGCCGCACAAGCCATGGCCGGGGTCTTCGACGACCCAATCGCTTTTAGCCCGTCAAAGATGTCCAGTGCCAAGCGGCAGTTGGTCCGCGTCGTTCAGCATGACGAGCCGCATGGCCGACAGCATGACAAGCACATGGACACTAGCTGCAACATGTGATGTCTGCATGGCGTATAGGAGTGGGAGATGCGACAGCTTTCTGATGTTGAGGTCGCACAGCGAGCATTGACCATTGCAAGGACATTGAGATTTTTATCCTTATATGCAAGAATCACGAAATGCAGACCCACGGCTGAGACTTGGACATGGTATTGTTTAATTAGTGGATCATGGTAACCGTCACTTTGTCTATCTTGATAAGTTAATCGATATTACCCTATGGTTTTGAAGTCCAATTCTCAGAATATGTGGCAATCAAATTCTGATCAACTACCGGTTAGAATTTTCTGCTGCCAGGTCCAGAGTTAATTCACAACAATGTGTGCATCGGCATCAAATAAAAAATTTGTCCGCGACTTGCTACAGGTTGTTCTTTTATTAAACTACTAGCAAACATGCCCGTGCGTTGCAACGGGAGATAAAAATTGTGACGGTCTAACTAATTGATTGATACTGTAATGCACTTCGTATTCTATTATGGTAATACTTCAAAGCTGAAGAAAAATGTTGAAGATATTGAGTCTAAAATAATTTGAATGACATATATCTCCAGTTCTATAGTCCAAATATTCATGCACAACATAATAATATGAGCCAAAACCTTGTAAAATCTTACAAAATAACATGGCTTTCTTGTTTTCTTTTTTTTGTCAAAGCTATACCGGAGAATGTTTGCAGGTGATATATGAATTTTAAGTTGGTCAAAAGAGGGAAGCTAACATGGTACCAAATCTTCCCCATTTGTATAATTCTTGAATTGAGTGGCAGGCACTAATGAGAGCTATAAAAATAAAGCATGCAGTAATTTGTTGAATGCACAAAAGTACATGCCAGATCACATCCAAAGATCATGTGCTATTACTTTTGATTAGCACAGATGACACTTTACTATCTCGGTAGACAATATGGAAAAACAAAATTGCAGCTACCTCTGAAGCAAAAAAATGCAGTTACCTCTTAAGCAACTCTGAAGCAAAAATTGCAATTACCTCTGAAGCAACTCTGAACCAGCTTTCTTGGTCAACCATAGAAGCTCTGAATGCTCCAAAAAAGATGCACATTTTTTACAGCGATATTAAACTAAGGATTGTAAAAGCAACCAACATGGTATGATTAACCGCAAAGCTCAAATAAGCTCCACAGAAATCACTTGATTCCATCAAATTCATGGAAGTGTGCAGCGATATAGTGGGCAATGGAGGCAATGAGGCCCTTTGCTAAGTAAATAGTCTATCAGCTACATAACTCCACGACACAACCGCCTACTGCAGGAGCCCCTCGCTTCATGTCAATCTTTTTTGCAACGTCAAGAGATCGTAGCTGGTCATCCATCTCCATGTACGTAACAAGCCTTCTTCTTGCCATCGAGCCTGCAAGATTGCAGATTTGGTCACTTACCGCCCACGTCGGCAGCTCCTCCCCACAGAACTGGGTGGTTTTGTACTCGATCCGGCATGAGTTAAATAACCTGGATCTCCCGTCCTGGGTGGTCTTGTACTTGAGGTGGACACTGGCACTGATAATGAAGAGCATGGAGTCCACGGGGTGGTCCAGCTCCCGCACGCACCAGCCTCGTGCCCCGCGTGTAGAGAGCCGAACGTACATGGCTCCAGCATCAGATCGATGCAGAGGTGCCGCTTGATGTCGCGGTGGATGTCCATGGGGAGGTCGTCCAGCAGGCCTCCTCGTCGTCGCCGCGGGTGGCCACCAGCCCGGCCTGAGATGGCTGGAGTTGGCACATAGGGGCGGGGTAGACGGAAACGGAGAGCAGGTGGCGGCTCGAGATTAAAGATACAGAGCCAAGAGGCGGTTCTAGCCGAAAAATAGGACGGAGTTGTTCTGGTATACGCGGGCACGCGGCTGTTCCGGCAGGCGGCGCGGTCGTTGTACTGCAGGATCGTGGCGCTGGTCGCGCACGCTATGGCCGTCAATGTTGCGGATGAGCGCGGGTGCGCTCGTCAATCTTGGCGCACTATCTCGTCGACGACGAAGCAGACCTGATCATGTCGTCCGATCGAGGTCAGCGATTCCACGCCGACAGGGAACGGCCGGAGCAGGCATCGCCGATGAATAGTGTGTGGTCGCCGACGATGCCGCCCAGGAGCGAGGAGTCGTCCGCCTCCAGCGCGTGGACCTCGATGGGTTTCGATCAGGCGATTCAAGACCTTTATATATATACGGGCGCACCCTGGCTGCGTTCGTCTCCGAGCAGTGTTTGAGTTCGAGTTCGACCAGAGTTCGTCTCGGAGACGGTCGCGCTGGTGTCAAACGAACATGCCCGCGGCCTGCTTAGATTTTTCCTGGCCCACTTTGATCGGCTGGACTCTAGGACAGAAAAATTAGCCCACGAAAGAAAACGCCACGTAGGAGCGGAGGAAGAGGAAGCGCGACACAGGAACGAAACCGAACGGGACTAAGCGCGACGTACGGTCGAAAACGTAAACGTACGGACGAAAACATAAACAACGGACGAACCAAACCAAACGGACGAAAAACGGGAGGAAGAAACCTTAGTGCTTTTATTATTAGATATACCTAATAATAAAAGTAATAAGGCTTCCGCGGTTTGGTTTGGTACGTCATTGAAATTGTCCTTAAAGTTGTTATAATAATTACCCACTCTGCCATCCGTAAGTTAAAAAACGGTTTAGAATTCTAGGTTCGCTCGTGCACAATTGCGACCTCTCGTCCGAGTTGTTTCTGTTAATGAGGAGCGGCCCAATAAGAAATCGGACACATCGGCCACCAGGTTGCATCGCTCACGTGTAAGACTTTGATCGAGTCAAGCTCGGATACTCCCTCCGTATCACCGTATCGCATGGTACAAAGACTTGATCGAGTCGCCATCAAGTACTATAAGCATACGGGCTGGATCGGTGTTGCAGAGAAGCAACGCGACGACGAGGCACTGACGTCGACTACCGGCGAGGACCTACTTCCCGGCCGCGCAGCCGCTGCGGGGCAGGGCAACCACAGTGAACTTGCTAGCGTTGAAGGTATTTCTTCTCACGGCGGACGGGACCATGAGCGGGGTCTGGGAGCGGTTGGCGGCGATGGCCACGGGCGGCAGGGCGGCGTTGGGGCCTTCGGGTCTTCGTCGTGATGGTGGATTTTACTTCGATCTGGAAATCATTGGAGGACTGTGCATGGACATCACAGCAACAGAGACTGACGAGGCCATGGGCGCGCCGCCGACGGTATGGCCAAGGCCATCCCCGCAATGGGCGGCTCCGGAGACGAAGAACAAAGACGATGAGAAGGAGGCGTAGGCGGAGCAGTGCCGCGTCCGCATTTGCCGCTTCCCGACCGAGGCGGCGGTCCCCTCCGTCACGCTGCTCTTCAGCCGGAACCGTCCACTCCTAACCAAGCAAGTCGTTCCCTCAGCCACCCGTGCGGTTGTTGCGGCACCGTCTGCCGGAGACGGCGCTCATCGCGGCTGAAGACTTCTCAGCCTGTCAGAGTAATGACACGACGAAACCCACTGGGAGAAGAGATAGCTTGGCCCAGCGGCCGGCAGTGGTCTTCTTCATCCATCAACGCCTCCCATGTCCGGTCTCCACCATCTACGAGTCTATGGTAAGATTTAAGAATTATCAATTTCTGATCTTGGTTATAGCTCGACTCCCTATCTCTCTAAATTTTAGTAGTGGACCTTCTCTGTGCTTGATAAAATTCCAGATGACACCAGTCATATGAATTTTTCCCTCCACCCATCATGGGATCCTGTAAGCTACAGTGATGGCACTGCTGCAGATATCATCAATGCAATTTCAACCCTATAAGAAATAACGGTTTTGCTATTGCTCACTCGAGTGAGAATTATGTTAGAGCTCACTCAACTCTAACTCCGTCAGATCTGTATCGTGATTTGTGCGGTATGTCATTTATGCAACTCAAATTTTCTTCAGTTGCACATGGATTGCACATAGTTGCAACTGAGATTTCTCAGTTGCACATGAATTACACATGAGTTGCATATGCAACTGGATGACATCACTGAGTGAGACATAAGTTAATTCTTACTCGATTGAGCCATAGTCGCTCCCAAGAAATAATTGGTTAGTAATTTTCAGGTCAGCTTCAAGCCCTTCAAGTAATTCTGACAATATTTTCTTTTTTATTTCCGGGTGTGGTTCTCAAGTCTGACAGTGTTAGCAAACTTAAGAAGGACCTGGGTGGTGCCCTCCCATTTTTTTCAGAAGTGGTGATGGACTTTGTGTAGCGCACACATTGATTGTAGATATTCCAAAATTTCTTTGGTTTTACCTGCCAAGTCGAGGTTCCGAAATAAATGTGGTACTCCACGTTTATTTCCCATATGGAGTACCATCTTTTGTATTGTGTCTTTTTGCATGTTTTTAGTAGTAGTACATTGATATCAGTCCTCAATTCCTTCAGGGCAAACTTCATTTTGATCAAACCAGTAAGTACGTTTGTTTATCAAACTAATTGTACATATGCACTTCAGTGCTTTAAGAATCATAGCGCTTACCTCTATCTTTATCCTATAATATGATCATGTTTTTTGTAGCTTACCAAATATGAGTTTTCCAACAGATTGGTATTGTGTCAACTGAAGTATAGTTCAGAATGAAGCTATAAGTTGTCTTGGATGTTGTCTTTTCTCTGTGTGGTTTCATGTTTCTTAACTGAATTAGTGTGACAATGTATATGAGCCATGCATGAAATTGATCATTTTTATTATTGAAAGAAAGACGTAGTAATTTATACCCTTTTTATTAATTTGGATGTAATTAAGCATCAAGAAATATACATTGTTTCTACTATAATGTTTTCTTCCTCATTATTCTTAAGTTCCTACGAAGGTTTGTTGCTACAATCATCTGCACTGCAATTTTAAGTTGATATTTGTTTTCATTACAAGATTCATAAAAATACAAGTCATACGATACATATGTACACATTCTTGTTCTTCCAGTAATGAAATTATGTGTGGGCTAAAAATTATTTAGCAACAAAAATCAAGCCGTAGCAACGCACGGGCACATTTGCTAGTAGATTTATAGATCATAGAGAACTTCACAGACAACGATTTAGCCACTTATTTGCATAACTCAACCTTTGTAGGTATGAATCTTGTTGTTAAAACATGATCTGGCTAATCCTTTAGCTTACAGGTCTACTTCTGGTTTCAGAGTAGGGTAAACAACTTCCCACTTGCTTGCATAAAATTTAATTGCCTCACTTTATCCCACTTCCAAAATACAGAAAAAATCCTTACAAAAACTGTAACTTCTTGTGTTGAATATTATGAGAACCGTAGTGTTGATCATGATTGTAGCCGTGAAACCTTTACGGCAACCATGTGTGCTCTGGGCGAGACCCGTGGAGTTGTGCAGTCAATTGAAGGCAAAGGAGGTCATATATGATAGGCTGCCCGATATAACTGTGAGTAAGAACACTAGTACTTGGGTTGGTGATAAGACATCAACCCCTCCCTATGGCTTAGTCTGTAACCTAAGAAGGTTATAGAAAAG
The DNA here is from genome assembly GCA_012064385.1 of Puccinellia tenuiflora. Classification (NCBI taxonomy): domain Eukaryota; kingdom Viridiplantae; phylum Streptophyta; class Magnoliopsida; order Poales; family Poaceae; genus Puccinellia; species Puccinellia tenuiflora. Next base: position 478,324 of record QRDG01000314.1, on the reverse strand, counting down.
GTAAAGAATACTAATTAATGGTCTGATCACTTTGGCGTTCTTGCTTCCAAAATGAAAAAAAAAATCAAGAACTATTGCTTTTTTTTGTTGTTGAAGATTATGAGTACTCTAGCTTCGATTATGAAGCTAAACCACGGAGAAACCATATGTGTTCTTAGCGAGACCACGGAAATTATGTCATCAAGCTAGCGAGGCAGAGAGGGTCACATATGATGGGTGTTGGATATAAATGGATCATGTGGATACATGCATTCGTTTATTAATTGGGAGCACGAATCACAACGCGGTCGAGGAATCTTTTATTTTTGAGTTTTCAACGGGGGGCAAAGCCCCACCTGAATCTTTTTATATATGGATCGATCCAAAAGGCCGAGAGTTTTGTTTACAGGGGGAGGGGGTTTACAAGCCGACAGGGGCCCGGAACAGGAGGACTATGCCCCCCCCCCTCCAAGCACTTCAGCCAAGAGTCGGCAGTCGCGTCGAGCGCAGGGGGGAGCCACACACGCCAGGCGTGGGCATCTTCTTTGCAGAGCCGAATGAGCAGGGGAAGGCATGGGTTTTGATCCCTGAACGCAACCGCGTTCCTGTGCTTCCACAAATTCTAGCAGCAGAGGAGGGTGAAAGTGGACGCGACGGTTGTCGGGGCGCGATAGGTATGGAGAAGGCTCACCCTAGCACTGTCCGGGAAGCAGTAGTCAATGCTAGCCCAGAATTGCTTGGCGGGGGGACACTCGAAGAATATATGCTCTGCCGTCTCGAGGGGGGCATGATGATCGGTGATGGTAGCGTTGGGTTGTGCCCCAAGCAAAGGCGTGGATGTAGTAAGTAGCAGTTTTCCCTCGTTAACGAACCGAGGTTTATCGAACCAGTAGGACATTGAAATCAACAACAAAGTGAATGTTGAAGATCTCTGGCGCTTAATCTTCAACAGACGTGGACCTGCAATCAATGTATAGTGAAATAGATGAAAATCAACCAATTACTTTGCCCCCAACGACGGAAAGTTTGTCAATCTTTCCGGTCACGCAGAAAACAAAGCGGTTAATTGTATAGTGAAATAGATGAAAATATGAAAATGGACCAGATGAGTAATGATGATGAAAAGTGATGAATAAATGTTGCAATCAATGTAAAAAGATGGACCGGGGGCCATGGGTTCACTAGTGGAGTCTCTCAAGTAAATAAAACACTCATATGATGGGTAAACAAATTACAGCTAGGCAATTGACAAGATTATAACACAAACTTAATCTAGACATGACATAGAGAACATGATAATATTTATGTAGTCATCACGACAATGAACAACGACTGTTGAGTCCAACTGCATCTTTATCTAAAAAGTCCACCGTGGGATCGCTATCTAGCCTGTCACCCAACGATATTAAGTTGCAAGCAACAGACATTTGCAGTAAGTAAAGCGCATGAAGTAAGCAATACTAATATCAAAAGAGACATTAACACCGCTGTTTTACCCTTAGTAGCAACAGCAGACCCTCGCCCTCAGACGTTTCTGTCACTCGTGCCCAGGAACAAAAGGGGGCATGAACCCACTATCTAGCATAAATACTCCCTCTTGGAGATACACGCAATCACTTGGCCAAAGTAACTACGCACATCGGAGAGCATGCAAGAACATAAATCAACATATAAGAATCATGCACAATCTGATCATAACTTCATAATCCATAAGATCACAGCAAACACATCACATAGCATTATAATAATCGATCTTGATCATGTCAGGCGGCTCACAAGATCATAATACATGAAGCACAAGGGAGAGAGACTACCATCTCGCTTTACCCTTAGTAGCAACAGCACACCCTCGCACTTAGACGTTTCTGTCACTCGTGCCCAGGAACAAAAGGGGGCATGAACCCACTATCTAGCATAAATACTCCCTCTTGGAGATACACACAATTACTTGGCCAAAGTAACTACGCACATCGGAGAGCATGCAAGAACATAAATCAACATATAAGAATCATGCACAATCTGATCATAACTTCATAATCCATAAGATCCCAGCAAACAAACCACATAGCATTATAATAATCGATCTTGATCATGTTAGGAAGCTCACAAGATCATAATACATGAAGCACAAGGGAGAGAGACTACCATCTAGCTTTACCCTTAGTAGCAACAGCACACCCTCGCCCTTAGACGTTTCTGTCACTCGTACCCAGGAACAAAAGGGGGCATGAACCTACTATCTAGCATAAATACTCCCTCTTGGAGATACACACAATCACTTGGCCAAAGTAACTACGCACATCGGAGAGCATGCAAGAACATAAATCAACATATAAGAATCATGCACAATGTGATCATAACTTCATAATCCATAAGATCCCAGCAAACACACCACATAGCATTATAATAATTGATCTTGATCATGTTAGGCAGCTCACAAGATCATAATACATGAAGCACAATGGAGAGAGACTACCATCTAGCTACTGCCATGGACCTGTAGTCCAAGGTGGGACTACTCACAAATCATCCCGGAGGAAGGCATGGCGATGAAGAGCCCTCCGAGATCGATCTCCCCTCCGGCAGGGTGCCAGGATCAGCTTCAGAATCACCCCCGAACTAGGGTTTATGGTGGCAGCGCCTCGGGATGACTTCTCTAGAAAATAATGGCTGCCCCAACATTTTTGGGATTAATCTGATTTTATAGGCGTCGGAGGGGGCCGAGGGGACCCACTAGGAGCAGGGGCGGGTCCACCCGTCGCCCTAGGGCAGGCCGCGGCTGGGGTCGTCCCTGCCCTGTGGGTGGCCACAGGGCTGCCCTTTAGACTGAAACTCCATCTTGGCGAATAAAAAATCCTCGTAAATTTTCAGCGCATTCCGAGAATATTTCCTGTGGTAAGTTTCTGAAATGAAAAGACAGCAAAAACAGGAAATTGGTACTAGGCATTTTGTAATAAGATAGTAGAAACATATGACAACATCACAAAACTAGCATAGATCAATCAAAAATTATAGATATGTTTGACACGTATCAGCATCCCCAAACTTAACTCCTACTCGTCCTCGAGTAGGTAAGTGATAACAAAATAATTTTTGATGAGACATGCAACCAACACAATCTTGATCAAGATAGTAATGTAAAGCATAGGACGTGAATAAAGTGATACAAAATAATTGTCTATAGTTGATAGCAAGAAAGTAATGGATAACCAAGTTGAATCATTTAAGCAAAACCTTTTATAAATAGTACGTTAAAGACATGAAAGCAATGTGACCCACATATTTGACTAATTCTCAAATGTAATGGTCCACGACAAAAGTGTTTGAGAATCAACACAAAGGAAGATGTAAGTATTAGCAAAAAGCTTCAACTTCCAACGGCTTAGCTTATAGATAAAGTCAATATAAAGATTAATGTTTAATCTGACGATGCAATATGATCAATGATACCTAGGTTCAATGATGTATGTTTGCTTTGGTGGAGATAGAAGGAAAAGGAAAACTGACTGAACATTTAAAAGTAAAAGAAAGGCCATTCGCAGAGGGAAGCAGGGATTAGTCATGTGCTAGAGCTTTTTGATTTTAAAAAACAGAGATAAAAAATAATTTTCAGAGATGCATAATTCCGTCAACGATTCCATAGCTCAGAAGCCCATTAGTCCCCTATGTCAAGCAAGGTCTTTAGAGTTGTGAGAGCGGCTGGTTTTAGAGGAACGAGTACATTCCTCTTTCTCCTTTATTTCACCACTAACCAATGTTTGAGCTGATTTCTCAGATTTTCATTGTGCGGAGGAGAATGGTGAGTTATATTTATATTTTGCTTAAGCCGCTCTCGGGTTGATTCAATTGAGGACATAAACCATCAACACCGGGTGAAATAGAGGGGGAAAAAGAAAAATAAAAGAAAAACCTTACTCGACATAAGCTATAACGAACCCCCTCCTTACTTCCTCATTAGTTTGAAAACAGAGACAACAAAACGAGAATATTTTGAAGGTTTTAAAGGTAGCACATGATAAATTTACTTGGAATGGTAGGAAATACCATGCATAGGTAGATATGGTGGACTCAGCTGGCAAGATAGTTTGGCTTTGGGATTTGGATGCACGAGTGGACATCACACTTAGTACAGAGTTTTTTGGCTTAGGAAAAATGGTATTTGAAGCAAACATCTAACATTAACCGGTAACAGAGTAACATAAGACATCAGTCAATCATAACCATAAATAATCCACACTGTCTCCCTTGTTGACCAAACAGTTCTTTTGATGGAAAGATTAGCTTTATGAATTAACAACTACGAAACACCACACAGTTTCAAGCTTTTAACTGTATTTCTTTACTAATCAATTTCCACTGAAATAACCAGCAAGTTTAAGCATTCATCTTAATATCTCAAAACAATTGGGAAGCATCAAGTATGCACACAATGATCTACAAGACTATGCAGACTTTCATTTCATTTCAATATCACATGGATAGCATTTTGTCACTTTGACAATTCAAGCAATTTATCAATAACAACTCTCCAACAAGTATAAGTGAAGAACAAGAGAGTTTAGCATCAACAACTAGCAGCTCTAAAAAGGATAAAAGCGAGAGCTTACTAACAAACAAACAGTAGCTAAGAATATTCAACAAGATATAAGCGAAGCAAAGGAGTATTCAAATTGACATGGGGTTACCATGCCAAATCCCTCCGAGGTCATCCTTGGGTTCAAAGAAGAGGAGAAGATGGTGGTGCTGGTGAATCCGTCGGCTGACAAGCAAGATTTACCCCAAGCAAGATTTACCCAGGTTCAGGCCCCCGAAGGTAAAAGCCCTACGTCCTGCTTGTCTGGTATTGATTGATGAGATTACAGTAGAGCTACAATGGCGAGATCGAGAGATGCGATCTCGCTAGGGTTCTGGTGGCTAGTTTTTGCGTGTCCCTAGTCGGCGGCCCTCCCAGCCCTTAAATAGTAGGGCTGGGTCTCGGGAATCCTCTACCGACTAGGGTTACATCTCATAACCGACCTTGGTTCTGTATAGTCTTGGGCTTGTTTCCTTCGGTATGGGCCTTCCTTCCGGCCTTGTTCCGCAGGCCACGATGATATTTGAACACCAGGTAGCCAAACCGTGGGGCACCCGAAGGGTACACCCACGTCACAAATGAAAAAGCGGAGCGTGCCTCTCTCCCACACAAATAAAGCTAGGATCCAAAAAGGATATGACCAGCAAACAAACAAAACAAAATTGAAAGCAAAAAGACGCTCCAAGCATAGCACATAATATGTAAAGTGATAAAAACGTAGTTCAACGAAGACGACCTTATGATAGTCGATGAAGAGGAGAGGATGCCGTGGGCATCCCCAAGATTAGACGCTTGATGGTTCTTGATATTCAGAGGGGGTGTCATGGGGGCATCCCCAAGCTTGAGCTCTGATACATCTTCAATTTCTTCGTTATCCTCTCCTTTGGAACTTAAAAACTCTCTTCACACAAAACTTCTCATAAACTGATTAGAGGGTTAGTGCTCATAAATTAAAATGCACATGTGTTCAACTCAAGACAAATTGCAAACAACTTTATTGGGCATTAGCTACTGTTTACTAAGCCTCAATATGACACTCCACCGCTAGAGTATCATATTTGACGATAGTAAAGGAGACGAATACAAAATAAAAGCAGAATCTGTCAAAAACTGAACAGTCTGTACATATCGAATTTTTCAAGGCACTTCTGTAGCTCAAATCAGAAAACTCAAAATTAACGAAAGATAGATAAAAGTATCAGGCTTGCTATCTAAAAATATCAGAAAAAGATAAAATACAGGGATTGTTTGAGATTTTCTGCAACAGGCGCATAGAATCTGTTTCTGGACAGCAAAACAATACCTCGCACTTTCAATGCATTAGAGGTTAAACTTGGCACGAAAAACCAAAACAAAAAAGATATAATGAAGTTGCTACAGAGGAAAAACTCCATGACTCAAGAAAAGCAAAAACAAACTGAAAGTAAAAGATGGGTTGTCTCCCAACAAGCGCTTTTCTTTAACGCCTTTTAGCTAGGCGCAATGCCAAATATCAAGTTTTTTTCGGAGGCCTTTGCAACATAAAGAGCATAACTTGACCTTATGATTGATTCAAAAGGAAGCTTCTTTCTCTTTCTAGGGAAGTGTTCCATCCCTCTTTTAAGGGGGAACTGAAATCTTATATTTCTCTCTTTCATATCAATAATAGCACCAAGGGTTCTCAAAAACGGTCTTCCCAAAATAATAGGACGAGAAGCATTACACTCAATGTCCATAACAATAAAATCAACGGGAACATAGTTATCATTAACAACAATAAGAACATCATCAACTCTACCCAAAGGTTTCTTTTTAGAAGAATCATCAAGATGAACATTTAAATAGCATTCTTCCAAAGGATTTAAATTAAGCATTTCATAGAAACTTTTAGGCATAACAGAAATACTAGCACCAAGATCACACAAAGCATTACAATCAAAGTCATTTATTCTCATCTTAATAGTGGGTTCCCATCCATCTATTTCAAGAATTTGATAATTTTAAGAGCTATTCTCTATTCCATTTAAATTTAGATCACACAAAATATTTTTCTATTTTATCCAATCTATCAAGTATTCCATCAGTTTTCTCATCCATGGGAAAAAACAAACAAACCATTTATAATTCTAAGAGATTCCAATTCATCAATTTCAAGAAAGTCTCCTCCAGTAACGACGTCCAAAGCATGCTTACATGCATCGGATAGTCCATAGTAAAAGCATCTCAGTAAAACACACATAGCAAGCATGGGTTGGATCTTTTGATGTAATTCTGAAATTCTATCCCAAGCATTTTTCAAACTTTCTCCACCCTTTTGTTAGAAGGTGAAGAACTCAGCCAAGAGAGGCATATCAAGAGTGGTAAAGCTAGACATAACGACAAAGCAAAATAACAAGACAAAAATAAAGGCTACACTAATTTTTTTGGGTTTTAAAATTTTGCAACAAGAAAAATAAACTAAACGATAAATAAAGCAAGCAAGACAAAAACAAAGTAAAGTGATTGAGAGTATAAAACTCCCCTTGCTGTAGCTCCAAAGTCCCCGACAACGGCGCCCGAAAACTGCTTGATGATCGGTGATGGTAGCGTTGGGTTGTGCCCAAGCGACGGCGTGGATGTAGCTAGTAGTAGTTTTCCCTCGTTAACGAACCGAGGTTTACCGAACCAGTATGACTTTAAAATCAACAACAAAGTGAATGTTGAAGATCTCTGGCGCTTAATCTTCAACAGACGTGGACCTGCACACACTCAACCAATTACTTTGCCCCCAACGGCGGAAAGGTTGTCAATCTTTCCGGTCTCGCAGAAAACAAAGCGGTTAATTGTATAGTGAAATAGATGAAAATATGAAAGTGGACCAGAGGAGTAATGATGATGAAAAGTGATGAATAAATGTTGCAATCAATGTAAAAAGATGGACCGGGGGCCATGGGTTCACTAGTGGAGTCTCTCAAGTAAATAAAACACTCATACGATGGGTAAACAAATTACAGCTAGGCAATTGACAAGATTATAACACAAACTTAATCTAGCTATAACATAGAGAACATGATAATATTTATGTAGGCATCACGACAATAAACAAAAACTGTTGAGTCCAACTACATCTTTGTCTAAAAAGTCCACCGTGGGATCGCTATCTAGCCTGTCACCCAACGGTATTAAGTTGAAAGCAACAGACATTTGCATTAAGTAAAGCGCATGAAGTAAGCAATACTAATATCAAAAGAGACATTAACACCGCTGTTTTACCCTTAGTAGTAACAGCACACCCTCGCCCTTAGACGTTTCTGTCACTCGTGCCCAGGAACAAAAGGGGGCATGAACCCACTATCTAGCATAAATACTCCCTCTTGGAGATACACACAATCACTTGGACAAAATAACTACGCACATCGGAGAGCATGCAATAACATAAATCAACATATAAGAATCATGCACAATCTGATCATAACTTCATAATCCATCAGATCCCAGCAAACACATCACATAGCATTACAATAATCGATCTTGATCATGTTAGGCAGCTCACAAGATCATAATACATGAAGCACAAGGGAGAGAGACTACCATCTAGCTACTGCCATGGATCCGTAGTCCAAGGTGGGACTACTCAAAAATCATCCCGGAGGTAGGCATGACGATGAAGAGCCCTCCGGGATCGATCTCCCCTTCGGCAGGGTGCCGGAATCAGCTTCAGAATGACCCTCGAACTAGGGTTTATGGTGGCGGCGCCTCGGGGTGACTTCTCTGGAAAATAATGGCCGCCCCGACGTTTTTGGGATTAATCTGATTTTATAGGCGTCGGAGGGGGCCGAGGGGATCCACCAGGAGCAGATGCGGGTCCCACCCGCCGCCTTAGGGCAGGCCGCGGCTGGGGGTCGTCCCTGCCCTGTGGGTGGCCGTCAGGGCTGCCCTCTGGACTGAAACTCCGTCTTGGCGAATAAAAAATCCTCGTAAATTTTTAGCGCATTCCGAGAATATTTCTTGTGGTAAGTTTCTGAAACGAAAAGACAGCAAAAACAGGAAACTGGCACTAGGCATCTTTTCAATAGGTTAGTCCGACAAAATGCATAAAAATGATGTACTAAGATAGTAGAAACATGTGACAACATCGTAAAACTAGTATGGATAAATAAAATATTATAGATACGTTTGACACGTATCAGGGCACAACAGAGCGGGCACACCGCATCGGCGGCATCGAGCACATGCCTATTGAGTAGAGCTTCCCGGGACAAGATTCTCCTCTTGAGCAGGAACCAAGCGAAGAAACGAACTTTCGACGGGGCGAAGTTGCTCCATAGGAAGTGGTGGGCACGGTCGCTAACGCCGCCCCACATCCGCAGCCTGTAGAGAGCCGCCGTGTCGAGCTTGCCAGAGGGCTTCCGACAGCGGTCCAGCGTCCGCTCGTCCACCTCATCAGAGAGGCGAACCTCGCTCACTGAGGCAAGGAGCTCAGGCAACTGACGCGCCCCAGCATGGTTCAGCCACGGGACTAGGGAGCGGCGAACCCCTCTGTCGAAGACGGCATGGACAGTCGTGTCAGCATCGAGCACTGGCCACCTGGTGGCGAACGACGCCTCGCCACATCAGACGTCGAGCCAGAACAATGTGCGCAGCCCGTCACCCACCCGCACCGAGGTGATCCCGCGGTAGAGCGGCATGTGGGAGGCGAGGCGCGTCCAGTGGTGCCCGGCGGCTTTCTGCCCGGCCACAGAGGACCAAGCCCAGCGAGCCCACGGCGAGACGGCTCCGGAGTGAAGACGGTGGATGACCTTCAGTTGCAGGAACTCGTTTTTCGCCGCGAGGCACTTAATCCCGAGACCGCCTTCGACCTTAGGCCCACATACAGCCTCCCAGGCCACGAGACACTTGACGCCCGATGCCCTCCCTTTTACGTTCCATAGGAAGGCGCGCCGCAGGCCGTCGATGGCGCGAAGGAAACCGGGGGCAGCTCGACCGCGCACATGGCAAAGGTAGGCAGGGCATCCAGGACGGCGTTGATCAGCACAATTCTCCCTCCGGCAGAGAGAAAGATCGCGCTCCACCCAGAGAGGTATTTGTCCACTTTCGCGATCAGTAGAGCAAAGTCCGACAGCGAGAGCTTGCTGCTCGAGAGGGCAGTCCCAGGTACGTTTGGGGGAAACCTTCCACCCTACAGCCAAGCACTCTCTGAATCTTGAGCAGCTCATCATCCGCGACGTGGAGAGGGACTAGCGTGCTTTTGTGGAAGTTGATCTCGAGCCTCGTAGCCTCGGCGAACTGGTCCAGCAAGAGACGCAGCCGCTCTGCCGCACCGACACTCGCCCTCATGATGATGAGCGTGTCGTCGGCCTACTGCAGGACCGGGCACGCCGCACCGTCGATGAGGGGATGCAGCAGAAGCGGATCCTGCCTGATGAGTTGCTGCAGGACATCGGCCACAAGGAGGAACAGGTAGGGCGACAGCGGGTCCCCCTGACAGAGCCCGTGCTTGCAGTCGATCCAGCGGCCTGGAATCCCATTCAAGAGCACAACATACCTCGACATGCCTAGCACCATGTCCATCCAATCGCACAGAGGGAGGGGAACCCCATCGCAATCATGATCTTCCTGAGGTTGTCCCAGTTTATCGAGTCAAAAGCTTTTGCGAAATCAAGTTTCAGAACCAGAGCCGGGGCCTTCCTCTTGAAGCAGCACTGAACCATCTCAGTAGCAAACACAAAGTTCTCGGAGATGCTCCTCCGGGACAGGAACCCGGGTTGATTCTCATCCACCAACACCCCAATCTGGCTCTGAAGCCGCGAGGTGAGAGCTTTGCAAAGGATTTCAATATAGCAATTCTGCAAGGACATAGGCCGGTAGGAACCAGGTGGAAGGATCCTGTCCTTCTTCGGCAGGAGCATAATGTGCGTGCGACTGATCGCGCCGAGCACCATCTTCTTGGCATGGACAGCAGAGAAGGCGCGAAGGAGGCTGTTCGAAACAGCAGGCCAGGCCACTTGGTAGAAACTGGGCCCAAGCCCATCGGGGCCCGGCGCGCTGTTGCGGTCCATCCCGAGCACGGCTGCCTTCACTTCCGCCAGCTCGAACTGGGCCGTAAGTGCCGCCCCGTCCACCCGTGCCGCGCCGTGGTAGAGCATGTCCAGGTCGCAGTCCCAACGAGTCGCCCTCGCGCGGCCCAGAAGGTTGGAGTAGAAGGCGCGAAGGGCCTCAGCCTTGGCTCCATGATCGACGACGAGCTCGCCGTCGACATCGAGGGTGCGGATGTGGTTCCGCCTAAACCTTTGCGACGCCCGAGCGTGGAAGAACCTGGAGTTTTCAGCCCCTTCCTTCACCGCCCGAAGCTTGCCCCGCTGCTTCCACCGAGCGGCCGCGCATCTGACGGAGGTGGCAAGTTGCACCATCGCCTCCGACCGGAGCTCCGTCTCCTCCCCTGAAAGACAGCGAGACTCCTCGAGAAAATTGAAGAGATCAATTATAAAGCGACAGTTATTATAAGGCGCGGGACATACCGATGACTAACCTTCCACCATTTTGCGGCGGTCCGAAACCGCTTAACCCCAGTAGCGAGATCGAGAACGGCATCGCGAGCAGGCACCAAAGGTGTCCAGGAGGGGGTGGTGGTGGGGAGGAAGAGGGGATCAAGCAACCAGGCGTTTTCGAAGCGGAAATGGGCGGGGTTTGGGATGGTGGTGGCGGCGGAGAATAGGAGCGGATGATGATTGGTGGTGGGGCGAGAGAGAGAGAGACCAGATAGGAGTTTGGAAAGGCAGTGTCCCAATCCACGTTAAAATACGCACGATCGAGTTTAGCAAAGACCGGATCGACCTGACCATTCGTCTAGGTGAAGAGTCTGTCCAGAAGGGGGAGCTCAAACCACTACAACTGACGGATCATTGAGTTGAATTTGGCGGCAAGGTTGAGGTCAAAATTAGCATTGTTCTTGTCCTCGGGGTACCGCAATAGGTTAAAATCGCCGAGTACCATCCAAGGCCCGGTGACCGTGGGGGCAAGCGCAAACATCTCATGGACGAAGGCATCGGTAAGTGAGTGATCGGAGGGGGCATAAACATTTGTGACGGTGAAGGTGATGTCGGAGGTGGTGGAGGCAAGTTTGGTGGTTAGGCTGAACGTGGAGCGCGTGGTGGTGGTGAGGAGGAGATGGTTGGGATCCCAGGCTGTGACCAGACCTTCGCGGCTGCCAATGGCATCGACCTGGGTGAACTCAGAGAGGTTTGCGAGGAATCTTTTTAAAGCCTATCATCCTTGCGGCACCACCTTTTTGTATCTTGTTAGATGTTGTTAATAACAAGATTAGTAATTGACCCGGAAAGGCATAACATGAAACTGAAAGATCACTTTGAAAGATTGTCGGTGAGGATTAATTTGCAGACAGAACATTTATCTCGAAAGAGTTGACTACTACGTCTGCCCCTTTCTCTGACTCTGCAATCAGTTGGCTATGATTTGGATAATTAGCCAGGTCTTTGGAGAACTTGTGGATAGCTTCCAACCAATTTTTCATAAGAAATGTGCTCAGTAACGCTCTTCAGATCTTGTTCTCCTCCGCCATCACTCTTCAGTTGATTGGCCTTCAGTTTCTATAGCAAAGACTTGGAGGGATTCTGACGGAGTTGTGGTGTGCGCTCTTTACACTGGGGATGAGACTGCAAGTTCACAAAGCGAGTGAGACTGCAAGTTCCCAAAGCGAGTTTCATAACGCTGATGCTTTGCGATGCGAGCATGTTAAATTTCCTACTACCTCCCAATCCTATGTAGGCTAGCCACGAAGAAATAAGAAATAAGGTGATGTGCCATCAAGCCAGCAAACACAAGTGCCAAATATATATATGCAAAATAGTGGGCTACCCACCCGGCTAGCTACGCACCCACTAGAAGCCATTAGATCACGTTGATTTTGATAGAGGGAGCACGCATGGATCACACCGAACTAACAGGAATGACAATGACGTCTATAGAATGCGTTCAGTTAGTGACCACTCCCATCCACATGCATTTGTACTATCCAGACTTGTAGAGCACGCGCTAAAATATCAACGGATAGACTTGTAGAGCACGCGCTAAAATATCAACGCTTAGATCACGAAGTACCTGTTCCATCGTTTTGTGTAAGCCTTTTGGACGTCCACTCTTTTTCATTGACAGTACCGCTGTTATTCAATTAGTTCATAGTTCATTTTGGCAGGAGCTCACCCGCTCGGAGGAAGCCTGCTTCAGTGTGGAGTTTCAGGTGAAGCTGAGTGGGTTATCTCAAACTGAAACAACGTCTACTTGCTAACTGATTTCCACATCGCTGACCAGATTTGCTCATTTCTTCACTTTGCAGCATGAGCAGCGGAAATTCTTCATGGATTTACAGGAAGGGTCGAACACCAAAGCTCAGTGCCGCAACTGTCGTCAAAAGCCGGTGCTCCAAATAGAAGTCTTCATACGCGTACTCCCACCTGTTAGGACGAGGGCAAGATTCCAGGCAGGAGGGAGCTAGGCATGGGTGCAACTCACCCGGAAGACAAAGGGAAGGAGCAAATGGTTCATAGCTCGGACGACGACGACGAATGAGTCACCCCACTCCGAGCTTAATGCTTTTTACCGTATATCTTACTGTTTTTCTAGAAATCAATTAGCGGTCTGTCTTTTGGCCAAATGGGATATTGGTGGTTTACATTTTGTAAGGGAAGACTTTTATTAATGCATGAACGACGGTGTTATTTCATCCTGTGTTCTCCATCCCACATTTGCTCATTGACGTACTTACATATTGTAGATTTTTTCGAGTGTTTTTCGGTGTGGTGCATGTTGTGTGTAGCGCGACCACGGCCACCATGCTTATGCGACACCACTGACATGTCAATAATAAAAGACCAAGTGCATGAGTTTTGGCGGTACGCGCCGAGACAGTATGATTCTGTTTATAGGTGGTCGTAATACGACCTCCCAGACAGCCCCTACTTATTCGGACTCACAAAATTGGCGCCTAATTGTTTCCTAGACTAACGGGAAATAAATTTTCGATTCATTTAGGCCTTGGATGACAACTAAGTTTTACTTCGTAAATTCGTACAAGTAAAATTCAATATGTCATACGCGACAAAAAACACCCCCTAGCATCTTCACAACAAAATTCGATCGGGGGCATATTTTTTGTTTCTATAATGAGACTCAACCATACCATGCCGGCCGCGTTTGTGGGTTTTGTTAGATCGAGTGCTAATCATGGACTTGCCAACGAATCGCACTTTGCGGTTTTGTTAGATCAAGAGCCAACCAAGGACTGTGCCAACGATCGAATAGCAGTTTGCGGTTTTGTTAGATCGAGTGCCCATTATCTCATTCCTCGCGCTAACAGGTGTCGTTGCGGCTTTTTTTTAGGTTACACAATAGTAGGCGAAATGGACAACAACGACTATAGGATCCTCTCGCGCTAACAGGTAGCATAAAGGATGTAACGGGGGGTGGTTACGGCGTCTACTTCGTGAGGATGCTATCCAGGACAGCAGATCTCGTGCTAGCTATATCCGACGGCTGCTGAGCTATGCACAGCTAGCCCATGGTGCCCGGGCATCAGGACGGAATACGGTATAATTGGGGTATGTAGACATCACGTGTACCATGGGTATATATACCTAAGGTATGTAGGAGGTACATATAACATTGGGTATGAAAAAAAACAGGGTATATATACCTAATGTGTACGCATACTTACGGTACATATATATATATATCTAATCTGTATGCATACCCATGATATATATATACCCAAGGTATACGTACCATGTAGATACTCAATGTACATATACCCAAGGGTGTGTACACCTCCTACATACTCAATGTTTGCATACCCGACGTGTACGTGTTTTGTAGATACCCAAAACTTACAGTATTCTACCATGGTGCCCATGCACTAGGGAGCACCAGTTAATTTACCTATATATATATATATATATATATATATATATATATATATATATAACTCAGCTATTTTACAACCCATTGTAGAATAATAACTATTCTACAACACTTTTGAACTTCCCGCGTCATAACTGTGAACTCCACATGCTGTAAATGTGAACTTCTTTACGGAACACACTGATTCTCCACCTTCGCCGGAAAATTTTCTGCTGCGGTTTTTTATCCGCTTATCGGAATGATGCATGTGATATACCGTTGGATAGCTATCGAAATTACGAAACTTTTTCATTTTCACAGGTTTTCGAAATTAGTTACGGTTTTTAAAGAATTTCATATATACGAACACTTTTTTTCACGACCGTACAGTATTTTGGTCGCCATTTGCAAACCGTTAATCGGATTGACGCAAATGATACGCCGTTGGAAAGCTATGAAAAATCCGCAACTTTGTTATGTCACGAATTTTTTCGAAATTCCTTACGGTTTAAGAGCAGTTTTAAATATACATAATTCTGTTGTTTTAGAATTCTCGTATTTTCCGAACTTCGCACTTCACAACACTGAACTTCTTCCGAACACATAAGTGAACTTCTTCACGGAGCACGGAAATGTGAACTTCTTCGAGCGTATGAAATGAACCCTTCTTTTTTAGAAATCCGAAGTGAATTTCTGAAAAACAACAATAGTGGACTTCTAAAACTTTTTTGAGTGAACTTTCCAACTTTCTTTAAGTGAGTTCTTTGTATAAGGTGAACTTCATATTTTTTTGAAGTGAACTTCTAGCATGCAGAAGGTGAACTTAAATTTTCAATGCATCTCAAGGTAAACTCACGATGTTCAGGTTGAACTTCTGCGTGATATAGAGTGAACTTTTTTAAACTTACAAAACGCTGAAAATGGTATATTGTGTTGAATATACTTCAGTTTTTCTAGTATAATTGTTTGTTTAATAAGTGAATTTCTTTGTTTACAAGAGTTAAAAAAGTTTTCATTTTTCAAAAAATAACATGAACTTACCTCGTGAAAGAAGTGAACATCGAGACGTAAACAAGTGAATTTTTCCCGTCATAAAAAGTGTAGTTCGCCAATAGCAAATTGACTGAGGTTTTCTTTTTTACTTTCTGACGGACCTACCATATGAACTTCAGACGTATATCTCTTTAGTCTATGAACTCCCGTACAATACAGTGTGAACTTTTTTGGACGTATGAGTGAACTCCCTAATACTAAAAACGTATTTCATTTTTTTTTCTTGGTTGTATTCATAGTGGATTTCAATATTTCATACAACGAACTTCTCAAATTCTTCGAGTGAACTTCATTTTTTTTAAACTAGTATTTCTGTCAACTAAGTAATGTTTAATGAACTTTCTCGATATGGAAAACTGAACTAGCCGCCAATAAAAATGAACTTCACGGGAGGTTCCCTATTTTTGTTCATAATTTCCGAACTTCGCGAACTTATTTCTGGACCAATTTTTTTGAACTTCACTCGATATGTAAGTGAACTACTAATTAATTTTCGTAAGTTAAATTCTTGGCGGACCTTTTTTTTTGGACTTCTCTCGATACGATAAGTTAACTTCCTTTTATATTTTTTATATACTTTTACAATTTTTAACATCGGACTTCAAAGTTGGGCGATGTGAAATTCAATATTTTCACAAGCGGACCTCCGCGCTGCCTTCCGAATCGTTCCCACGGTGTGGACTCCTATGGCATTCTGTTGTGGACTCCTCTGCCGGTGAAGTTCAGAGAGAGGAGTGGTTTGGACGCCGTTGGAACCGTCGGTCCTACGAATTTCGATCAAACGAACTTCAGTTGCGCTTAAAGCAAACTTCTCACACATGATTAAATGGACTTGCATGTTGTGTACGGAGTGCAGTTCAATTTGCGTCAACAAACTAGTTCACATGAGCAGTGCACTCATGTTCGTGTAAGCACATTAGTTCATTGCAATCTGTATAGAAACAAATAAAGCACAATGGCGGTTCAGAAAATATAGCAACAGTAGCGATTTTCCTCTCTGAGCTTCACGTATTATCGACTCCTGTCGGGATGCAGCGTCTCCGCTGGCCAAAGTGAACGGGACACTACTAAGAGATGAACCTCTCCAGGGTCTCTACCTAGACTACTGTACTAAAACGAGCTATCAACTTAGTGTTTTCTTCTGTACTGAACTTTTTTCCCATACGCAGTGAACTCTCGCTAAAATTGAGGTGAACTTCAGAAGTCACAAAATTGCATAACTATTATTAGAAGAAAAGGAATCAGGAAAATGAACTCTTGGGCGTCGCCGATGAGGACTGCCCAGTGTCGCGGCAGTGGACGACAGGCATGTGGTCTAGCTTGCAAAGCACCTACCTTTAAAAAGCTGCAGTTCAGAATTGAATCCGACTGAATAAAACAGATTTATGAGGAAATATGCGTAGCAGATGATCATATCATCGGCAGGAGCAGTTCGCCTCAGCCCCAACAACAGTCCACGCTGGAGCTACGTAAGGCGGTCATGGCGACTTCCAGCTCGAGCGCCACACGCCGGGAGGAGCAGGTCCGCCACGCCGAGGATGCGTCGTGCCGCAGATGGGCAGGGGTAGTCGCGCGTGGGGAGAAGCTAGGCCGCCGCATCGACGCCGGAGGGAGGTGGAGGGTGGCTCTCGGGCAGAAGAGCGGCGGCGCGACCAGGAACGAGGCCGGGCAGTGGAGGGGTGGGCTCCCGCGGGCGACGGGGATGGGAGTGCCTCGCACTAGGAGGTGGCCGGCGGTTCACGCCGTCGTGCGGGAGGAGGAGGGGCCTCGCCGTGATGGGGTTGGGCCGGTCTGGAGGTGGGGGAGGGGGCTCGCAAGGGAAGGAGGAAGAGGGTCCGCTCCGGTCTAGAGGCGGAGGGACCTGGCCGAAATAATTGGGTAGGTGGTCGGCGCCCCTAGGAACAGGGGGAGGTACACGCGCGTCGGAGGCGCGCAGGGACGGCTTCCGCGCCGGAGCGGCGCACGGCTCAGGTTGGGGGCCCTCCCATGGCGGCGCGCGGTGGTTGGTTGCGCCGGTGGCGAGGGTGGGGAGGGTGCGCCGGTGGTCTTGCGGGCTATTTGGGTGAAGGAAAGGGGAAAAGGTAAGTCGCGCGGATGCGGGGAAGAAGGTGATTAGCATGAGTCGCCTCGGATTTAGAAGGTGTTTTTAGGTAGGGGTTGTAGAATAGCTATTCTACAATCACTTAAGAGGGTTGTAGAATAGTCTCACCCATATATATATATATATATATATATATATATATATAGGACATATTCATACTACACCCGGGTGTAGCTACACCCACATATGTTTCTCATGATTTAGAAGGTATCTATCATACCGGAGAGTACGTACATGTAGTATGTAGTATATATGATTATTTAGGAGGCATATATACTAATTTATAGGTAGTATGTACAATTTTTTAACATAATCCTTTTTTACGTACAAATATGACGGTATTTTTAATATAGTGCAAACTACATACCCACTTGCAATTTTTTTTCATATAAGTTGGTATGAAGTATCTTAGATATAGTATATGAACATACTCAAACCGATAAAGTATCACGAATACTTCCGTATGACAGTATTTAGACATGGGTGTAGCTACACCCGGGAGTAGGAAGCATTTTCCCTATATATATATATATATATATATATATATATATATATATATATATATATATATATATATATATATATATATGTATGTATATAGGTCTGCTATTCTGGAACCAGTTCTAGAATAGCTATTCTGAAACCACTTCTGAACTTCCCTCGTAAAGTTGATGGAATTCATTCAATGGTAATGTGAACTTCCTGACGGAACACCCTTTTTGCCTGTTTCCGCGGAATGTATTTTTAGCGCGATTTTAAATCCGTTTATCGGAATGACGCATATGATACGCCGTTGGATAGCTACTGAAATTGCGCAACTTTTTCGTATTTGAAGGTTTTCCAAATGAAGTACAGATTTAAATCAATTTTAAATATACAAGATACAGTTTTCGAGAAAAACTGCGTTTTCGTACAGTTTTTTGGGCGCCATTTTCAAACCGCTTATCGGATTAATGCAAATGATATACCATCGGATAGCTATTGAAATTGCGCATCTTTGTTATCTATACCATTTTATCGAAATTCTTTACAGAATAGGAGCAGTTTTGAAAATACCTAGTTCTGTTTTTCGAATTTTAATTTCTGGCGGACTGTTTTTTTTAAATTACTTTTCAACCGTTTGTCGGAACGGAACAAATGATATGGCGTTGGAAAGGTATTGACTAGACGCAACTTTTTCATGAAGAATTTTTTTTTCAAATTCATTACGGTTTTTAATTAATTTTAAAAATACCAAAACGGATAAACGAGCCGACGCGGTAACGGTTTGAAATTGGCATAGTTGTGGTGTTCGGGTGGGGTATTGCTGCATGGGATAGTAATATTAGGCTCATATAGTATCTAATTGCTTGTGAGAATGATTAATTTGGACAATCTTACCTCGTAGAGATGATTTATATATGTAAATTCCCGCTTTTAAAAACATACAATTTCGAACTGCTTCAAATATGGCTCTGAACTTCCCGTTATACGTTAGTGAACTTCCTATCGTGTTTTTGATTTATATGATTTTCTTGCGAACAAATAAATGAACTTCGCACATCACGCAAATGAAACTTCTCCGAACAACAAATTTGAACTTCATAGCGATGTTCTGAGTGAACTTCATAGCAATTTTTTTTATGTGAACTACACAATTTTGTATTTCTGAACTGTCTTTTTTCCTGTGTGTTTTTAACTGGAACTATGAACTATCGGATACACTAAATGAACTCCAGAAAAATAGAAAGTGAACTGTCCCTGTGAGTAATGCGAACTTGTATTGGTACTGCATTTTTTTAGAAACGTACTTTTCAGGATGAGCTTCCGTTTGTCACAGTTGTGAACTACATGTATGCCTAAAAAAAATCAAATGAACTACATGTATGTACAAAAAAAAATCAAGTGAACTACATGTATGTACAAAAAAAATCAAGTGAACTGTCAGAGAAGTTCAGCCTCATCCTCGCAGCTTCTCGTCGGCGTTGGAGCAACTAGTGCGGCGTCGCTGGAGTCGACGTCGGCCTGAGTTGGAGTCCACATTGGTAGCTCTTTCTCTGAACTACATGACTTCGCTCTCTAGACCTCGCGACAACAATCAGTGAACTTCAGGCGGGAGGAAAAAATCACCGGAATCATGTATCTAGCATCAGGAGAAATGCGGACAGATCGATTGAGTGTAGAACACTGGAGCAGATCGACCAGCGAGGCGTGGAGCTAGCTCGGCCAGGGCGTGGAGCTGGCTCGATCCATATGCAGCTAGGGAGGTGCTCGGCGGCCCGCGTGGACGAGGAAGGAGACACGCGCAGGAGGCGGGTCCACGACCTCCAGCACGGGCGCGCCTGGAGGACGAGTGCGGCGGAGGGAGGGCCGGTCGACTGCTGCCGGGGGAAGGAGGAGGGATGGGGATGCAGGCTCCCTCCGGCGGCGTGTGTAGGGGACGGTTGGCGGCGGCGCCGCTCGCGGGAGAGGGAAGGCGTCGGAAGTGCACGCAGAAAAGGGTCGGCGGCGGCGCGCGTAGGAGAGGGTCGTCCATCGGTGGAGTGGGTGAGCTCGGTGGCTAGGGCGGGGCACGTCGGCGCAGGAGGCTGGATGGGGATGGGCCGCGCCGGCGTGGGATGCTGGCTGGGGGCGGGCGCGCTGGTGCTGCGAGATCTCCGGCGACCTGGGGGTGGGGAAGGTGGAAGCACAGAGAGAAGGGAGAGCCAGCGGAGCAGGGGAGCGGTCGGTGGTGGCGGGGTCGCACGCTCAGGGGAAGACGCCGGCAGCGGGGTCGCCCTGGGAGGCTACCGGCGGTGGGATCCGTCGAGGCGTTGGGTTGGGTCGGGGGTGGGTAGTTTTTTTTAGCATGGATGGTGGGGCTCCAGTGCGGGGTAGAAGGTGGTTAGGTTGGGTGCTGATCGGGATAAGAAGGTGATTAGGAGGGGTTCTAAAATAGCTATTCTAGAACATCTTAAGGGTGTAGCAGAATAGTCCTGCTCTCTCTCTCTCTATATATATATATATAGGGACGCGCTATTTGACACCCAGGGAGTAGAATAGTTATTCTACACCCACCCTTTATCTTTTCAACTGCATATGATTTTTACGTGACGTAAAATTTTTCTTATGTATTAAGTCAAGGAGAACGTAGGAAAAAATATAAATGACAAACAAAAATTATTTACGTGACGTTGCAAAAATACGATAAAATTTAAACTTATTTATGTTGTTTTTATGACTTTTACATCATTTTAACTCATTTTTTATGTCGATTTTTCTATTGTGGGTCAACATGACGTAAATATTTACATATGTAACATAATTTATTGATGTAACAATGTAAAAAAAATGATGGGTGCAAAATAAGTTATTCTGTATCCTGGGTGTCAAATAAGGTTCCTATATATAGGTCTGCTATTCTGGAACTAGTTCTAGAATAGTTATTCTGGAACCACTTCTGAACTTCCCTCGTAATGTTGACGAACTTCATTTAATGGTAATGTGAACTTCCTGACGGAACAGACTGATTCTCCACATTCACGGAAAAAAAATTTAGTGGGATTTTTGATCCGCTTATCAGAATGATGCATGTGATATACCGTTGGATAGCTATGGAAATTACGAAACTTTTTCATTTTCACGGGTTTTCGAAATTAGTTACGGTTTTTAAAGAATTTCAAATATACTAACACTATTTTCGCCATTTTCAAACCGTTTACCGGATTGATGCAAATGATACGCCGTTGGAAAGCTATAAAAATCCACAACTTTGTTATCTCACGCACTTTTTCAAAATTCCTTAGGGTTTAAGAGCAGTTTTAAATATACATAATTCTGTTGTTTTAGAATTCTCGTTTTTTCTGAACTTCACAACAGTGAACTTCTTCGGAACACATAAGTGAACTTCTTCACGAAGCACCAGATGCATGTGTTACGCCATTTTTTTTGACTTGTATGATTTTTCTTCCCTATTTGATTTTTGAACTCGGACCATTTCTGAACTTCTCTCATCACGTAAGTGCATTTCTTCCGCAGCGTAAGTGAACTTCCTCACGGAACAGTACCATGATTTTGACTGTTTTATTCAGCAAAGTGAACTCCACGCTCAATTGCTATTCGAACTGTACTTCGGAATTTTATAGATTGAACTTCAAAAATTTATAAAGTGAACTTCAAGAATAGGAGTCCAGAACGTCATGTGCGTCACATCTATGACTCTGAACTTTATTGCTCTCTCTATCTGAACTTCGTAGATCAATATACAGTCTTTTCAATTGTCCTTTAACTTATTTGCACAAAAGAACAAATCATAATTTTGTTCACATACGAATACATGTAGTAAGCCTGATGATGTTTTGTAAATATATATAGTTGTACTGCATGGATAGCCTGAATTTATTTGCCAGCGAATTTCAGCTAGGTACCAATATCAATCGAGATAACAGAGGATGATGCAAAATCCATAAACTCCAACGTACACTACTATGAACTACAAAAGAGCACAAGACTGAACTTTGTGCTTCGGGGCGGGGCAGCAGGGGCTCGACGGCAGCCGCCCTTGTGCTCGTGTGCGAGGGACCAGGAGCTAAAGCAGGAGGCAGGGGAAGGTGGCAGGGAACTGGGATGCGAGCGACGCTGGGAAGGTGGACGGCGGCAGGATGGGCTGGCGAGGGTGGTGTGGATGTATCGAGTCCTGGGAAATATCGGCGACGAACAGGGGAAGCCATTTGGTCGGCGTGCACTCGTCAGCGAGCAGACCATCCTCGGGGGCGGGGCGCGGCTGCCCTCCCGTCGGCGAGCAGGGGCCTCGGAGCGAGGGGGTCCTCCCCTGCCGGCCTGCGGCGGAGGTGGGGGTCCTCCCGTGGGGCGTAGGTGAGGGACCCTCGCGGGAGAGGAGCACGAGAGGACCGGGGGAGGTGCGCGGAGGAGGTCGGGTCCTCCTGGTCGGCGCAGGCGGAGGTCGAGGAGGAGCACAGCAGCACCAGTGGGGAGACGGGGCGGCGCGCGATGGGTGGCGGGGCGGCGTGCGATGGGATGCGGGGAGGCGCCGGTGGGGCAGCGATGCGGCGACGCGCGCGGCGCAGACAGGAGGCGGCGACGGTGGGGAGGAGCACGACGGGGCGGGGCGGCGGCTGTGGCGCCCGGAAAGGAGGCGGGGCGCGGGGGAGGCGGAGGAGCTCGACGGGGCGGGTGGCGGGCGAGCGGCGGCGGAGCTTGTCCGCACGCCAGGGCTGCTCGATCCAGGTCCAGGTGGCTAGGACGGGGTGGGTGGTGGGTGGGGATCGGGTGCGGGACGGGGTAGGTGGTGGGTTTTTTTGGGTGGTCCGGAACGGTCGGTTTAATCGGGATAAGAAGGTGATTAGGATGGGAGGGTTCTAGAATAGCTATTCTAGAACCTCTTAAGGGGGGTTGCAGAATATATATATATATAGGGTGGGACTATTCTACACAACCCCTTAAGTGTTTGTAGAATAGTTATTCAGCACAACTTTCCCGGTTTAAAGACCTTCTTATCCCATCCTAAACACCATACACGTAACGCACCCCACGCACCCACCCACCCGGCTATATTTTTTTTCGGACAGCACCACCCACCCGTCTCTCTCCCCCCGATTCCCCAACCACCTCCTCTCGTGGCCGTCGTCGTGCCCACCGGCGGCATCCTCCCCGCCTCCCTTTCCCGTCTCTAGTCGTCTCCCAGCGCGGCTCCCGGCCACCTCCACCCCGCGACGCCCCGGGAAGGTCCCCCGCCTCCGCAGCGTGCCGCCGGGAGGGCCCTTCGATCTCCACCACGCGCCGCCCGCAAGATCCCGTCGATCTGCACTGTGCGCCGCCCCGAGAGGCCCGCACACCTCCGTCGCGCCCCTCCCGGCCCCACCTCCGCCGCGCTCCGCCGGAGAGGGCCCCGACGTCCACCGCGCGCCGCCCGCAAGATCCCGTCAATCTGCACTGTGCGTCGCCCCGAGAGGCCCGCACACCTCCGTCGCGCCCCTCCCGGCCCCACCTCCGCCCCGCTCCGCCGGAGAGGGCCCCGACGTCCACCGCGCTCGGCCGGACAGGGCTCCGACCTGCACCGTGCTCGGCCGGACAGGGCTCCGAGGTCCCCTGCTTCGTGATCTACCAGGAGCAGTCACCCTACCCCCGTCGGCCCCATCTTCTATAGAGATTCCCCGACGCCCTCGACTCCGGTGAGGAGCGGCCACACCTTGATTCTGCGTTGAGCTCTCGGGCGGTTCAGGTCCCTTCTCCTCTGAACTTGTTCAGCACAACCAGCCCCGCTCCACTGGAAAACATTGGCGCTACAGTTTCTGAATAGTGAATAATTGCAGAGTAAAAAGTACAGTGTTGCATTCCCGTTCATTCTCTCACGGAGTTTAGTCCGTTAGTACTTGAAGTTATCTCTTCAGTTCATCGTACATGTTGGATGTAATGGTCGTGAGAATTAAGAACACTTGCATCACTTCCATTGTTTCAGAAACATTGCGTGTAATGGAGCACACACTCCATTGAGCCTGTTTCGACTTTTTTCTGAAAATGTTTCAAACTTGAAAATACCTGGATGCAGCGGACATTATGCACTTTAAGCATCCACATTTTCATGTCAGATGCATCTTATTTTGGGCGCAGCTAAAAGGACATCCAACAATTTCTTAGATCATCCTTGAATCTGATACAAGTGCATATGTGCCATCTCTTTCTTGGAAAGGTGTATTTTACTAGATGAAGTTCACTTTTATTGTTCGTAAAAGTTCATTTAGATTTATGTGGGAGTTATCTTGATAATTCAAAAGGAAAATGGAATCTCCTACGAAAATTGAACTACACTCCGAAAACTACCGATGGTTTTATATAAAAAAGAAAATTCACTACGTAATAAATTAAAGTTCGGTCCTCCGAGCAAGATACTCATACAATATCCTAATACTAATGTTGTGATGGCGACTCCCCCCCTTGGCGACTCCCATGGCGACTCCCCGGCGATCTAGGGTTTCCTCGGCCTTCCTCCTCTCCGGTGATCACTGCCTCCACCATGGAGGCCCTGCTTCACTGGGATTTCTCTCCGGGGTTGGCTTTTGCCTCTCAGGTGCGTCGCAAGTTTGGATCTACGGTTCACTTTTCCCCCTCCCCCACTGCGAAGGAGTTCTTCCTGGTGGTGGCCTTCTCCTCAGCCTCCTTTCGTCTCTCTGAAGAATCGGTGGGTTTAGCCCTGCAATGTTGTCTTGGAGGTGATAGATCTGGTTTTAAAGTTTACAAATTAAGTGATCATCGCTTCCGGTTTTCTGTGGCCTCTAGCAAGGTCGGTCATTTCATATATGGTTTGAGGGACAGGGTTTGGCCAGATTTTGTTTGCCATTTCACTCTTTTTAGAGGAATTCATCCGGATCAATCTGGTTTTCGGCACAATGTGGATTCATCTTGGTCACTTAATGATCAAATTTTAGAAGTGGCACATAGAAGCCCTACCCATTGGAATCCGAATTTGCATTTCCTGGAAAATAGTGCTGCTATGGATACTTCAAACAGATCTCGTTCTGAGTTGGCAAAATTTGGATTAATTCCCAAGGATCAGATAGCTTGCTTCCCTTCAAATGTTAGTGATTCAGTTTCTTTTGGAAATTCCAAGACTCATTGCAATGTGGAGAATCATCTAATTCAGTTTGGTTCTTTGGATTACGGTTTTCTGAATTCGTCTTTGGACAGTGCTAAGCATGGAAATTCTGATCATTCTAACTCTGATGGGATTATTTTCGGCAGTTTCTCTGAGCCAGTAAAGTTGGATTGCCCACTACAGACGGTTTTTTTCAATGAAATTTTTTTCTTAAAGTTATGCGCTAACCAAACGGTTACCATGCTTGAAGATATCCTTGATCTACGGCAAGCCAGATATTCGGAGGCGGAAATTATGGAGGCAGTTAACCTTCCTATTCTCCCGCCCTCTGAGTTTATTTTCAAATATTTGGGCCGGTGCAGTCGTTGCAATCTTCGGGATCATCTGGTTTCTGACTGCCCAGGGCTTTGTCCGAGATGCTAGCGCTTGGGCCGCAAGTGTGAGATTTGTCGACCTCTCCCCTCTGGGCCGAGGCCCATGAAGCAAATTTGGTGGCCAAAACAGAAACAGAATCGTCGGCGGTCTTCGTTACCTGTCCGGAAAATCTGGGTACCTAAGCAGAGGAAGGAAAGAGAGGGTTTTCCCCAAATCAGTGTTTCCGAGGCTGCCGCTTCGTCTCCACCAGAAAACCCTCCCCAAGCTACAGTACAAGCCCCTCCGCAAAGAACCCTAGAAATGGCGAACTTCCCAGTCAATCCCCACGCTTTCATCCCCGATGGCATGACGATTGAGCCAGGTCCTGCAGATAGGGTGGTTCGCGCCCGCCTCATCGTCGATTCAGTCCCTCCGCTGCGTCACGACAACGTCATCATCGCCGAGACCAACCACTTTGTTCCGATTCAGCTCCAGGAACAGATGCGCATCGCAATCCGAGGTACTCTGAATGAAGCTGGTTATAATGTTCGTCATATTGAGGATCATCCTTTTGGCATTGGTAGTTTTACGATGAGAGATTCCCTTACTGCGGATATAGTTAGCGGTTTGACGTTCGAGTTGACTGAAGAAACCACCGTCACCTTTGTGAAGCATGATGCGGCCAGAAACCGTCGAATCACGACCTTTGGTAGAGAAACCTGGATTCTGTTTTTGGGTTTTCCTCTGGATTATCAGAATAGCAACTATTTAAATAAGGCAGTTGACGACTTTGGTCTCCTCTCTGTTTGGCATCGCCCTAGGGAGAATAATCACTCTGTGCTTGCTCGTGTTTGGATTGTGCACCCAAAATTCGTGCCGAAAAGTTTAGTTGTTACTCAACTGGGTGGTGCAGGACATACTTGGACTGTTCCTATTTATATGCTACGTAGTGCAGATTGGAATGCTCAGCTCCCACATATCCCTCTGCCACCTGAAGACCCTGAGCCAGAAAATGGTGTACCCCACCCTTTGTATGGACCTGAGCTCTCTGCAGAACAGATTTATCAGCACCAGTTGGGTATCTGGGTGCAACAAAACCAGCAGCATGGTCAAAACTACAACCAGCAGGGGCAACATCACCAACAACACCAAGTTCAGCTTCAGCAACATGGACAACAGCAGGAGGAGGTAGTTCAGGTGCAACAAATTCAGCAGGTTCAGCAAGTGCAGGAGGAACCTATGCAGTTACCACTGGTGAACTTCCAAGCTATGCTGGCTGAACAGGGGGTGCCTTTCTATGCAGGGCTTCCCCCTCCAAGAAACAATATCATGGATAGCCCCCTACAAGCTTATCATGAGGCTGTTATGGACTCTGCTCCTAATTCACCTGAAGAGGAGATTATCATGCAGTCTGGTTCAGTTAACACAATCTCTCTGAATTTCATGATGGTTGGACAGCAAGATGCCTCTGTGCCCAATATCTCTGTTATGCTTTTGATGCAGACTAACAATTCTCCCTGGAAGAAGCTGCTTGAGCCATCTATTGAATTAGATAATGGTTTCTTTTTCCCAAACAAGTACAAGATGACAACTGCTATGGCTTTTGAGATGGTTGGCGAAGCTTTTAATCTTTGGTCTATGAAGTTGAGACCTACTATGACTGCTGCTCAGGAGCCTCCTTCGATCACTCTAGATAAATCCTGCCCTACCTCCCTAAAGGTAACCCCTGTTATTCAGAAGAAAAAGAAAGTATCTGTGGAAGTGACTACTCAGGTGAGAAGGAGTACTAGATCAACCAGATATGCAGGTTTCAAGCCTCCCTCAGTTTCAGATGTTAAGAAATCCAAGTCCAAGGTTAAGCCAAGGAAGATTCCAGGGATTGCAGATGATGATGCCTCTACCTCAGAAGAAGTGAACAATGATGCCCCCCCACCTACTGCCCTCCTGGTGATTCAGAATATTGGGGTGAATCTCTGTGGAATTGCCCCCTCCAAGTTAACTCCTTTGGAGCTTGGCAAGGCTCTGCAAGAGGAGGACATCTAGTTGTCTCTTTGTCATTTCTATATGTAATAATGAGTCTTTTGAAACACTGGTTGGTACTTTGTTGGAATATTCGTGGTCTAAACTCAAAAGCCAAGCAACTTGCTCTGGCAAACGCTATTGAACTAAGTGGTTGTGCTGTCATATGTTTGCAAGAAACCAAGATGGAGAATATTGATTTATCCTTTATTAAATCATGCTGCCCAAAAAGATTTGATGATTTTGCATATATTCCTTCTTTTGGTGCTTCTGGGGGAATTGTAATTATTTGGAACAGCTCTCTCTTCCGGGGTTTAGTGATGCACTGCCAGCCTTTTGCTATTTCTGTGAACTTTACCTCCACCCAGTCAGCTCAGTCCTGGAATTTGGTTAACATTTATGGACCCTGCGCTGGTGAATTGAGAGATTCTTTTGTTGAATGGCTTTTTGATTTAAATATCCCCTCCGATGAAGACTGGCTTATTTTTGGAGATTTTAATTTCATTAGATCGCCTGACAATAGGAACAAGCCAGGAGGTAATGCTATGGATATGTTAACCTTCAATGATTTTATCAGGGAGCAAAATTTAATTGAGCTGCCAATTAAAGGCAGACGTTTTACCTGGAGTAATATGCAAGATTCCCCACTTCTTGAGCAGCTAGACTGGTTCTTCACTAGTATGCACTGGACAACTGCTTATCCTGCCACCTTTGTTGAGCCACAGGGTAAACCCATCTCAGATCACACTCCCTGTGTTGTTTCTATTAAAACAAAAATTCCTGCTGCCAAAACTTTTCGGTTTGAGAACTATTGGGTGGCTCATGAGGGTTTCTTGGACACTGTGAAAACAAGCTGGGAGAAGAATACATACAAAAATAATAGTGCGGCTAATCTAAATGCCAAATTTAAAAGGCTACGATATGATCTCAAGTTTTGGAGTAAGAACATATCCAGACTTTCAATTTGCATCTCCAACTCAAATAAAGCCTTGCTGGAACTAGATAATATTGAGGATAGACGACCACTTACTGTACCTGAAAAGAATTTCAGGAAAATCCTCAAAGTACACCTCATACAACTTTTGGAATACCAGCAACAATATTGGAAAAAAAGGTGTACAGTGAGATGGACAAAATTTGGAGATGAGAATTCAAAGTTCTTTCAAGCAGTGGCAACAGAAAGATACAGGAAGAATTATATTGCCACCCTACACACTGATGAAGGTATGGAAGTGAGTACCCACGATGCAAAAGAAAAGATAATCTATGAAACATATAAACAGAGATTAGGTACCTCCACTAATCCCCCAATGAGTTTTGATTTGCCATCCATTATTCAACCAATTGCTGGTCTTGAAGAGCTGACGGTGCCTTTCACCACTGATGAAATTGATCAAGTTGTAAGGACTATGCCTATTGATAAAGCCCCAGGCCCAGATGGATTTAATGGGCAATTCTTAAAAAGTTGTTGGCACATTATTAAGCAGGATATCTATGAGCTTTGCTTCCAGTTTCATAATGGCACTCTTGATCTTGAAAGCATTAATATGGGACATATCACACTTGTGCCTAAAGTAACCTCCCCTGAAGGAATTAATGACTTCAGGCCTATTACTTTATTAAATTGCTGCCTTAAGATAATCACAAAGATCTTAGCAAATAGGCTGCAAACAAAGGTTCTTCAGATTGTACATAAGAATCAATATGGTTTTCTGAAGGGGAGAAATATCCAGGATTGTTTGGCTTGGGCTTTTGAATTCTTGCAC
Organism: Puccinellia tenuiflora; assembly: GCA_012064385.1. Classification (NCBI taxonomy): domain Eukaryota; kingdom Viridiplantae; phylum Streptophyta; class Magnoliopsida; order Poales; family Poaceae; genus Puccinellia; species Puccinellia tenuiflora. The sequence continues at coordinate 449,039 of QRDG01000314.1, read as the reverse complement.
CAATGTGAAACCTCAAAACAAGAAATCCTGCTACTGAAGTTGGACTTTGCAAAGGCCTTTGACACAATTGACCATGGGGCCATGTTGAAAATCATGAAGCAAATGGGTTTTGATGCAAAATGGATACAATGGATTAATCAAATCTTTTCTTCAGGGAAATCTTCGGTTCTTCTAAATGGTGTCCCAGGCAGGCAGTTTCACTGCAAGAGAGGGGTCAGGCAGGGTGACCCTCTTTCTCCTCTAATATTTGTTTTGGCAGCCGATTTATTACAATCTGCGATTAATAAAGCTTTTCATGAGAATAGATTGTTGGCACCTTTTTCACCAGACTTTGGCATGGATTTCCCAGTGGTCCAATATGCTGATGACACATTGATAATTATGAAAGCTTGTCCCAATCAAATTGCAATCATGCAAGACATTCTTGATAATTATGCTGCCTCGACTGGTTTGCGCATAAATTATAGCAAATCTTTGTTGATTCCTATTAATCTATCTGAAGAAAGAACTGCCTTCTTTGCACAAGCTTTAGGGTGCTCCATTGGAAAAATGCCTTTTACTTATCTGGGCTTGCCTTTAGGCACTACAAAGCCAACTGTTCTCGAGATGATGCCTCTGGTTGATAGAGTTGAAAGAAGAATGACTGCTAATTTTATGATGATGTCCTATAGTGGAAGGGTAACTGTTATAAATTCTTTGCTGACCTCCATTGCTATGTTCACCATGTGCTCCATGTCCATCCCACAGAAGATCTTGGATCATATTGATAAAATTAGAAGACACTGTCTATGGGATAAGAAAACTGAGTTGGGGATTAAGACAAGTTCTTTGGTGGCTTGGGATAAGGTCTGTCGACCCAAGGAAAGAGGAGGGCTGGGAGTACTTAACTTAAAAATCCAGAATGAGGCTCTACTTCTGAAATTCTTGGATAAATTCTATAACAAAGTGGATACCCCCTGGGTAGAATTGTTGTGGAATGCATACTACACAAATAAGGTCCCACATGCCTTGGACCCTTGTGGATCTTTCTGGTGGAAGTCAGTTTTCAAGTTAAACCCCACATACCGAGGGCTCACAACCTGCATTATTGGTAATGGAAATTCTATTCTGCTATGGAAGGACCTCTGGTCTGATGAGATTATACAGACTAAATACCCCAGAGCCTTCTCCTTCAGTGTAAATGAGGATGTCTCAGTATAGCTTTTTCTGACTGCCCCTGCTTTGGCTGATAACTTTCTCCTACCACTATCTCCTGAAGCACTTCAAGAAGTGAGAATGTTACAACAAGACTGTCAGAATTTGGCTCTACAACAACAACATAAAGATAGATGGGTTTACCCTTGGGGGCAAACATACACTTCAAGCAAATTTTATCAGTTCTGCTTCAGGAATGTTATACCTCATGAGGCTTACAAGTGGATATGGAAATCCAAATGCACTCCCAAGGTCAAGTTCTTTTGCTGGCTTTTATTTTCCGATAGACTAAACACCAGAAACATGCTGAGAAGGAAGCATTTTATAATCCAAGGGACCTATAATTGTCCAATGTGTCAGCATGATGTTGAAGAAACTGTTGAGCACCTATTTTTTAAATGCCCTTTTGGGATTGAATGCTGGACAAAGCTTCATGTTTTTTGGGACTACCAGCTGATGGATAGGCTGGAGTTAGTGGCTGAAGCAAAGAGGAGATACAGAAACCCCTTGTTCATGGAAATCTTCATAGTCGCGGCCTGGAGTATCTGGAAGGAAAGAAACGACTTGGTCTTCAATGATGTATCTCCCTCTACTGATTCCTGGCGACATAGATTTGTTTCTGATTTTAGCCTCTTGGTTCATAGGACCAAGACTGAACTTCACAATCATATCTTTCACCTTTTGGACCTACTTGGAAGCTAGTTCCTTTATTTCTGGATGACTGCTTAGCATCCTTTTTGTAAATTTGTACATATGTAAACCCTATGTTTTTTTATATTAAGAGGCAGTAGGGATCCGCCCTACTGTCATAAACCCTCAAAAAAAAATTAAAGTTCACTCATTATATAAACACAAATGAAGTTCAGTTTGTACTTTTATTTAAAAAAAGCATTGCCTTAAATATATCAAAAAGGAGTTCATTCTTCAATTTCCGAGGTTCATTATTTTTTTCATCGGAGATTTACTTAAAATACTCCCCCACAAGTTTATATATCTTCACCTGCAGAATTAATCTTTTTATAGGAAGTTCATTATTTATGTTGAAAAAACAGCTCCACGGAGAAATTTTACTTCAGAAAAAATACGATGTTCACTTACGCATCGCGAGAAGTTTGGACAAATAGTCCACCAAAAATAAATTCGCCTACGAAAAAAATAGGAAGTTCACGTACGTATCGCGAGAGGTTCAGAAAAATATGATATAGTATGTTGAGAAATTCAGTTACGAAAAAAAATAGGAAGTTAACTTACGTAATTTTGGGGAGTTATGAACTTTTTGAGTAAGTTCAGAAGTGGTTCGAGAATAGGAAGTTCAACTGTGAATCGTGAGAAGTTCAGAAAAAAGATGGTCCAACACATATTATCGTATTTCTCTGTTTTAGTATTTTTAAAATTAATCAAAAACTGTACTGAATTTCGAAACAATTTCTTTACGAAAAAGTTGCCCCTAGTGAATATCTTTCCAACGCCGTATCATTTGTTACGTTTCGATAAGCGGTTTGAAAATAATTGTCAAAACACTGTCCGCTAGATTTTAAACAGAATTACTTATTTTTAAACTGCTCTTAAACTGTAACGAATTTCGAAAATTAGGTAGAGATAGAGAAGTTGCGCATTTTCCATAGCTTTTCAACGGCGTATCACTTGCATCAATCCGACATACGGTTTGAAAATGGCATCCAAAATACAGTATGAAAACGGACAAATCCGCGAAAATATTATATAGTTTATTTGAAATTGTTTTCAAACCGTGCATAATTTCGAAACCTGACAGAAGAGTAAAAATTGCGCAATTTCCATACCTATCCAACGGCATATTATTTGCATTCATCCGACGAGCGGTCTGAAAATGGCGCCCCAAATACTGGACGGAAACGGACAAAATCGTGAAATCTGTGTTTAGTATATTTGAAATTGTTCAAAATCCGTACAGAATTTGGAAACCGTGCATAAGAGTAAAAGTTGCGTAATTTCCGTAGCTATCCAACGGTGTATTGCATGCCTCATTCCGATAAACGGTTCGAAAATGGCAGTCGAAATACTCTCCGCAAAAACAAAAAACTAGGCGTTCCGCCGAGAGGTTCACCGATTATTGTCTAGAAAGTTCAGAAAGTTGTTCAGAATAGTTATTCTAGAAGGGAGTGCATAATAGCTGTATATTATATATATATATATATATCTAAACTATAATATTGGGATCCGTGGTGATGGTTTGGTAGGTCAACGAAAATACCCTCAAAGTTGGTGAAAATTACCCACCCTGCCACCCGTAAGTTACATACCGTTTCCTTTTTTTTATTAGCTGAGAGAAAAGAACAGACACGAGGGAGCTGAACGTTGACCGCCTCCCGCCGTGCCTACTCCCTCGACGCCCCTGACGCCATGGATCCCAGGTCAGCTTGCCGAGTTCACCTGCCGCAGCAACCCAGGCCTCCTCCAGATGTGCGTCCCCGCTGCCGTTCGCTGTCGCGCCTCCGGACGTGGGTCCCCGCTGACCACGAGCTCGCCGGGTAGGGGCGTTTGGACCCCTCTCCTACTAAGTGGACCTGCACGCGCGGCGGATGCCGGCCGGGCGTGCGGCAAACTCCCTCGGAGCTAGATGCAGTCGCGGAGACCTACGTGAAGAAGCGAACGGAGACCGGCCTCCAGTGCGTTTGGACCCCTCTCCTACTAAGTGGACTTGCACGCGCGCCGGTTTCCGGCAGGGTGTGCGGTCAACTCCCTAGGCATGGAGAGCGGCGGGGTCCGGCTAGACGGCCGCATGGAGGCGCTCGGCTCCGAGGAAAATAGCCGCGGCGGCCGCTCCCTCGCCCCAATCCAGGCGCCCACTTCATGTATGTGAAACCCAGGGAAGAATGAATCAGCTTCAACAGACACGGTCCTGGCTGGTGGACTGGTTGTCTGAACTTCGCCCTGATCCTGTTGCTCCTCGGCAGCCATAGATTGCCCATTGACATAGAGTTAACAACAATTTCAAAAAGGTTGGGCATGCTATGGTTTAGAAGACTCTAACCTCTGAATCTACACTTAGAAAATACCAGACTTTCATTCAATATAGCTTGAAATAGTGGGGATCTGAAGAATATTCTGTACAATCAACAAGCAGAGTTATCATATATTCAGAATTTAACTGAACTAGCAGTAGATGAAGCAAACCATTTATAACTGGGTGATAGTAGCCTAACTAGCAGTAGATGGAATGGAGCGGTGATCTTTCAAATAAACCAGAAGGAAGCAGGTTAGCTTGAGCAAGTTTCGGATCTTTATTTTTTCTCTCTTGTTTTGCGGTTGTTCAGATCTTAATTAAGTGTATTTGTTGGTATCTTCTCTGCTTCCGGTTTCTTATTCCCTCCAGCAATCCCATGCATATTGTCCAATTCTTACATGGGCTTCGTCTGTGATGTAGCAACAATAAGCACCAATCACGGAGGACGGTTCAGTTTGTATTCTTACAAACTTTACTGCCTTATTCTTACGTTTCTGCAGATAAGTGTAAATGCACCTGCTTCATCTTCTGCAAGACACTCTGCATTTCAAATATACACAAATTGATTTTTCTGATGTCAATAATTCGCCACATGCTTATATGGATGAAGGAGAATAACCAACAACATGAGTGTAGCTGTGATTAAGAATTAAGGGAGGAAACATGTGTTTCAGCTGTGCAGATTGTTGCAAATTTCAGTTGAGACTTGAGAACGTGACATTTGCTTGTCATGGGGGTTATTTCTTAGATATTGCGGAAATGATTACTTAAATGTTTTAGTTATACCAGTTTGTAGGTCTTAATTGAATACTCCAATGTACATGGGGAATGGCTTCCGTAAGGGTTCTTATGATAGGTTCATCTTAGTTACACATAATATTTGAAATGGCAAGCTCATAATTTGTAGCCCCCTAAATTTCTTGTGCTAAGAACGATGTTCAATAGACAATTTGTACGGATCATTTTAGGGCATGCAGTAACTACGAGAACCAACTTTAAAATTTTATATTCAATATATAATTATATTTGATCGACCATTAAATTTGTCGCCCGTTGCAACGCACGGGCATTTTGCTAGTATATATAATATAGATATAAATGATTGCTTGCTCGGTCATTTTAGATGGCTCGTGTGGTCCCTGAAATCACTTTTCTTTTAGAGCACAAAATCATGAAAAGATTTAGATATAATTCTTTTGTCGACAATACATGTGCCATAGTCAAAACTTAATAGTATATGTGTTACCTGACGTCCTTGGAGCCAGCTTGGAGCTTACTAGTTATGTTATAATTTACGCGACTAGATGATTATCACATAATCCAGAAGGGAGACGATATTTGTTAATGAGATTCTGTGTATATTTCAAGGCATGATTACACACGTGCATTCAAATACAAAACAACGCTAAGGACACTCCGCATCGGATACCATGTGGAAAGGGTGAAGCAAAAGTCCTCGTGTGTGATGGGGCATGTCAGAAATGGGTGACCATGGGAAGACCCACATTGTCACCGGAATAAAATTAAGCGAGGGTCGACCATGTGGGAAAGCCACATCGGCCATAAAAAATTTACACTCTTTTTCTGTTATGGACACCTAAACAAATGATTAAAGTAGGTAAATAAGAGCCGATGTGACCATGTAATTATATATTCACTATGTAACCCCTAGAAATGTCTTAACGTTCAACCTCAGTCTCCCCAATATGGACGCGGTGTGGTGACATTGCTCGCGAGGTCTCTCTTGTGCCTCTCTAACGAGAGAGAACATCCGACGTCTAAAGGGACAACGTCTCCTTTGCTCCACGACCAGATATCATGCCTCCTCCTCTCATCGTTGATTAGATCTGGCTCCGAGGAGGAGGGGTGGCCAGGGGATGCGTTAGACGATGGCAGAAAGATAGGATGAGGCCACCAGGAGACAGTGACACATCATTGTTGGAAAGCGGAGGAGGGCGAGACGTTTCCTAGAGCCATTATGAAATTGTTTTGACATCGTCCTGAAACATCTGGGTAGTCAGTTGTAATTGTGCTAAAGTTACCACACCATAACTTACTAGAAAGTAGGTTTAGAACTAATGCATGAATGTCAGCTAATAACCAATCAAAAAAATTGATCGAGACCTGTCGATGTGGAAGTTTCATCGATAAGAGCAAGTTTAATAGTAGAGCCAACAGTCGGCTATAAGACATTGATATGTCATCTATAGTCACCATATGGCTAACAAGTATAATACTTAGCTATAAAAATATGTTGCTTGACCCAACTCACACTCTCACATAGTGCGTAAGAGCAGTTGGCTCTTGTATAAGAGCCCATCTCCATTCTCTCTCCTCTTCTCTCATCCATATCACCAAAAATATGCTATTTTCCTTTCAAAAAAAAATGCTATTTTAACTCTTAGAGTCTGTTTATATAAGCTTATTATATTTGCTCTAAGGGTTAAGTAGCCAAGGTTTACCGCAAAATATATGTTTTTATTTCCTGAACCGGTGTCAGCTGCAGCCGTCATTTATCTCCACTGCACACTCCGGTCCAAACCCATGGCCGACGGCGGCGGAGGCGAAGGCGCAGAGGGTGGCGGGATCTCCGATTGGCAGCCCATCTACGACCGGTTAGAGGCGATGGTGAGCATGAGCCAGGCGCAGGCGGAGGCGCTCGCCGCCGACCGCGCGCGCCTGGAGGCTGCCGACAAGGTCCAGCGCGAGTCCTGGGAGGCGGCGCGGAGGCTTCGGCGGAGCGTCGAGGAGCTTCAGGCGGCGGCGCAGGAGAAGGACGCCGAGATGGACAGGCTGCGAGCAGAAGCCGCCGACGCCAGGAAGAAGCTGCAGGTGGTTCGCTGAAGCCCTAGCTGCACACCTCTGTTCCTCTTTGGGTTTCGATTTCTTGGGCTGTTTATGATGCTAGCCGGTGTAATTGTGGCGGAATTAAGGCGGATGCGGGCAGGAAGATGAGGTGGGAGGCGGCCTACGTGGAGCTGCTTCTCGGCGCTAGCCGGAAGCTCGCCGGTGAGGAGCCCTCGTTTCATGCTGCTAATGTTTCAGATTTGTGCTGCTCGTGTAGGAAATGCTGCCTCTTTTCTTAGGTTTTTTCTTTCTGATCTTTAGGTTTATGCCCTGCTAAGTGTAAAAAAAAAGTATTGATCTTTCTTTGCATTGGGCACGGCCGCAACCACCGAACAGAGTACATGATATCAATTAGTGCTAATTTCTCACTTTTTAGAATGGCTCATGTCGCTACATTTTATGTTAAGTCTGGTCGCATGGGCCATTGTACCTTTTGAGTATGGAAATAAATTGTTCCACACACATATGACGCTTGAAGCCTGGATTAAAACTTCATTGCTAAACGGAGATCGACCACTCAACATGTATTACTGTATTATTTTGGACTCGAGTTGCTAATCTAGCTTGTCCATCTTAGTCGCTCGCTTTATGCTCACACACATATAAGCACAAACTGATGTTCATCGGGGAAGTTTGCGCTCGGTTAGATGCCACCATTAAACTTTGTCATCTTGGACCGGTGGGGGGGTTCTTCGGTACGATTGACATGGCTCTCGTATATGTCCCTCCTGTATAACAACAATCTTTGTACATGCTCCGGAGTTGACGTCTCAATACGCGTCGTCTGACATCTAAGACAAAAAAGTAGTAGGAAACAATAGAAAACTTATCAATAGATATTTGTGTCTCTAATTCTTACCTCTGAGAACATTAAACTGCCAGCATGTTGTCGTGGATCAAATGCGAGGGTGATGGCAGTGATGTTATCAAGTGACTGAAACATTTCTTAAAAAATAATATATTTCGATTTCATATTTAGATACATAAACATAAAGTAGTTAGCTTACTTGATGCATGAACAACCTCCATGTTGGAGGCCACAAGAACTTGATTGTTTTGTTCTGCTAATAATAGTTGACCGATGAACAGAATAAGCAAATTCATCAATAGAGGAAAATGGTGTTGTGGACGCTATCTACGATAGCCACCTCCATCATGCCGCCAGGCACAGAAACCAGTTTCAACCGGGCCGACGTACATCATGACATCGGAAACATCTAAGAATAATGGTGTAAATTAATCTTAGATGTTTTCGGCGTCATGCTGTACGTCGGCCCAGTTGAAACTCATTTTTGTGCCCCTAGCGACATGAGGGAGGTTATATAGCGGCTACAACACCATCATTCTCGTTTTTGTGGTTAATTCGCTTTTCTGCTCGACAATCAACGATTATTAGCAAAACAAAACAATGAAGTTTTTGTGGCCTACAACATGGAGGTTGTTCATGCTTCCAGTAAGCTAACTATTTTGTGTTTATATATCTAAATATGAAATCCAATTTTTTTCAATCACTTGATAGCACCAATGCCGCCACCCTCACATTTGAGACATGCTCGTAGTTTGATGTTCTCGAAGGTAGTGATTAGGGACGCACAAATATTTTATGACAAGTTTTTCTATTGTTTCTGACTATTTTTATGTCTTAGGTGTCAGATGACACGTGCATGCTAAGATGTCGATTCGGGAGCATATGAAAAGATTGGTGTTATACAGGAGGCACATATATGAGCACCACGTCGATCCCAGAGAAGAACCCCGTCCAAGATGACAAAGTTTAATGGTGGATGTGGCATAGCGAAGACTTTGTCGCTGAAGCATCTGCTTGCTTATATGATTGAGTGCATAAAACAAGCGACTAAGATGGACGAGCTAGATTAGGAATGCTAGTCCTAAATAATAATAAATAAAAAGTCGACTGGTTGATCTGTGCTTAGCAATGAAGTTTTCATTCAGGCTTCAAGCGTGATATGTGTAAAACGATTTATTTTCCATGGTAAACAACTAATGTTTCCTTTAACTTTAGGTTTATGCCCTGCTAAGTGTTGATCTTTTTTTTTTTTGGAATTTGGTGCCACCAAACAGGGCACCTGATATGTATGAATTTTTCCTTTTGTTTGTTAAATGAATACATCAGTTACAACGAAACAAGTAATCTTCCTTTCCCTTTAGGTTTATTCCCTGCTAAGTGTCTATCTTTTTCTGGCATTTGGCACTGCCGCAGCCACCGAACAGAGCACCTGATGTCTATGGATTTATGTTGCTACGATTTTTTGTCCTTTTTTTTAGTTAAATTAAATGAATATAAACGAAGCAACTAATATCTGTGAGTTTATGTTGCTACCTATATCAATGCCTTTGGTCATCAATATAGAACTTAGAGACGGCGACATGGATGATTCCAGAACTCTTGCAGAAACCGCCAACTATAAGGTACTTACCGAAACCTAAGCTGCATGCAGTCCAACTTCTGCATCTCGTTGTTTTTACATAACTGTTCTTTTGCATAACCAAAGGAAATTGGAAGTTGCACAAAGTTGAATCAGAACACCATGGATCACGTTGCAAGCGATTTAAGTGCAGAGCTAAGAAAACTGAAGCATGCTTATGAGACTCTGAGCTCAAAGAAGGACAATGAAGTTTCTGCATTACTCTCAGAAAAGGATTCTGCGAGTAACCAATTGAGTATAATGCAGCAGGATTATGCTAACAAGAAAGTGCAGGTAGCACAAGCTATTGAAGCAGCACTAAAGCTTCAGCAGAGTGTAGATGAGCTTAAGGTGTTGGCCCAGAAGAAGGATGATGAGATTTGCAGATTGCAAGCAGATGCTGTGGAAGCCAGAAGGAACTTACAGAAAATTGACTCCTTGGTCAAGGAGAAAGATGATGAAATCCAAAGACTTAAGGATCGGCACCCTGTGCCTGTTCAAAAGTGCATCAAGGATATCAGTAAGCCACATAAAAATTTCAGGTCTGATGATCCAGCTATAAGGAGCAAATCAAAAAACAGTGATCTTATGAAAATGGTAGAAGATTATATTTCTCAAACAGGAATGGTGGGAAAAGATTGGCAAGATGAACCTAGGCAAAAACGCAGGCGTATATCTTTTATATCAAACGTAAGTATTCCGTTTCCAATTATATGCTTGGCTCACGGTGAACCTTGTTTCCTTTGTCTGCTAGAAGATACCCCACATGTTGCTGCCAGAATTTGTGGCAATCGTTGTTATATGATTAAACTTCAGGAGGCCCGTAGAATTGCATTGGTGAACGTGTAGGTGCTTACAACCCAAATAATGCATACAACTACCATATAGAAATAAACAGTTGAAGAAAGTGCATAGTAACTGTAGGTATATCATACCAAGGGAGCCATCATGAACATGGTTTTTAAGGCGCCAAAGCGTCCTAAGGCGGTGGGGAGGCGCTTTGCCGCCTAGGCGCCCTAAAGCGGTCTAAAGCGCCTAAAGCGCCAAAGCGGAGGGGGGCGCCTTGACGCCTAGGCGTCGCCTAGGCGACGCTTCAAGGACGCCTTAAAAACCATGATCATGAATCACCAGCAAGGTGGCAACCACCCTTTAGTTTGGTCTTGACCAAGACTAACCTGGAAGAAATGAAGGCACGTGAATTAATCATCGTACAAAGCTGTAACATAACAATGGTATGGAACAATTCATAGATCTGAAGGAATTAAAAATAAAATTCCAAACTGTTCGGATATCATATGTTCCTTCTTGGAATATGTGCACCTATATTGATTATATGTACTATGGATCCTGTAGAGAACATACATGAATAAGGCATCCATACAGGGAGCTTTTTTCGCAAGGCCAACAATGATAATATTGAGGCTAAACATCTGCGAAGACTAAGAAAGAACAAATAAATTGACTTAAGGAATAATTATATTTTCAGCTATATAGTCTCTCAGATTACCAAATTAATTTGAGTCAATGTAAAGACTTTTGGTGCCTTAATCTGCTGGCCTTGACATCATCTTGTTCCAGTACTGACCTTAGTTTTTATTTCCAGGATCTTCTTCCAGTAGCTTGTGCTTATCTTGATGTTCGACATTCTCTTTAAATGATCCAGACTTCGTTTTTTATAATGTTTGTCATTTTGTTAGTCTCTTATGGGTTTTGTTTCTTGTGAGATCTAATTAACCTATCTATTTGCTAATTAGGATGATGAGCAGAGTCAAAGTGATGAGGATGATGATGGGCAGAGTAGACACGATGAGCATGATGAGGATGAGCAGGGTGGACGTATTGAGGAAACAACGAATAATCCAGTTCAAAAGCCTCTCGGTACCCCCAAGAGAAAGATAGATGTTTATAGTGCTAGGTTCACCAATGGCAAAGCCACGGTGAAAGCAATGGGTACGTACTCAACTTGTGCTGCAAAGCTTATTTTTTATAATGGTATGAGCGTGTATTTGCAGAAATTTGCAATATCTCCCGAGCTCACATGCCCCTGTTTGATTTAAAAAAATAAAAAAATAGTTAAACATTTCAAAAAAAAATCTGAAAAATATTGTGAACAAATATATACAAATGTCGACATAGGTGTAAACTTTCGTGATGAAATGACATTTTTAGCCTGTGAAAAATAACAAAACCAGTGGTCGAAATGAGATTTCAAAAATATTTTTGAGAGCACTGATTTTGTTATTTTTGCACAGGCCACCACAAAGGTCATTTCATGACAAAATTTTGTACGTATGTCGACATTTCATATATGTTTGTTGACAAAAATTCAGAACTGTTTGAAATGTTTAACTATTTGTTTTTAGTTTTTTTAATTGGCCAGGGGCATTTGAGCCCGGGAGCCAAAATGCCTCCCTCATGTATTTGGCCATAGTCGACTACCAAAAATTTGACCTTTGTTAGCTTGCTTGTCAAATAAGTGGTCTCAGAACACCTTTTGAATATTGACATCAAATTACATGCAGCATAACCTAGTATCTAATGCCACACGCAGTGCTCAGTACATGCAACATGAAACAACTTAAGCTCATGGAAATACTGGCCCTTGATGCATTGGGTTCCTGTTAGTTTATTCTTTCTTCCTTGGTAATGAACAACCGGACGCCTCCTCTTCCAGCCAATCTTCCTTCCTCTAGAGATGTTCTGGCTCTCTGCAAGCTGCAATGCTAGAAGAAGTTGTTCTTGAAATAGTGATCTCATGCTTCTCTAATTGACACAGCATTGCAGCTTGCAGAGATTGTAGCATTGCAGCTTGCAGCCAATCTTCCTTCTGTAATAGTGAAGAAAATTATGTACCCTGTTACAGAAAGCAAGCAAACAGACAGCACAGATTGTTCTCTTTTTTGATATTATGAACACAAAATTAGAACGCACTTTAGATCAACTGTTCTTTCTGGGTTCTTGTTTCTGATTTGGATGCAGGTCTCGACTTGTTGCATTTTGACAAGTAAAAGCCGCTGATCTGACCAAATGTCCTTGTTTTCTGTTCGTGCTCTTTATTTTTTTGAGAATGATGGTGTTCCCTGTTTGACCCCCTTGTTTGTGAAGAGCAGTCAGGAACCAGTGGTACTGGTATCAGATTGCTCCAGCGCCACTGTGCTCACAGAAGCTGCATATTCACAACGGACGGCGTTTTGTGATGTCAACTGGTAACTGGGCGCAATACATCAGGGACGTGAAGGTCGTTCTAGCGGACCAACCTGACAAGCACAAGAAGTTCATCAAGTTCCTGTGCAATTTCGAGAACTGGAGGTCGGTGATGCATGCGTAGTAGCATGTTAGAACAAACTACTGATTCTTTCTGTTTTGAGTTCTGATGGATTAAAGTTGAAACCTGCTAGTTTTGCAGAGTTGAAGATGTGGCCCGAACCATGGCGGTACTGTTAGACGGACACCCCGAGCTCATCTGCCGGTTTAACCAGTTCTTGCCTAAGTATTGGCAGATCGAGATTGCGGAGGAGGATGGGGAAGATAATCATTACCCTGACGAGTCAGCGGCAGCCGCAGCCTGCCTGATCAAGCTCAAGGAGGCGGAACAGCAGCCCAAGGACCAAGTTTAGTCGTCTTTGCTGACTGATAATTCAAGCTAAATAGTCAGGAACAGCTCATCTGATGATGACTGCCGTTTCTAGTCATGTGTGTGTCAGTTTGGTGTTAGGTCAGAACATCTGATACACATGGCATGTACGAAAACTATTGGAAGATGGTCTGATTAATAGCAGTAACAAACATCTGACGTCTATGCTTATCTTTTGTTTGTTTGGGCCAGTTACTTTTAGGGCTAATATGAAGATGCTGACCTTATTCTGTAAGTTGGTTTGGAAAATTAGCTGTGGGAAAGCCGGTATTATGCCATACTCCAAATCAGATTATAACCTAGCTGTTATTTTTTTGTTAGCCAGGATGTGATTTGAACTCGTTGTATGAAATCCCTCCGTCCCATATAATCTAAAATGTTATTACAACCAGACGACAAAGCCCAACCTGACTGCCACCTCTAACTCACCCTGACCAATGGAGATTTATATAGATACTAGCTATATACCCGTGCGTTGCTACGGAGTACAAACGCCACAAGAAATAATCCATGTTGGCTGTGGAAAACTCTGACATCTTTCTCCTTGATTCCTTCTCATCTGAGCATGTTAAAAACATCTTGTAGGAATCCCTAATGTGTCTTTCAAAAAGGAAAATAGCAACTGCAGTGGAGACGGGGAACAATAAGGATTTGGTAAATATATAGGTTGGTTTTTTTCTAACTTTCATGTTAGTGACAGATAAGCATATAAAAATTTATAAGAACAAGAGATTGCAACATTATCCAGTCCACTAAAATATGATATTGTTCACGCTTTTTTTGATCCTCTCATTAAGATTTCCTTGTAATCAAAATTTTATTACACGTAAACTGTATGACTCTGTCAGTAGCTAGATTATATTGAAACAAACAAGCAAGACATACAAGAGCTATACCGTCTCCCATGTCCAATCAAATGAAAAGCAGGTGAGTATTTTCTCATATGTGAACAAGGATTTCTTTAAGAAAAAGTAAGCACAACTAATGCGTGTTGGCCGTAGCATTCTCTGCACCTCAAATTTACCGTAGAGGAAGAGCTCGATCGTGATGCCAGCTGTCTCCTCGAGATGGCACATAGTTTTAGATATTGATCTGCTTCCCGACCATGCACCCATGCATCACCACTGACCTGCGCAGGGCATCATGGCTAGCCATTACGATCAAACAGATAGCCATCATTACAAGGAAAACAAAGAAGCTTCAACTGAAGTATTGAAGTATTTGTGCTTGGTAAATACTCCCTCCGTTCCATAATATAAGATGTTTTAGCATTTCTCTTTCCATCCGTATCTAGACATATTTTAGTGCAAAATTCATTTGAACATTACACTAAAACATGTCTAGATACGGATGGAAAGATAAATGCTAAAACATCTTATATTTAGGAACGGATGGAGTAGATGCAACCGGCCTTGGCTTGGCACCGGTAAGACGGGATTGCTCGTGCGCACTGCCGCGGCAGTCGGCTAGCAGCTATAGCGCCTCCTCGACTTTATCTCCGACCATCTGTACGGCATCCTTGCAATGCAAAGCCGATGCAAAAGAATGGATGACACGGGATGGTGGATGGCTTTTGCCCTAAGATAACGGTATCGCAAACACGCGCTCATCAACGTCGAAGGCGTCGGCACTGATAAAACGGACACGTTGGCCGGGCCGAGGGGCTGTCCCATCGGCACGTACGGCTTCGCCGTGAGTGCACACTACTTCCTCGTCGGAAAACAAGACTGTTATTTTGTGGTGATCCAAATTCATTTAAAGGGCGGCTAAGTTCTGACGGAGCGAAGCGAGGCTCGTCGCCGGTAGGCTTGAGCCGAAGCGAGTTGTTATCCAGTTGGATTAGGGTTATTTCAGGTTAGGACCACTATAAATACATCTTGTAAGCCACCGCACGGGATAAGCCACACATTGTAAATCCCGGCGTGTTTGCTCCTCCTTGAAACCGGCTCCCCCCCCCCCCACGAGTTTGCCGTGTTGGGGCAATGTGCACATGGTCAGGTTTCGCGAGTTTGTCGAGTTCCACCGAATGGCTTGGGGGGCTGTATGTGGTGGTGCTTCCAGAGACGGTGCACGGAAAGATCATCGTTCCTATCTCGAGCACGTACCCAGGATATGGTGTTGCACAGTGGGGCACTAATAGGTGCTAGTATTGCAGGGGCACAAATTCTCTGACTTAGCTAGGATTAGTTATTAGTCTGTATTACCATTTGTTTTGACAAGGAAATATACAAGCTCACGAGAAAAAAAAGCTTCTCGGAAGAAGACTTGGATGCTGGTCACGTACCCATGGGAATCTTCTAGGGCCTTTTTTTTGTGGTAGGATAAGGTTTGTTAGATATTTTTTAGATAAGACTTGTTTGCCATTTTCTAAGGAATGCAACCGTGGGATAAGAATCGAAGGAGGGAGGTTGTTGTGTTGTTAGAGAAAAGGAAGGGATAGGCGTTCCAGTGGCATTTTTCTATAATTAGTCACAAGTGTGACACCAGGCATTCACCACGGATCCATCCTTTATAGTAAAGATTGATACAGCATATCGGAAATCCACTTCGGGTCATGGGTGCAGCTGCACCCACTGCTTAAAAAACCATTTTCCAAATGTCAAAAAATTCCAAAAATAAATCTAGACATACTTCAACATATTTCATGTTAGCACAAAAAAAACCCA
The DNA here is from genome assembly GCA_012064385.1 of Puccinellia tenuiflora. Lineage (NCBI taxonomy): Eukaryota > Viridiplantae > Streptophyta > Magnoliopsida > Poales > Poaceae > Puccinellia > Puccinellia tenuiflora. Next base: position 433,286 of record QRDG01000314.1, on the reverse strand, counting down.
GATGAAAAGACATTTTTTGCGACCTGTGTAAAAAAGACAAATCTGGAGTGCTACAAAAGGCTTTTGTACTAGACATGTTTTTGTCTTTTTTGCACAGGTCACACAAAATGTCTTTTCACAGCGAAATGTTTTGTGCTAACACAAAAAATGTTGATGCATATCCGAATTTTTTTCGGAATTTTTTGACACTTTGAAAAAAAATAAAAAATGTTTTACCCCAGTGGGTGCAGCTGCACCCATGAGCCAAAACGTCATGTCCGACAGGATATGTTCTTTTTTGTCGCATGGGCGTATTAGTTTTGATCAAAGTTAAACTTTATAAAAAGTTTGATCAATCATACAGAAAATAAGAATAATATTTATGACGAAAGTCGCTATCTAGTGTTTCCTTCAGGTTGCTAGACGGACAGAGTTCATTCACCACTTGCCTCTCTGTGGAACCTTAGGTCAATCACTCAAGCGGATAATAATTTGTACTCCCTCCGTTCTAAATTAGTTGTCTTTCATTTGCCAAAAAGTAGATGTATCTATACTTATAACATGTCTAGATACATCCATTTTTTTGGCAAATAAAAGACAACTAATTTGAAACGGAGGGAGTATTATCCGACAAACCTTTGACCTTAGAGGCCTCTAATTTTTTTCTACAACAAAAGACATCATTATTTTTGTGAGACATCAAGGGGCCACCGGCAGCCTCACATGAGCACCGCTTGTTTGCTAAAGTATGGCACTGGCGAGTCACGTCATAAACATAACTACTACTGTTACCTCTCAAGTTTAATATATTGATAATTTCCCGAAGGCAGGTTTCCACATATATATGTTTATGTATGTTTTAGGTATTTTTGTAAAAAAGGGAAAAACTAAAATAAAAATACGTCAAAGAGTTTCTAACTTTCTATAAGGAACGCAAAGCCTCACCGAAGGACATCTGGGAGTATCTGCCGCCTTTCACTCGATGCCTCTGTCCAACTTCTGCCTATTGATTCAGCGTTTTATGAACTCCACCAGAGGGAAACCATGTGCAAATATCTCCATGGAGAACACATATCCAACCATCAGAGACCCTCATGGAGGAATTCCACCACAATTCTTGGTCCCCATTGACGACATGCTACTTCTGTTTGATGAGTAGTCAGAATGGACTCGACTATAGTATTGTAGTAGTAGCGGCGTAGCAATCTCTCTTTGTGCTACATTGTTATCAAATCATATGAATGTATTGTGTAAAAAAACATGTATTTCCTAGTTATTAATTCATTATTCTTATGGGGAGTAGATTAGTTCTTAATATAATGTCACATGATGTTAATGTAATACTCCATATTTTACTTAAATTCTTATGTTTACCATGGATTTCGGCACTTAGGGGGAGTATTAGCCATATAATGCCATGGATTATTAGTTCATATGAATTTTTGTAGGTGATTCCTATATGCTAGTGTCGATTTTGTAAATTTTCCGCCATGAGCAAGGAACATGAAGCCTCAAAATAAATGCTAAATATACGAGCTACACACTGCCCACACCAAACTCCATGATGGCGAACCCTATGTTCCGCGTACCGCGGAGCCTGCAAAGCTCCGTGTACCCTCGGACGCATATGGGCCGGCCCAATAGTAGCGATCACATTTTTTCTGTTTCGCCTTATTTTTTTCTTTCTGTTTTTCCTTATCTTTTTTGTTTTTCTGTTTCTTTTTAACTTTTTCGTTTTCCTGTTTCTTTTTATTTTTTCTTTTTCTTCTTTGTATTTTTTTATGTTTATTTTCTGTTTTCTTTTTAGTTTCATATTAAATAGATGTTTGTGTTGTGAAAAAATTGAGTAGGTTTCTTTATTTTGAAATAACAGAAATGTTCTAAAAAAATCAATAACATACAAAAATTATATTTGAAAAATCGTTCAAATAAGGTAATGTTTTATTGAAAAATTCGTTCAAATAACATAATTGTTCATTTTTAAAATCGTTCAAATAACATAATTATTCATGTTTAAAAAATCATTCAAATAAGATAATGTTTTATTAAAATTTCGTTCAAATAACATAATTGTTCATGTTTTGAAAGTCGTTCAATAAATAAATGTTTTATTAAAAATTTGTTCAAGTAACATAATTATTCGTGTTTAAAAATGCTCAAATAAGATAAATGTTTCATTAAAAATCGTTCAAATAACATAATTGTTCATATTTAAAAAATCTTTCAAATAAGATAAATATTTTATTTAGAAATCTTTCAAATAACATAAAATTTATATTTAAAAATTCGTTCAAATACATAATTTTTCATGTTTGAAAATCATTCAAATAAAGTAATTATTCTATTAGTTTTTAAAATATATAAATATACTTTTATTATAATGATTTTTTCCACAAATATAAACACATTTTCTTGTTAGTATATAAAAACAGAAAAGAAAAGAAAACAGTAAATAAAACCGAAAAGTAAAAAAAAATAGAGTACCTGCGTATTTCGGGCCGACCCGTTTCCCTGCGGGGGGTGCGCGTCGCGGCACTATCTCTGCGCCGCGGGGTATAGGAGCCCCCCTCCATGATTATTTGCCTTAGGAACCTCCAAGAATGAACAACCCAAAGCCCATTGTCAGGGAACTGTCCCAGGAACTGGGTGTTTCTCCCTAACTAAGGAATCGAGTAAGGGGCTGAACACGGAATCAAACAACCCTCAACGTGCCACGGCGACGGCGCTCGTCGGGATCGCTGTGGGACGGCACTGCAGAGATGAACACACGATGTTACCCAGGTTCAGGGCCCTCTTGGAGAGGTAAAACCCCTACGTCCTGCCTTGGTTGTATTGCACTGCTTGTAGAGGTTACAGTACAAGGAGAGCTTTGGGAGCTCGAGGTGGCTAACAATGGCTAAACTCTCCAATCTTGTGAACCCCCTTTCCTGAACGTGCTCCCCCTCCTTTTATAGGTGTCCTGGACCTCTTCCCCCAAATATCTTGGCGGGAAGGGTTACCACACGGCGACGAAGGAGGAGGTCGGGTGCACGATAAAGAGAGAGTCTATGGACGCGGTCCATGGCAGGGAGCGGCGTCACCAAAGCTGGAAAAGCCACCGTCCAGCCAGGACGGTGGGCTGGCGCTGCTGGGGCTCGGGATGCGCCCCACGGTGACGTCGCCCTTGGAGTGTAGCGGCAGACGGTCCCCTTATCACCGAAACGGCAACTCTTGTAGCTCCTTTGCTTGGTGCAGCCTCGTTTGACTGCTTTATACACGAGAACGGCAACTGTGGCGCGGTCGTCACCGCGCGCAGGCGCGCNGCCTATCCAATAGATACATGTAGCGATGGACGTGCTCATCCTCCTCCCTGATACGGCGACGTACCACCTCCTCGGGGACCGGCTCCCTCTGTACCGAGCGTGGCCCACGCGACTGCCACCACAGAAGATCCGGGTCGAAGACGTCACCCAGATTCCTCACCAAGCTGAGCGTCCCGGAAGGTAGCACCTCCCAGTGCCAGCCCGGTGGAGCCCAGTCCCACACATCGCCCCTCTGGTCCAAAATGGACATCGTCGCCGAGAACACCTAAGTCAAAAACGTATAAGTCAAAATTTTGTTACAATGGAAGAGTGATGAGGTTGCAGATATGAGTTTAGATGTGATATGGCAATGGCGGCCAAGCCTACATATATATAGTGAGAAATTACGGGAAGACGAAGGCGGGAAGCGGTGGAAGAAGCACACAGATCGTGTGTTTCCTTCGAACGCTTGTGAGCCGTTGGATCGGAAGCACACGGATCGTGTGTTTCATTCGAGCGCTTGTGAGCCGTTTGATCGGAAGCACACGGATCGTGTGTTTCTTTAGAGCGCTTGTGAGCCGTTGGATCAAAAGCACACGGATCGTGTGTTTCCTTCGAGCGCTTGTGAGCCGTTTGATCGGAAGCACACGGATCGTGTGTTTCTTTAGAGCGCTTGTGAGCCATTGGATCAGAAGCACATGGATCGTGTGTTTCCTTGGAGCGCTTGTGAGCCGTTGGATCAGAAGCACACGGATCGTGTGTTTCTTTCGAGCGCTGCCAACCGGTACTAAAAAGGTGAAGATAAGGCACACATATCAACGCTCCTTTAGTCCCGGTTCCAGCTACCAACCTGGACTAAAAAGGTGAAGAGTTGCCAGATATAAATATCCAACCGGAGGGAGTCACTCGGAGAGGCATGCCTATAAGAGAGGCAGGAGTACACTTCACAGCCATCAACTATGATGATATGTAACACCTTTGGGAACCAGCGGCAAGGGCTTCTTTGATGATCTGGTATATCCCCAACACTTGTTGGGACGGTTGCAGATCATCAGAGAAGTCTTGCCGCTGCTTGGATCGAATGCCCGTTTAAAATGGGTAGGCTTCACCTGCATTCAGTTCATCGACCGAATACAAATCAAACGGTTTCACCTGCATACGCCCTACGGTGCATTTGATATGCGGGCACTCTCTAGCCACAGTAGGGTTGTATGCAGGTGATACCGTGTGTTTTGTTCTATCTAGAAATCCTTCAGTTCATCGACCGAATACAAGTCATCCTGTCGGAGATCTGTCCCAGGAACTGGGTGTCTCTCGCTAGGTAAGGAATCGAGTAAGGGGTTGAACACGGAATCAAACAACCCTCAACGTGCCTCGGCGACGGTGCTTGTCAAGATCGCTGTGGGACGGCACTGCAGAGATGAACACACGATGTTACCCAGGTTCAGGGCCCTCTTGGAGAGGTAAAACCCCTACGTCCTGCCTTAGTTGTATTGCACTGCTTGGCGAGGTTACAGTACAAGGAGAGCTTCGGGAGCTCGAGGTGGCTAACAATGGCTATAGCTATAACAGCACTGGAGCTTCCAACTAGAGAACCTTAGAACCCAGAATCCAGAGCCCTTTGCCTAAACGTGCTCCCCCTCCTTTTATAGGTGTCCTGGACCTCTTCCCCCAAATATCTTGGCGGGAAGGGTTACCACATGGCGGCGAAGGAGGAGGCCGGGTGCACAATAAAGGGAGAGTCCATGGACGCGGCCCATGGCAGGGAGCGGCGTCACCAAAGCTGGAAAAGCCACCGTCCAGCCAGGACGGTGGGATGGCGCACCTGGGGCTTGGGATGCGCCCCATGGTGACGTCGCCCTTGGAGTGTAGTGGCAGATGGTCTCCTTATCACCGAAATGGCAATTCTTGTGGCTCCTTTGCTTGGTGCAGTCTTGTTGACTGCTTTATACACGAGAACGGCAACTGCGGCGCTGTCGTCACCGCGCGTAAGCGCGCCCGTGACTCTGCGGAGGGTGCAGAGCCCATGTGCGCTCTGTCGCGGGGACAGAGCTTGCTTCGTGGGGAAGGAAACCCCGCGAGGCAGGAGGCCTCGCCGAGCCTTTGGCTTGATCCTTGGCAGAATCGAAGGCAGCATCCGAGAGGCCCTCTCGACGAGAGGCCCCTCGTCGAGGGAACATCCTCGGCGAGGCTCGCCAGGCTTGGAGAGCTTGGTCCTTAGCGAAATCTTCAGAAGAGTGCTGTGGGCCTTGGCAGGCCGGCCCGTGGTACCCTGGTTTCCACTGTGCCGACAGTAGCCCCCGGGCCCACGATGGGCACGCCGAAGTCCGCGGATGCAGGTGAAGTGTCGGGGGCCCAACGATGCCTGCCTGGGCCGTGACACGTGGGGCGCAGGGGTTGCGCCCGAAGCCACGATCTCCTCGGCTTCAACGGGCGACCCGGTGGGGCCCGCCACGCCCTTGGTAACTGGTCGATAAAGCCTGCGCATGATGATGGCGCCCGTCACTTCGCCGCACACTTCCCCCAAACGCCTCCTTCTTCCCAGAGCGCATCGCCTCCAAAATCTTCTCCTCTTCGACCATGGCGCCCCCGAAAGCAGCCACTCCCAAGAAGGGCAAGGCTCCGACGCAGGCTGGCAAGCCCGCGGTGGCATCGCGGAGTGCTGCACCCGAGGGGGCGCTGTGGGGGTCCCGCATCACCTCGGCGGGGATCGACAAAGTGCGCCACCTGGCGGCCGCGAGTACCAACGAGCACGGCGCCACAAGCATGAAGCCGGCCGGCAGCAGCAAGCTCCGCGAGGGGTACTACCCCATCTTTCTTCACACTCTCTCGGCCGGTCTCGTTCCTCCTTTCTCCGACTTCCTTGATGCGATTCTGGAGACATACCAGATCCAACTCCTCCATCTTCATCCCAACTCCATCCTCATCCTCTCCATCTTCGCCTACCTCTGTGAGGCCTACATTGGTATCCATCCTTCTGTGGAGCTCTTCCGCAGCTTCTACGCACTCTGGTCCACCGCGAAGAATGAGTGCACCGGATGCGTCTCCTTTCGCATCGCCGACGCCAGGAGCAAGAACTACATCCCCATCGCGTGGAGCGGTGAGAACGTCATCACCCAGGTGACGAAGAAGGTGGAGGACTTCCGCCAGCGGTGGTTCTTTGTCGACACCAAGGTGAAGAACCATCTCCTGGATATGCCCGTGGCGCCCCCGAAGAAGTCGGCGCGCTGAGCGAGCGAGGGCTTTGAGGGCCCAAAGCTTGACGCGGTGTACGAGTGCCTGCGGGGGCTCCGCGACGCCGGACTCACCGGCCAGATGGTGGCGAAGGATTTCACGAGGCGCCACATCGCCCCCTCCAGTGGCATTCAGAGCCGATGTGGACGTACACATGCCGGGAGGATGGGATGCGCCTGTGCACGGACAGCTTCACTCCGGAGGTTTTGGACAAGATCATGGGGACCCTCTTCACTTCGGTGGCCATCCCAGCCCCAGCCGCCGATGAGGCCCGACTGCTCTTCGGCTTTGGGGAAGAGCAAGTGTATGAGCACCGCAGGAGGCTGCCCACATTCGATGAATGGGGCATCGTGCCCGAGGGACACCGTGGGCCCCGCAGCAACCCATGGGCGGCAGAGCTGGAGCAGATGGACGAGTCGCCGGAACCGGCCGAGGCGGAGGACTCTGGCGAGGGCGAGGCCTCGGGAGGCGCTGACCCCTCGGGAGGCTTCGCGAGCTCCTCAAGGAGCGTGCCGCCTGAAGGGGACCTCCAGGTGATTTCCTCCAGCAGCGACGAGGATCCCTCTCGCGGAGCTCCCTCCCGACATAGTGCGGAGGAGGAGGAGAGCAGCGGCAAGGGAGGGCGCCGCGAGCCCCGCTCCAAGTCCGCCCACGACAGGGACGCCGTGGCCGCGAGGGGCGCTCCTCGCGAGGAGGCAGGAGCGCCTCGAGAAGGAGCCAGAGCAAACAGCCACCAGCCGCCGAAGGCGAAGAAGAGGGTGTGGAAGATGGCTGACGAGTAAGCCCTGGTCCTTCTTCTTTCCTTTAGGATTTTGCTTTCGAATACCCTCCTGAAGGATCTTCTGTTTGTCTTTCTTTTAGCAACCTCGCGGCGCCGAAGAGGCGACGGCTCCGCAAGCTTGGAGAGACTGCCGGCGCCACCGTGGCGATGTCTGCGGTTGACGAGCCGTGGTGTGCGGTTACTCCTCCCGCGGATGAACACCGCGTGGAGGGGGAGGTTGAAGAGGTGGCGCCGTTGCCAGTACGGGCCGCCACTCCTCCCATACAGCAGGAGGCAGCGGAGGATGAGGCAGCGACCGAGGCCGCAGGAGCCTCGGCGAGGCCGGACGAGGCGGAGGACGAGGCAGCGGCCGAGGCCGCAGGAGCCTCGGCGAGGCCGGACGAGGCGGAGGCCCAAGAGGCCACCGTGGAGCCTCCTCCGGAGGGAGAGGCCCCCACGAGAGGGCTGACGAGCCCGAGGCCGCGGCAGGCGCGGCCACCACAGGGGGGCTGAATCTGCCCCCGGAGGGCAGGAGGAGGAAATGCCTCCGGAGCCCACGGACGCCGGAGCCGGGGACGAGAGGACGCTCAGCCCCCAGAGGGCTCCTAACGCGGGCGGCAAAGGCGGCTCCCACACGAGCCCCCAGGCCGCATCAGGAGCCGCCGTGAGCCCGAGGCAAGGTGCCTCGGGTACCTCGACAGGAGTCGAGGTCTCTGCACCCCGCGGCGACGCGGGGGCCTTGGCGCTGCGGGTCCCGCGCCGCCACACAGCTCGTCGCAGCTCCGTCTTCAGCCAAGCGCGGCAGACACTCGACAAGCTGGAGGCGCAGTACGCCGAAGAAGAACTCGCCAGGGCGGAGGAGCGGGCGGAGCTTGACAAAGCCTGGGCCCTCCTCCGCGAGAGGGTGGAGAGCTGCCGCCAGCAGGATGCGGCGGCCCGGGCGACGCGTGAAGAGGCGATGCGCTTCGCCAAGGAGACCCGCGACAGCGTGAAGTGGGAGGCGGCGGAGACCATGGAGCAACGGGACGCCGCGCGGGAGGCTCTCGAGGCGGAAACCGCCTCCAAGCAACAGGAGATTGCGGCCGCAGAGCAAAAATTCATCAAGGACTCCAAGGTCGTAGAGGACGGCTTGAAAGAGCTCCGCGAGAGGCTGGACGCTCGCGGGAAGCAGCTGACACTGCGCGAAGCGGAGCTCACGCGACGCGAGGGAGAGCTCTCCCCCCGAGAGGACGAACTGCACCGGCGTGAGGAGCAGGTCCAGCAGCTCGAGAGGGAGCAGGCCACCCGCGAGGAGGCACTGCGGGCTCGCGAGGGTCAAGTACGCGGAGCGCCTCGAGAAGGCCAACGCCGGCCTCACGGCGAAGCAGAAGAAAATACGGGAGGAGGCCGACGACAGGATCAAGCTCATCCGCGAAGATCTCTCCAAGAGCTTCGACGAGAAGGCCAAGAAGCAGGAGGAGCGCTTCACGACGAAACGCAATGAGCTCCAAAACCGCATCAAGGGGCTCGAGAAGGGGGAGAAGCAGATGGCTTCCCGCCTTCAGAGTGCCAGGGAAGCTCAGGCTCGCACGGAAAAGAAAATCGCTGCCCTGGAGAAGGACCTGAGCGAGCTCCACCAGCAGGTGGGGCCGGTTGCAGACGCCGCGGAGGAGGCACAGCGCAATGCGCAGGTCGCCCAATCCATGTCGCGCCAGCTCCAGCGCATGCTCCATGACCTGGTGTGCCGCGCGCGTGCTGTAGGGGACCGCCTGGGGACCGAGGTCCCCTCCTTCACTGCAGAGGGGAGCGACGACGAGGCCGGGTATGCGTTCTTCTTCGAGCGATTCCTCATGAAGCTTAAAGAGACCGCGAAGAGCCTCGACGAATGCGTCGTGGAGGAGAGTCGCGATCTCCTCATCCTCGCCACTTGCCGCATCTTCGCCAACCTCGCAAAACTTCAGCCTTCCCTCGACCTCGAGGCCGTGACGGCGCCCGTCGACCTCAGCTGCCGCACGGCGGTGAGCGACAGGATGCGGAAGGCCGCAGAGGCGTATGCCGAGAAGTTCGACCAGGTCGAGGTAGAGGAGGACGAGGACGATGGCGAGGAGGACGCCGCGGAAGAGGAGGAACGTGCCGCTGCGGACGACGGGGGCACCTCAGGAGGCCCGAGGCCTGAGCTCTTTCCTGCGGCTGGATGTGCATGGGGCACACATTATCTTAGTATTTTGCTTGTAAAGCCTTGTAAAGACTTGTTTAAGTTTTACTTGAATGCGCTTGTGAATGTCCCTCGGGAGGCTTTTATCTTTCCCTTCATGTCTTTTTCGCTCTACGTCTTAGGACCCTCTCTTAGCGCTACACCACCGCCGCTTCGGTATGTGAGAGTCAGGGCTCCACAAGGCCGGGGGTGCGTGAGGCCTCGAGAAGTAAGAGCTCCCGAGGCGCGATGCTCGGGGCTCCCCTTTAACGCGCAAGCAGCCCATGAGGCATAGGAGAGAGAAAAGAGGCTCGAGGGACAAAAACCAGCGAAAGGAAATTTAACCAAGTGTTTGGACTTAGCTTCGCGAGGCGTTTTTGCCTTGGAGAGGGTGTTGGTTCCCTGATGAGGCGTTTTTCCTCACGAGGTTGCCTGAGGCTTGTTTTGAACCTGCTTTCCTGCGCTTGGACAGATAGGCATACCCACAAGCAATACATAGCTAGATAACTCATGCGCGCTCGTAGGTTCCTTCATGTGTGTCTCGCGAGGAGAACAGGCACCAAGGTCCTTGGTGAGTTGACGTGCACGGGAGCTGGCCCATGAGTTCAGAGCTCCTTGGGAGTTGACGTACATGAGAGCTGACCCGTGAGTTCAGAGCTCGGATCCCTTGGGTTTGAGGCGCTGCTGGGATGCTCCCGAGGCACAGGCACCATGCTCAGCCCCCGCTCGCGAGATGCACAGGAGGGATCATACGAGCAAGGATGAAATGCAATAATATAACTGCTTACCGAAGCAACATCATATGCTGGCGCGAAGCGCAAAGGTTCAAAGTGACCTGAAACAAGGGTTCATTACACTGGCGTGGCCAGAAGTACAAAATCCGCCATGTCTGGGCATGGGGTTCCACATGGAGTGGCTGAGACTCTCGCGGCCCGAGGCGACGCATGTAGAGAGAGCTCAGAGGGGGCCCCTATGCGGGGGTGGCTTCGTAGAGCCTGTGGTCCGCCATGTCTGGGCATGGGGATCCACCTCGCCAAGGCATGGTGCTTGAAGAAGTCACCTTGCCGAGGCGTGGTGGCTTGAGAGTCTTCTCGAACGGCCCGCGGCAACGTATAGTAGAGAGGGGAGCTCGAATATTTTCCTCGTGGAGGATGATGGCGCGAAGCTCTCCCTTGACGCAAAAAGTTGCTCGTCGAGGACGATCAGGGGTAGAACTTGCGCAGGTGCTGGATGTTCCAGGGGTTGGCGACAGGAATGCCGTCCTCCGTCTCGAGCCGCGCGGAGCCAGGCCTGGCGATGTGCACGACCCTGTAGGGTCCTTCCCACATTGGCGAGAGCTTGTGGAGGCCTGCCCTGGAGAGGATTCTCCTCAGGACAAGGTCTCCTGCTTCGAGAGTGCGCGGGCGGATGTGGCGGCTGTGGTAGCGACGGAGGTCTTGCTGGTACCTTGCCGCTCTCAGGGCCGCATTGCGGCGGAGCCCCTCGAGCAGCAGCAGGTCGTCGTTGCGGAGTTCGTCCAGCTCAGCCTCCTTGAAGGCCAAGACTCGTGGAGAGCCGTGGGTGATCTCGCTGGGGAGAACAGCTTCAGCGCCATAGACGAGGGAGAACGGCGTCTCTCCGGTGGGCTTCGTTGGCGTGGTGCGGATGGACCAGAGCACTGAGGGGAGCTCATCGATCCAGTGCTTGCCGCTGGCCTTGAGGCGGTTGAAGCTTCTCGTCTTGAGGCCCTTGAGCACCTCGGCGTTGGCTCGCTCAGCCTGGCCGTTGCTTCGTGGGTGAGCCACTGAGGCGTAGCAGATTTGGGCGCCGAGGCTGCCACAGTAGGACTTGAAGGCGCCGCTGATGAATTGCGAGCCGTTGTCGGTGATGATGCGGTTGGGCACGCCAAAACGGCAGACCAAGCTCCTGATGAACTTTACCGCTGATTTCGCCGGGATGGTGCGCACGGGTTCCACCTCAGGCCACTTGGTGAACTTGTCGATGGCGACGTAGAGGTAGCGGTAGCCCCCGAGCGCTTGCGGGAAAGGTCCCAGGAGGTCCAGCCCCCAGACCGCGAACGGCCAGGAGAGCGGGATAGTTTGGAGTCCTTGCGCGGGCTGGTGAATTTGCTTGGCGTGGAATTGGCAGGCGTCACAGGACTGGACGATTGCGGCTGCATCTTGAAGCACTGAAGGCCAGTAGAAGCCACTCCGGAAGACCTTGCCTGCGAGGGTGCGTGAGGATGAATGGTGGCCGCACTCTCCGCTGTGGATGTCGTTGATGAGCTGGCGGCCTTCCTCGGCAGGGACGCACCGCAACGCAACCCCATTGGGGCGCTTACGGTACAGGTCTCCGTCGTGGAGGCAGTAGGACTTGGCCTGGCGAGCAACCCTCTCGGCCTCTGCATCTTCTTCGGGAAGGACTCGATCTTGCAAGTAGCTCTTGATCTCGTCGATCCAACCAGTGTCTTGGCGTACCAGGGTCATCAGCAGGCGATCGCCTGAGGGCAGCCCGCAGTTTGGTGCTCCACTTGATGGGGCTGGTGGGAGCTCCTCATTGATGCTCATGTTGACCGCTGGTTGCTTGACCGAGGCCCTGGCGAGTCTCTCCTCGAACACTCCAGGCTTCTGGGCTTCCCTTCTTGCCGCTCGCCTGGCGAGTTCATCTGCTTCTTGGTTTTCCCCTCGCGGGATATGCTTGAGCTCCATGCCCCTGAAGTGCTTCTCGAGTTTGCGTACCTCTTCAAGGTAGGCTACCATGTAGGTGTCCTTAGGCGTGTAGCTCTTGTTGGAGAAGTTGACGAGGAGCTGAGAGTCGCCCTTGATGAGGATGCGCTTGATGCCGAGGGCAATGGCAGCTCTGAGCCCAGCGAGGAGGCCTTCATATTCAGCAATGTTGTTGGAGACCTTGTCGCTGTCCTTAAAGCACAACTGGACGGCGTAGTAGAGCTTGTCGCCTGTTGGTGAGGTCAGGACAGCACCAGCCCCTGCACTCCGGGCCGCGAAGGCGCCGTCGAAGTGCATGGTCCAGTAGCTGGGCTCCGTCTCTCCTGAGGCTGTGGCTTCTTCCTCTTGAGGCTCTTCTTCACGTGTGTCCGTCCATTCAGCCATGAAATCAGCCAGCGCCCTGCCCTTGATGACCCTTGTGGTGTCAAACTCCAGCTCGAAGGGTTGCAGCTCGATGCCCCAGCTTGCGACGCGATCTGTTGCGTTTGGGTTGCGTAGGACTTGCTCCAGGGGGTACGAGGTGACCACCTTGATGGGGTGACCCTGGAAGTAGTGGCGCAGCTTCCTGGAGGCGCTGAGGAGCGAGAAAAGGAGCTTCTACTGCATGGGGTAGCGCTCGCGAGCGTCCCGCAGCACTGTGCTGACGAAGTACACGGGATGCTCGACGAGGGTGGTTGTTGACGTGGCAGCGGTTGGCTCCTCTCGAGGCTCGGTGGAGTCCTTGTCGAGGTTCTCTTGAGGCCCCACTTGTAGAGGCTCGGCATGAGGCTGGAGGCTTGACGAGGCTGCTTCCTTGTCGTGGAGTTCTGGGCTTGGCGAGGCGGAGCTCTGCTTGGCGAGGACTGGCTCTTCCCTTTCAGCCACCAAGACCGCGCTTGCCGTCTGAGGAGTGGCTGCAAGATACAGCTTCAGAGGCTCGCGAGGGCGTGGGGCAACCATGATGGGTGGGCTCGCCAGATACTTCTTCAGGTCCTCGAAGGCCTTTGCCGCTTCAGGGGTCCACTTGAAAGGACCGGACCTCTTCATGATCTTAAAAAACGGCAGCGCCCTCTCGCCGAACTTGGAGATGAACCGGCCAAGGCTGGCCATACATCCCGCTAAGCGCTGCATGTCCTTGAGGCGACGAGGAGGCTGCATCTCTTCTATGGCCCTGATCTTGTCGGGGTTTGCTTCGATGCCACGATGAGACACCAGGAACCCGAGGAGTTTGCCTGAAGGGACCCCGAAGACGCACTTGGCGGGGTTCAGCTTGATGTTTACCTTGCGCAGGTTGGCAAAGGTCTCCTCGAGGTCCTTGATGAGCGTGTCCTTCTCGCGGGTCTTGACCACGATGTCGTCGACGTAGGCCTCTGCATTCCTTCCCATTTGAGCCCCCAAGGCGATCCTCATGAGGCGCTGGAAAGTGGCACCGGCATTTTTCAGGCCGAAAGGCATGCAGACGTAGCAAAACACACCACAAGGGGTGAGAAATGCTGTCTTCTCCTCGTCCTCCTTCGCCATCTTGATCTGGTGATAGCCTGAGAAGGCATCCAGAAAACAGAGGAGTTCGCAGCCGGCGGTGGAATCCACGATCTGGTCGATCCTCGGGAGGGGATAAGGGTCCTTGGGGCAAGCTTTGCTGAGGTCTGTGAAGTCGATGCAGAGGCGGCTTCCTTCGGTGTGCTTGGGGACGACCACATCATTGGAGAGCCAAGTGGGATTGACAACTTCTTTGATGATGCTAGCTTTCTTCAACTTCTCTACTTCTTGAACGATGAACTCTTGCTTCTCTGGCGCCTGGCGCCGCACCTTTTGCTTCACGGGGCGTGCGTTTGGACACACGGCTAGGTGGTGCTCGATCACCTCCCTCGGTACTCCGGACATATCTGACGGTGTCCAAGCGAACATGTCAGAGTTTGCCCTGAGGAAGGCGATGAGCGCGCTTTCCTATTTGGGAGGCAAGTTGGCGCCGATGGTGACGCTAGCCCCCGAGCCGTTTGCCTCAAGAGGCACCTGCTTCGTCGCGGCCTTCTCCTGAGAGAACAGCTGCTTCTTCTTCGCGGGGGGCCTCGGGAGGGGTTCCTCATCCTCGTCAGCGGGGGACGCCACCGCGGCAGCCTTGTAGGCCGCTTGCGCAGCGTACAGAGCGTCTGAGACCATGCCGCGGATGACGATGGTGCCACCCGAGCCAGGAAGCTTGACGAGGTTGTAGGCGTGGTGGGTCACCGCCATGAATTTCGCGAGGGCGGGGTAGCCGAGGATGGCGTTGTAGGGCAGGCCGATGTGCGCGACGTCGAAGTCGATCAGCTCGGTGCGGTAGTTGGCTTGCGTGCCAAAGGTGACCGTGATCCTCACTTGCCCCAAAGGGGTTGTGAGACCCTCTGTCACCCCCGAGAAGGGCCTGGTGGGCATGAGCCGCTCGTAAGGCACCTGAAGCTTCTCGAAGGTCTCGACAGAGATGACGTTGAGGCCTGCACCCCCATCGATGAGCGTCTTAGAGACTGCGATGTTGTTGATGGTGGGGGTGCAGACCAACGGGATGGTGCCAACAGTCGAAGTGAACTTGGGGTGGTCGCTGGAGTCAAAGGTGATGGGGTACTGGGACCACTTGAGGGGCCTGGAGGCCTCAACCCCTGGAAGCGCTGCCGCGATCTCGCGAGCGAGTTGCTTGAAGTGGCCGTTGGAGCTGGGGGCCTGAGCTCCGCCGAGGATGCAAGCGGCCCCGCGAGGCACCTGGTAGCCCTCAGGAGTCTCGGCAGGGAGGTTGTCGTTCACGGGCTGGACGGCGTTGGCTTGGGGGTTCTGCTGGTAGTTGTCATCGTAGTTGTTGTTGTTCCAGCGTCGCCCCCCGCGGCCGCCGCCGCGGCCGCCGCGACCTTGCTGCCGCTCGCGGGCCTCGTGAGCCTCGCGAGCCTCGCGAAGCCTCTTGAGGTCGTAGCAGTCCTCGGTGGCATGGGAATGCCTGTTGTGGTAGACGCAGAAGGGGCAATCATCTTTCTTCTCGGGGCTCGTGGCTGGAGCGGCAGCGCGAGGCTGCTTGGCGTCAGGTTCAGCCGCGAGGACCACAGTGGTCTTGCGCATCTCGGTGGATTTCTTCTTCTTGGACCCCTCGGCAGGGTCCCCTGGCTCGTTCTTGACGAACAAGCGGCCCTCCTCAGCCTTGGCGCACTTGTCCGCCATGTCGAAGAGCTTGACGACGGTGGTGATGTTGTCGTGGATGCCAAACTTCTCGAGCATCCGCACGTCCGTGACTCTAGCCTGGAAGGCCAAAATGACCTGCGCGTCGGTGGCGTTGGGGATCTTGTTGTGCAGCTGGCTAAACACTGGATGTACTAGCGGAGGGTCTCGCCAGGCTTCTGGCGTACGCCGTGGAGGTCGTTGTACGTGAGGCCGCGCTCGTACGTGCCCTTGAAGTTCGCGACAAAGCACCGGCAGAGATCCTCCCAGGTGTTGATGGACTCAGCGGGGAGGTTCGTGAGCCACGAGGACGCGGAGTCCTTGAGGGCCATGGGGAACCAGTTTGCCATGACTCTGTCGTCGCCCCCCGCGGCCTGGATGGCCAAAGTGTAGAGCTGCAGGAACTCTAGGGGGTTGTTCTTGCCGTCGTAGCACGGAGGAAGATCCGGCTTGAACTTGACCGGCCAGACGACGCGACGGAGGCTGCGAGTGAACGCAGCCGTCGTGCCGTAGGTGACCACGCCGTTGGCGAGGGTGGCGCGGAGGTGGCGCCCCGCGGTGGCGACGTCCTAGACGGCGCGGTTGTGGCGATTCTGCCCGCGCTCGATGCTCACGCGTGCGTCCTCTGGGGCTCGCTGCACGATTTGGCAGTCATGCGGCGACGATGCGTGCGATGCAGCGCGGTTGTCGCGAGGAGGAGCCCCCGCAGGAGCAGGTTGCGGTGGAGCTGGAGCGGGCGCGGGATGAAGAGGGGGCGCAGGAGGAGCGCCGTGCGCCATGTCCCCCACGCGCGCAGAGGGAACCAGCGAACGAGACGGTGCAGTAGCGGCGACGCGAGCGGCGTCGACGAGCTCGGAGAGGCGGTTGAGCCAGGCTTCTTGAGCCTCCGGCGTGGGGCGGTACTGCAGCAGCTCCTGCGCCATGAGAAGCGCAGTTGCTGGGCTGGGCGCAGGGCGGCCCAGCGAGGAGGCAGCGCCGTCCCGCGACGGGTGCAGGGAGGAAGCTTCCTCTTTGCCGAGGTCGTCCTCGGCGCGGTCTTCATTGTTGTCCTCTGGATGCTCGACGCGGGGCTCGGGGTCGACGCGGCGCTCCGGAGCAGCGCGTCCGCGCGGGTTGCCAGCAGGAGGAGCGGTGGCGGCGCTGGCCGTCCGGCGAGCGAGACGTTCGGCGCGAGAGCCGGCCATGGCTGTGTCGAGGTTGAAGATGCGCCTCAGCCCCCTACCTGGCGCGCCAAAATGTCAGAGATCTGTCCCAGGAACTGGGTGTTTCTATCTAGGTAAGGAATCGAGTAAGGGGCTGAACACGGAATCAAACAACCCTCAACGTGCCTCGGCGACGGTGCTCGTCGAAATCGCTGTGGGACGGCACTGCAGAGATGAACACACTATGTTACCTAGGTTCAGGGCCCTCTTGGAGAGGTAAAACCCCTACGTCCTGCCTTGGTTGTATTGCACTACTTGTGGAGGTTACAGTACAAGGAGAGCTCCGGGAGCTCGAGGTGGCTAACAATGGCTATCGCTAGAGCAGTACTGGAGCTTCCAACCCAAAACCCTGACCCCTTTGCCTGAATGTGCTCCCCCTCCTTTTATAGGTGTCCTGGACCTCTTCCCCCAAATATCTTGGCGTGAAGGGTTACCACATGGCGACGAAGGAGGAGGCCGGGTGCACGATAAAGGGAGAGTCCATGGACGCGGTCCATGGCAGGGAGCGGCGTCACCAAAGCTGGAAAAGCCACCGTCCAGCCAGGACGGTGAGCTGGCACTACTGGGGCTCGGGATGCGCCCCACGGTGACGTCGCCCTTGGAGTGTAGCGGCAGATGGTCTCCTTATCGTCGAAATGGCAATTCTTGTAGCTCCTTTGCTTGGTGCAACATTGTTGACTGCTTTATACACGAGTGTGGCAACTGCGGCGCTGTCGTCACCGCGCGTAGGCGCGTCCGTGACTCTGCGGAGGGCGCAGAGCCCATGTGCGCTCTGTCGCGATGACAGAGCTTGCTTCGTGGGGAAGGAAAACCCCGCGAGGCTGGAGGCCTCGCCGAGCCTTTTGGCTTGATCCTTGGAGTGTCGAAAGTAGCACCCGAGATGCCCTCTCGAGGAGAGGTCCCTCGCGAGGACTCGAGCCAGGCTTGGAGAGCCTG
Organism: Puccinellia tenuiflora; assembly: GCA_012064385.1. Classification (NCBI taxonomy): domain Eukaryota; kingdom Viridiplantae; phylum Streptophyta; class Magnoliopsida; order Poales; family Poaceae; genus Puccinellia; species Puccinellia tenuiflora. Next base: position 415,860 of record QRDG01000314.1, on the reverse strand, counting down.
ATCCTTAGCGAAATCTTCTGAAGAGTGTTGTGGGCCCTAGCAGGCCGGCCCGTGGTACCCTGGTTTCCACTATGCCGACAAAACGGACTTGGCCAATTCCATTTAGGTTCTCTGAAATTACGGAAAAGCATATTGGCAGGGTGTGTACCACCATTCTTTGCAGCGTATTCTTCAATTATCATGTTCATGGGATCTGATCCCTCTACATTAGCTGGATGTTTTTTGGAAGGATGAAGATTTCCAGTGACGACTGCATCACTAAAGGTTGTCGACAGTCCGCCTAGTGTTGACACAAGATTGGTGTCTTGAAAAGCTGACACAGGCCCTTTAGGAAGAACACTGTCAACAGTCTTGGATACAGACACACAAACATCATCAGACACCATATGCGGCACAGTAATCGGAACATGTAGGGGACGAGAAATCACCGGCCTATTACCATCAACCTGCAATCCATGCGATGGGATATTTGGGATCAAAAATTTGGAAGGCACAACAGGTACAATGGGTAGCTGGAGTGCATCCACATGAACTCTTGAAACCGACTCGCTGACCGGTTGACTTACATCAGATGGAGCAGTAGTACTGGTGTTTGCAGCGGTATAATCATCCCCAGCTCGGCTAGCATCTGCATGATCCACTTCTTCAGTATTGATAGCTCCTACAGTATTGATAGGAGCATGCTCTGGTGAGCAATCATCCACATCGATAACAGAATTGGTCTCAGATCTAACATCTCTCTTTTTGGCCACAAGGCGAGGTGATGACCTAGAAGGCTGAACATTAACTTTAGGAACTCTCTTCCTACGTAGTAGAAAGACGACTAAAAAACGATTATGATTTGCCAACCTAAAAAAACTTACCAACCTATTAAACTAAAAGAAGTTACCAACATACTAAACTAAAAGTTATCAATGAAAAATTACTAAAGTTACCACCCGTGCAGAAAAAGTTATGACATGAATCATAAACTAGAAGTTACCAACCTAATAAACTATAAGTTACCAACCTGATAAACTAAAAGTTATCAACAAAGGATAACTAAAGTTACCACCCATGCAAATGGAAAAATATAAAAGATGATGGTTGTACCTCTTGGGGGTCAACTTCTTCGGAGCATGCAGATCCTTCCGATTGCCACACGTTGAAGTAGGAATAGTTGGAGGCACAAGGGCGACTCCGCCCGACGAGAGCTCGGCAACAACAATATCGAGAACAGCGTTGTGCCTTTCCCTTAAGGTTCTCAACTTCTTCTTCTTCGTCACTCCGATTCCAGTGCCATGTGCATCAATAGTTGAACCAGTAACTGCCGAAGCGATGTCTTTCTGCGGAGCAGATATGATGTGTTCACTTGCATCCATTCCTTCGACATGGCTACTGGACTGAACTGGAGGTGCAGAAGCTTCCAACCCAATGCTGGCATCATCAATGACAGGGTGCTATGGGTACGAATCTTCCTGCGAGTCTCGGATTTTTTGCCTGGCAGCAAACATATAATCCCCTAGCAGTTCATCATCACTTGATTCGGAATCAGGGCTTCTAGCATCCCTAGCAAACTTATCCGTTGGGGGATGGCGGTCATCTATCGGTGCACTATGACCTGAACCAGAAGAGCATTCAGGCTCACTAATAGTGGCACCTGCAGCTGCATGCTGAGGCAAGCGACGACTGCTATCATCCCTGACCAGGTGATCCGTATTAGAAACGCGGGGTTCTGCTGGTTCACTTCCACCTAAACCGGCCAAGCAGGAACGCTTATTTGCAGTTGTACCTCCACGCTTTCTTGCAGCTGCACCTCCACGTTTACACGCAACTGTAGCTCCACACTTACTTGCATCGCCATCTCGACGCTTACTTGCAGCTGCATCACTGCGGGTAACCCTACCATCCGGTCGTGATGATGTAGCCTTGGAACCAACTAGTCCTTCAGAAAACCTACCAAACTGTTCTGCCAATTGCATACTTGTCCAACCTCCCACAAGGGAACCCATCAGGCCAAAAAGACTAGACGCAAACGTGCCCATCAAATTAGCAACTTTAGATTTTTGCTAGAAAAATATAATAATAGTGAATCATAAGCAAAAACAGAAGAAAACACAAAGGTTATATAACTGATCTTGATAGAAAATGAAGTCAACTGTGAACCAAAAAATATGAAATACCTCTCTCGAACAGCCTGGATGGGAGCATGTGTCAATCCACCTGTTGAAGCCTTCAACTCCACCGAAGAGGGAGTAATTCATACCAAACTGGGGTTTAAGCTATATGAACAAGAAACAGAAATTACAAAAAAAAAATACAAAAGGCTACCAACAGATAATCACTAAAAAAGCTATCTAGATAATAAACATAAAACTTACGCAAACACAATTACCTGAAGCTTGCCATAGGACTTTCCAGCAGGTTGCAAATCAGCAGAGAGAACGACATCCATGAGTTCTTTAGACCAGATGTTAACAGCAAAACACTCATCTGGGAGACTGAGGTCCAGACCACTTACATCAAGCGAATAAACATATAAGAGTTACAAAAAATAAATTAGTAAGGAAATGGAAGCCATGCACTCACTAACAGAAAAAGGAACAAAATGCAATTATGAGATTGGATATAGATAATATACCGGCAAGAGGAAAAGACAAGCCGTGTTAAACTTTCCCTTAGAAAGCTCTGCATGGAGTTGATCAGCGATAAACTTACACCAATTCATCTTGTCCACATTATCAATGTTGTTCTATGAAAAAAAAAAGACATAATTATGATTAAAATCCAGATATCAACAAAGTTACCATGCTACAAGAGATAAAGTTACCAACTGGAAAGAATACAAGTTACCACATGAGGAAGACTAAGTTACCATGCTACAAGAGATAAAATTACCAACTGGAAAGAATACAAGTTACCACATGAGGAATACTAAGTTACCATGCTACAAGAGATAAAAAGTTACCAAAGTGAAAAGAATACAGGTTACCATCTGAAGGCAGAATAAGTTACCATGCTACAACAGATAAAGTTACCAACTGGACAGAATACAAGTTACCACAAGTAGGCAGACTAAGTTACCATGCTAGAATAGATAAAGTTACCAACTAAAAAGAATACAAATTACCACATGTAGGCATACTAAAAGGTTACCATGCTACAAGGACAAAAGTCGAGGATAGAAACACTCACCATAACATAGTAACACCTGTTGCTCACTCTGTTGCTGGTTGTAGGGCATAAGTTAGTACACATAATGTACATCACAAACACTTGCTTGAACGCAGCAGAAGCTGTCATGTCTTTTAAGATCTCAAATATTCGAGTGATTTTGGGCATGCTACCCTCTTCAGGGAAAAGTGAAGGACCAAGCCTAGCCTCTATTTCAGCAGTGACAACATACACAACAGGATCAGGGCCCATAGGTAGTCCAAGACTACGGAAAATTCATTGATCAGTCAACGGTATCCTTCCACACCCTGGTATAACAAATTCACGACTGCCCGAATCATATGTTCCAGAAAACCAGGCAATTAGTGGACTGTGTAGAACATGGCACTTGATGTCAAGCGTGCTATCCAACTCCGTGTTAACCATGGCTGCTTTCTGATCAGCAGACATATCCTCACATAGAATGACAACCCCCTTCGGAGATGCCCTGTTTTGCTTCGACTTTACATCATAATCTTCACACTACGTCATCAGCCTTCCGTTTCCTCCCCATTGAAACACCTAAAAATCATATAAGTCAGTAAGTGTGAGACAAACATCTATATAAAACATGTGAAACAAAAATCAACATCAAAATTATGAAAGCAAAACAAAAAAAAAACAGACAAAAAACTCAACCACATCTATATCTACATGGACAACTGCCCCCTGTCATAATCACTGAAAATAAACACACAAAACTATAACCACACAAACTACCGGATTAAACGAGCAAACCGAATCATCAAGTGTTAGGCGCACATGTTCACAGTTAAAAATACAACTGATTCGCACAACATGAATCCCTAACAACTAACTCGAGTTCAAAATCAAAATAATTAGCAACAGCAGTGATGCCTCAAAGTGTTGCCGCGGGAGATAGGTACATTTCGGCGCACATGCTCATAGTTAAGAATCTCACGGAGTCGCACAACATGCATCCCTAACACCTAACTCGAATTCAAAATCAAATAAAATAGCAAAAAAATGTTGCACTAATTAGCAATGGCGTGGCATCGATCAGGGTCGCTCATCCCCCATGCACGCGCTCGCGGCGGCAGAACGGAAAAATCCGTACCGATAAGATGCCCTCACTGAAAATCTCCGCCTGGTGGCCACGGGGAGAGAGGAAGGAGCTATGCACTAATTAGCAACGGCATGGTAAGGACGAGGATCGCTTATCCCCTGTGCACGCTCTCGCGGCGGCGGAACCCTAAATACAGATGGAGAAGACGCCCTCGCCGGAAAACTCTGCCAGGTCGCCGTGACGGAGAGAGGAATTGGCTTATTGAGCCAAACCAGGACGAAAAAAATGGAGGATAAGGGTCACTCACCTCCTATGCACGCGCTCGTGGTGGCGATTCGAGGAAATACGCCGGAGGCAGAGTTCGTCGGCGAAATCGCCTCCTGGTCGCCACGGGGAGAGAGGAGGATGAGAGCGGTGGAAGGGGAGAGGAGGAAGACAGACATGGGCGGTTCCCAAAATTTTCAAGAACGGTCCCGCGAATGCTCTCACTGACGGGTGGGTGATACGTCTCAAACGTATCTATAATTTTTGAGGGATCCATGCTAGTTTTGTGATATTGTAATATGTTTTTACTGTCAATTATATCATTTTTATGCATTTTGTCGGACTAACCTATTGACAAGATGCCAAGTGCCAGTTCCCTGTTTTTGCTGTTGTTTTGTTTCAGAAATTTACTTCTGGAAATATTCTCGAAATTGGACCAAAATTTACGGGGATTATTTTTATGCCAAGATGAAGACAGAGTCCGAAGGGCAGCCTGGGAGGCGACCCATAGGGCAGAGGAGCCCCCCTGCCGCGGCCCAAGGTGGACCCACAGGTAGGGCCCGCCCCTGCCTGTGGGGCACCTCCTCAGCCCCCTCCGACGCCTATAAAATCACAATTAACCTAAAACCGTGAAGGCGGCCATTATTTTCCAGAAACTCGACCCCGACGCGCCGTCACCGAAAACCCTAGTTCGGGGTCCAATCTGAAGCTGATCCCGGCACTCTGCCGGAGGGGAGATCGATCCCGAAGGGCTCTTCATCGCCATGCCTTCCTCTGGGATGAGTTGTGAGTAGTCTCATCTTGGACTACGGGTCCATGACAGTAGCTAGTTGGTAGTCTCTCTCTCTTGTGCTTCATGTCTTATGATCTTGTGAGCTGCCTAACATGATCAAGATCGATTATTGTAATGCTATGTGATGTGTTTGCTGGGATCCGATGGATTATGAAGTTATGTTCAGATTGTACATGATTCTTATATGTTAATTTATGTTCTTGCATGCTCTCCGATTTGTGTAGTTATTGTGGCCAAGTGATTGTATGTATCTCCAAGAGAGAGTATTTATGCTAGATAGTGGGTTCATGCCCCCATTTGTTTCTGGGCACGAGTGACAGAAATGTCTAAGGGCGAGGGTGTGCTGTTGCTACTAAGGGTAAAACAATGGTGTTAATGTCTCTTTTGATATTAGTGTTGCTTACTTCATTCACTTTACTTAATAAAATTGTCTGTTGCTTGCAACTTAATACCGTTGGGTGACAGGCTGGATAGCGATCCCACGGTGGATTTTTTAGACAAAGATGCAGTTGGACTCTACGGTATTTGTTCCTTGTTGTGATGCCTCCATAAATATTATCATGTTCTTTATGTCATAGCTAAATTGGGTTTGTGTCATGATCTTGTTAGTTGCCTAGCTGTAATTCGTTCACCCATCACATGCATATTTTATTTACTTGAGAGACTCCACTAGTGAACCCATGGCCCCCGATCAATCTTTTTTACATTGTTTACAACCTAATTACTTGCTTTTCATCATCATTACTCCTCTGGTCACTTTGCATTATTTCATCTATTTCATCATACAATTAACCTTTCCGCCGTTGGGGGCAAAGTATTTGGTTGAGTGTGTGCAGGTCCATGTCTGTTGAAGGTTAAGCGCCAGAGATCTTCAACATTCACCTCGTTGTTAATTTCAAAGTCCTACAGGTTCGATAAACCTCGGTTCGTTAAATGAGAGAAAACTACTACCAGCTACAATTCCGCCTTCGCTTGGGGCACCACCCAACTCTGTCAGCAGTAATCAAGCAGTTTTCTGGCACCGTTGCCGGGGAACGCACTAAAGCTACATAAGAAGATTTGTCCCCGCCAACTCTGCCAGTGCTTGTCAATATCCATTATCAGTGGGACACACAAAAAGCTCGGGCCCGCATGTCAGTGACCGAAGGGAGGAAAACCGACGAGCGCGACGTGCGAGTGACCGTTCCATGTCGATCTGGTCCGTCCGTCGCCGATCGGATGGCTGACGAAGCGCGTCACGTTTTGCCACGCAGAAGCTGCTTCTGAATAGATTTTCCGTTATTTTATCCCTTTTGCTAATTCTCCATGGTTTCGGGGAGCTCCTATATGGCGCTTAACGCGTCCGTTAGGGATGCGGCGCAGAAGCGCTAGCCCCACGTGGGCCGGCCCAGTTAGGTCGCCACTCTCAAGCTCTGGTCTTTTTTTCCGCTCCTATTTTTCCCTACTTTCCTTTTAAAAAATTACTGAACTCAAAAAAATTCACTGATTTATAAAATGGTCACATATTAAAAAGTATTCACAAAATTTAAAAACCTGGTGAAATAAAAATGGTTTAGATTTGAAAAATGGTTTGAAACAAAATTCAAATAAGTTCGTGAATTTGAGAAATTGTTTAGATTTTGAAAATGGTTCACAAATTTGAAAAAAGTTCGTGTATTTGAAAAAATGGTTCACGGATTTGAAAAATAATGTCCGTGAACCATTTTCAAAATCTGATTTTTTTTAATTTTAAAAATGATTCATAAATTTAAAATGTCCAAACAAAACTCAAAAAAGTTCATGAATTCGAAAAAATGGTTCACGTATTTGAAAAATTGTTCACAAACTGTTTTAGATATCTAAACATTTTTAATATTTGAACCATTTTTTAAAACAGTTCATGAATTTAAAATGTCCCGAATTTTATCAAAAAAATCTTGAATTTGAAAAAATGTACATGAAACATTTTCAAAATCTAAATATTTCTTAAATTTGATCATTTTGTAAAATTGAACATTTTTTAATTTTAATCTTTTCAATATGAACTCTTTTCAAATTCTGAACATTTTTAAATTTAAACATTTTGAAAGAAAATACAAAAAATCCAAAAAAAAGGATAAAGGGAAACAAGAAAAAACATATAGGAAAAATGCAGACTGAAAACGAAAAAAACCAGAACAGAAAAAACAATAATAAACCCAAAAACCCTGAACCTAGAGATCCTCTACTGGGCCGGCCCGTTTAAGAGAACTAACGTTGTGGAGGGGTGTGATAGTGGATATTGATGAGCACTGGCAGAGTTGGGTTGTGCCCCAAGCGAAGGCATGGATGTAGCAAGTAGCAATTTGTTCTCGTTAACGAACCAAGGTTTATCGAACCAGTAGGACTTTGAAATCAACAACAAAGTGAATGTCAAGATCTCTGGCGCTTAATCTTCAACAGACGTGTACCTGCACACACTCAACGAAATACTTTGCCCCCAACGGCGGAAAGGTTGTCAATCTTTCCGGTCTTGCAGAAAACAAAGCGGTTAATTGTATAGTGAAATAGATGAAAATATGAAAATGAACCAGAGGAGTAATGATGATGAAAAATGATGAATAAATGTTGCAATCAATGTAAAAAGATGGACCGGGGGCCATGGGTTCTCTAAGGGCGAGGCATCTTTTTACATTGATTGCAACCTTTATTCATCACTTTTCATCATCATTACTTCTCTGGTCCATTTTCATATTTTCATTTATTTCACTATACAATTAACCGCTTTGTTTTCCGCGAGACCGGAAAGATTGATAACCTTTCCGCCGTTGGGGGCAAAGTATTTGGTTGAGTGTGTGCAGGTCCATGTCTGTTGAAGATTAAGCGCCAGAGATCTTCAACATTCACTTTGTTGTTGATTTCAAAGTTCTACTGGTTCGATAAACATCGGTTCGTTAATGAGGGAAAACTACTACTTGCTACATCCACGCCTTCACTTGGGGCACAACCCAACTCTGCCAGTGCTCATCAATATCTACTATCAAGCAGTTTTCTGGCGTCGTTGTCGGAGAGCTATAGCAATACTTAGAAGTTCACTTGGAATGTACAACCGACGCCACTCTCTCCATCAACTACGCCATCAACTAGTTTTCTGGCGCCGTTGCCGGGGACTTTGGAGCTACAGAAAGGGGAGTCTCATACTCTCAATCACTTTACTTTGTTTTTGTCTTTTTGTAAAATTTTAAAACCCAAAAAATTAGTGTAGTATTTTATCTTGTTTTATTAGTATGCTTAGTTCTTTGGTTGTTCTTAATGGCTACTTTCTTTGAAACTAGATCCTGTTGTGGTTTCACAGAAGATCAGCAAAAATACAATAAGGAACACCGCTTGTTGCAAAAAGGGAAACAACTTTGGGAATTTCTGAAAAAAGTGAACTTGTATGCTGAAAATATAAGTTTCCTCTATGATATAAAATGTTCTTGTGGGAGGCACACTCCACACCTCCCCTTCCAATGTCCGGACAATGAAAATGAAACCTTAGCTTCTTATGCTAGGGAAATTTTTGATTTCTTTGATGTTGAACAGATTGAAGAATTTGTTGCTTTTAAGGGTGCTGATGCATGTAAAATGCATACATGAACTTTGCATTATAATTCTCATATTTCAATCATATTTGCATCATATAAGGGTTATATCATTGTTTTATATTGATTTTGGGGATAATTCATAGTTTCCCCATTTATTTGGCATTAACCCTGCATTGGTAGAAAACCCTATTTTCTATATTTTGATGTTTCAGGTACCCAAACGACGTCCAAATGAGCTGAAAATTTACGGGGATCATTTTTTGGAAGAAACAAAGTGGAGGCCAGAAGGCCGAAAGGGGGTGCCCCACGCGGCCCCTGTACCAGGCCAGTGGGCCCACCTATTTTGGCCCTCGTGGCCCCATTTGCGTCGATCCTTCGCCCTGAAGCATCCTCGTGACCTAAAAACGACTATAAAAATAGCCCCCCGACGTTTTCCAGAGGGAGGCGGCGGAGAAACACAAAACCGGAAATAGAGAGACAGAAGGCTGCCGCCGGAGAAGATCGGAGGGGGGAAATGCCGCCGGAACCACCTCCGAAGGTCTTCTCCATTCCCCCTCCGGAGTCTCCATCAACACCACCGCCAAGACCAGCACCATCTCCATCGCCATCTTCATGATCCACTTCACCCCCCTCATAGTTTGAGATTGTTTGATCCCTAGCTATTGTCTAAGTGCTATTCTACATGTTTGTGAATTGCTACTTGTCATTGTTTTGTTGGGAGATCATAGTTTCAGATTGTGTTGTATCACTTGTACCACTGAATCATATCATGTCTTGGCATTGTGAGTAGTTCTCTCATGTTCCTGGGGGTATAGGATGAATTGGCAATGATTTTTATATGACATGTGTTGGTATTTTGTCTAGTTTTTTTATCTTTGATTTGATTCTATGATGGTGTTGTGCGAACGTCGACTGCATATCACTTCACCTATATGGGCTCATAGGAGAATATCGTAGTGTAATGGAGTGAGGAAGACTTGGGAGGACACATAAGCCTGAGTGCGGTGACCCAGCACACCACTGCATATTGTAGTGTACAAGTCGTTGACGTAACACCCACGGAAGGTCTTATCCGTAAATATTACATCCCTCAGAGTAGTACAACAGAAACATTGCGGGTCCACTTTATTACACACTGCTAAAGATTACAAGCCAGAAGTGTACAAAAATTTCAACGTCTTCCTCCGACATGGGAGGAATTTCAACTACGGTATGGTTGACTGAAGTCAACTTATTAGCGATAGAAATAAGCAAACTAAGAACCATAGGGCTCAACAACCTAAATAGTACTAGTCTAGAATTGCTAGGCCCGGTTCCTAAGATAGGAGACTAAGTCTCGGTCTCCTCATCATCGCCTCCATAAGCAATCAGGTAGTCGACGCCTTCCACTCCTCCGGACAGATCAGGTTCCTCGTAGTACACCTCGTCCTCGTGGTAAGCTCCATAGCTCTCCTTGATTGCCTCCTCAAAGTCTAAGCATGGGGTCAAATGAGAAGGGGTGAGCAACAGCGTTACTCAGCAAGTTCGGAATATATAGAGATAAGGTGTTTCATGCACTAGCTACTGCCAAAACCTCGGGTCTTTGGCAAAGATGCAAGTTTTTGTAAACATTTCTTCAAAGATTAGATTTTATTCAGAAAAATATGTCCCAGCCTCCACCGGTCTTGTGAATCCAAATGGGACTCCATTCCGGCCTCGATCTCGTAGTTCCATTCCGGGAACACGGTTGTGATATCACAAATTTGTTGCTTGACTCTGCAGAGTTGCATCACTTTACCCAACAGTTGCCTGGTCCTATATATGCTCTCTTTACACTCCATGAGTGTTATAGCCAAGACTCAGGACATCCAGTCATGTGGAGCTCTTTCCCTCATAACGCACATCCGCCCCTTTGTGATGCTATAGGTGAAACACGATCACCTCATACCCATCACCCACTCCTAGCTTCCATACCAAACACCCCGTCGGATGGGAAGTATATGCGCTTCCACGCTGGCAGTCGAACACGACGATTAAACCTGGTACTGGCCTGCCGTAGATGTGCTTATGAGGAAAGAAGACTCTGACTGACCCCGCCCATACAAAGTCCGTTGGTTGATGCTTTCACTAAGGCGAAAGGATCATTGGAACAGGGGTTATTAATTTCGTAAGGATATATACTTCCCATACGATGGAACACCGTACCTATTCATCTTACCATTGTTCCACCGCCAACCAATAGTATATACCACATCATTCGAAAATACTTTTTCTTTTTTATGCAAGTGAAAGGAACGTATAAGTAGCTTTGCAAGTACTTTGATAAAAATACATCAAACGGTATGCAAGAATGAACTTGCCTTGAGACTGACAAGTAGTGCAGTCTAAAGCTTCCGGCGATTCGTGACCCTCGTGTTCTGAAAATCAACATCATTGTCTTTATAAGACAATGTTTTAAAATCCAAATCATGCAATTATGCATAGATGAGATGATTATTTGGGAGTTTTGGAAAAATTCCCCCCTTTGTATTTTAAGATGATTTCTTCTTTGTGTGTTTTACCTAGGATGAGTAACGGAACAGTCATTTACAGAATGGTAATTTATTTTAATTTTGGAAAAATGATTCAATTCATTTCCACTGAAGGATCCTTGAATATTTTGAAAATAATTCAAATCATGTCCACTTAAGGATCTTTGAATATTTTAGAAAACAATTCAAATCATTTCCACTTAAGGATCTTTGAATTTTTCACACAAGAAATATTTTTCAATAAATCCAGTAAAAATCATTTTTGAAATCCTTGCAAAATTTTGAGTTAGTAACATATTTTTATTTGACTTTTAGGATTCTAATTTGAATTTAAAATTTGAACTATAATTTGGATTTGATTTGAATCTAGCAATTTCTTAGAAATTGCATCTAGGCCCTCGGGTACTTGGTTGAACCAAGTCAACCCGTACCGGTTCGGTTCGACCGAACCACTCTGCTCTCCCTCTCTCTTCTCTCTCTCGCTCCCGTGGTCGACGCGATCCCCTTTTCGCCTCCTCCGTCGCCGACCGATTCCGGCGTGCTCCGGCCAACTCCGCCGCCGTGCTATAGCGCAATCGAGAGCCCTCTCGACGCTCTATCTTCGGCTCCTCTTCGATCTACTTTCCTCCGCCTGGTGTGTTCGTGCGCAACCCAAGCCTAGGGTTAGGGTTTCGGTGACGGCGCCGCTCTGCCGCGCTTCTCCTTCTCCGAGCTGCTTCGCCATGGCTTGGCGCAGAGCTCCGCTCTCTGTCTCCACCGCACGGTTCCTCTCCTTCTCCACCGACACGGTCATGCTGGATCTTTCCCAGGTGAGGGTTTTGGTTGCAGCGCGATTCGTCATGCTCCCGACTCTCGCTTTGCTTCACCGCCGGTGTGGAGCTTGCCTCCGTGCCTCCGTGGTGCTGGGTGGTGTTGCTGTGGTGCGGATCCTCCCTTGGTCCTCCGTCATGACCACACGGGCACTGCCCCGTCGTCATGCCGTTACGGCCATGGGTGCACGGTAAGATCTTCCCCTCTACACTTCTCTCTGCTCTCCTCTTCTCCTAGGCCCCTCTCTGGACTAGCTCAGCTGCTATGCTGCGCAAGCTCTCCTCACTGGTACTTAGCAAAAATTCATATGGGTGCCCTACTTTGCTTTGTTGGTTAAGAATATGTGATGCCATGATGTTTAGATAATTATCTGAGGTGTGGGAGGTGAAGAATGGAATTAATTTAGATGATTTGCTCTGGCAAAAATGATTGGAGAGGAAAGAATTGGGCTTTGGCTTAATCTTAAGCTGTGGCTTGTGCTCTGTGCTGTGAAACAGTGTGGAATTAATCTATAGCTAAAAATTTAGCTGTGCACGATGTGATGCCTCCTCTGGAGTTACACATAAGCTGGCTAGGAAATTAGCTTTTGGAAATCTCCTTTTAATGCTTTCCTGTGCTTCTTCTAGTGTACAGAGGTGCTAAGCTCAGTTATTCCAGTTCCCTGGTTCACTGGCTTGTGTGTGATTTTGTGGAGAACAGATGCTGCACTTCCCTCTCATCTATCCTTAACATAATCCATGTTAAACATGGTTCTGATAAGAACAAATGCTCCTCACTACCTCTCTTCCCTTCCATGCATGAAAACATGCTTAGCTTGGCTCTGTCATTATCAGAGCTAGCTGATTCTCTCCTTCTCTGTCTAAAGCACTCAAAGGATCAACCTGCTGTTGATGAGTAGCTTGGTCTTCGGGCTAACTGACAACCTGCGTCTTGTGGCTAGCCTGCTCCTCCTAGCTGCTTCAATTTTCCTAAAGTGTATTGTTCTAGCTACAAGATGTGCGGTGGCTAATGTTCTTGATGATGAACATTTTCAGAGATGTGTGTGATTAGCTTGGTTGTGTGATGCCTTGTGGATTCGGTTGGCTGCCCTATTTATAGGGTTTTTGGGTGAATCTGGTGGTGACACCAGGATAATTGCATGTGTTGTGTAAGCTGCTTGCAGTGGCCCTTCTTCTACCTCGAGCTGCCACTCTGTTATTATTATACAGGGGTTCTCATCCCCTGGAGAATGAATTTCTGTGCCTGGACATTGTTTACTCCATTATGGCTAACTCTTCCACCTCTTTGATCCTATCCTTGCTCTGGCCGGCTGTTGTTGTTCATTCTGGTTATGAAATGGCTCAAGTCCATCCATTTGAGTTATGAGATGGATTCAAATCCACTTGTGGATGAATATCAGCTAGGATCCTTGCGCAGGGAGTTATCCCTCCACCTCACTTGTTCTTATCAAGCTCCTGCCGACTGCTGCTATGTAATAAGGTTATGAACTATTTGGCATCCCTCTGTTGCCTTAGGACAGATGTAAACTTGATGGATTTGGGTGACTTTACTGCTGGGCTAGGTTTTAATTGGGCTGAGGAGTACTTTGTGATAGTGGGCTTAAGATCTTTGGGTCCATTTACCAATCAATGGTAAATGTGACACTACAAAATCAATAAAGTTGGTTTAAAAATTAAATTTGGCAGAGATGAATTATTCTGTCCCATTGTTGCCTTTGGATTTTTTTTGGAGATGATCATGCATTCATGCTTTAACCAGCTAGTCCCTCAAGGTTGCCTAAGTTGTAATGCTGGTTCTGCCTTTGCCCCTTTTACATGCTTAAATGCATGCTGAGCATGATCAAGTTGCCTCTGGTTGGATATATTTGATTTGATTTTGTCTTTGAATTCAAATGTCAGCTCCAATTCATGGAGTTTGGCAATCTTCCAAATGTTAAAGCAACAGCCAGTACTAATGTACTTGGCTACATTTCTAATATTAACAAATTCTTTTCTTTGTGAGTTGTGTTTGATTTTGCAGGTTTGGAGCTTCTGAGGATTAACTAAAGGATTTAGTTTATAGGATTTTCTTTTGTTTTAACTTTCTGTAATGAATTTGTATAAGGACCTGATAATGTATATTATAAATTATTTGTAACAGAATTGTGGAACAATTCCACTTGTAAAATTTGCTGGATGATGTATAAGATTTAATTTGTATAGAATTGTTTTGGAATTGAGTAGTGATGATGATCAAGGTGATGTGAATATTTAATTTTTGAATTGAATAGAATAAGTTAAGCTAGAAATTTTTGGGAATGATGAGATAAAAATATATTCGTTTAATATGAATTTGAATTCAGGAATTGAATCAAAAGTTTAAGATAGGAATGAGACATACAAGAGTTGATGACATTTGTATTTGAATTTGAATTTTTCCTTTGTGGATTTTTAATATGGGTGATATCCCAACTTCTCTTTTAAAAACTAGGGTTTTGAAATAGGTGACTAATGTCAGATCGATTTGTCTCGACTACTGGTCAGTGATAAGTTTCCAAATCATCGACGTTTGTCAGAGTTCGACTTCTTAGTCCTTTTTGCATAAAAGCGCGAAAATTATTCGGACTTTTCAAACATGCATGAATGCAAAGATGCAAACTTCCTATTTCTACCCTTTCGAAACCTATAACTGCGGGGTATTACATCCTCTCCCCCTTAAACTAAACTTCGTCCCGAAGTTTCTTTTCTGAGGTACCTGAACAAATGTGGGTAGTCTCGTCGTAGATCATCTTCTTTTTCCCACGTTGCTTCTCTTTCAGGATGATTCTTCCATTGTACCAAACAATATTTGATAGCTCTATTCCGTAATCTTTTCCAATTTTCTGCTAAAATCTTTTCCGGTTGCTCCTCATAGGATAGGTCTGGTTGTAAGTTTAACTTCTCATAGTCAATTGGTTCTTCGGATGGTTTCAAGCACTTCCTGAGTTGTGACACATGAAATACATTGTGCACTTGTGATAGAACCTCCGGTAACTTAACTCAAAAGCTACAGTCCCCTTCTGACTTAATACTCGAAAAGGTCCAATATATCTCGGACTCAATTTTCCTTTTACTCCAAACCTTTTCACTCCTTTTGTCGGACTAACTCTTAAGTACACCATATCTTGTAATTGGGGCTCCCATTGTCTTCGGGTAAGATCAGCATAACTCTTTTGTCTACTCTGAGCTATTTTCAAGCGATCACGGATAATATCGACTATTACTTGTTGTTCTTTGATATAATCTGGTGCAAATTCCTTACTTTCCCCTACTTCAAACCAACATATAGGCGATCTACATTTTCTTCCATATAAAGCCTCAAATGGTGCCATTTGTATGCTACTCTGATAACTGTTGTTGTAAGAGAATTCTGCTAATGCCAAGTGTTCATCCCACGATCCTCCAAAATCTAAAACACATGCTCTCAGCATATCCTCCAGTATTTGGTTTGTCCGTTCAGTCTGTCCTCCAGTTTGGGGATGATATGCGGTACTATAGCTCAGATCTGAACCTAATATCTTAGGCAATTGCTTCCAGAAAGCTGAAGTAAAGATAGATCCTCTATCTGATACTATTGTTAAAGGTACTCCGTGCTTACTAACTATCTCTGTCACATAGATTTCAATCAAAGTTGCCGATGTATCCTTCTGATTGATAGCAAGAAAATGAGCACTTTTGGTTAATCGGTCCACAATCACCCAAATTGCATCCTTATTTTTCCTTGTTTTGGGTAATCCTGTGATAAAATCCATACTAATGTCTTCCCATTTCCATTTGGGAATAGGCAAAGGTTGTAATAATCCGGCTGGTCTCTGGTGTTCAGCCTTCACTTGTCTGCAGGTATGACACTCGGCCACATATCTTGCGATTTCTCTTTTCATATTGTTCCACCAAAATATCTTTTTCAAATCCATATACATCTTGGTACTCCCAGGATGTATAGAATAAGGTGTTTCGTGGGCTTCTTTAAGTATGATACTCCTAATTTCCTTGATATCCGGAACACAAATTCTGTCATGAAACCACAAAGATCCATCTTCCGTTTTTAAAGTAAACTCAGACCTTCTTCCTTCCTTAATTGTCCTGATCTCTTCTGCTATAAATTCATCATCCTTTTGTTGACATATAATCTTTGTTTTTAAATCCATGTCTATCTCTCCAACAATATCCATTGCCATAATGCTATTTGATTCAGATCCATCCAACATCTCTATGTGATATCTCTCTATCTCCCTTCTTAACTCTTTGGGTATCCCTTGTTCTTTTAAAGGATTACATGTCACCTTCCTACTTAAGGCATCGGCTACCACATTGGCCTTTCCGAGTGTATAATTGATCGTTAAATCGTAATCCTTAATCAATTCCAACCATCTTGTTTGCCTCATATTCAATTCCTTCTGAGTAAAGAAATATTTCAAACTCTTATGATCCGTATATAGCTCACATTTTGCTCCATAAAGAAAATGTCTCCACTGCTTCAAAGCATAAACTACTGCGGCTAATTCCAAATCATGTGTCGGGTAGTTGAGTTCATGGGGTTTTAATTGCCTAGATCCATATGCAATGACCTTGTGATCTTGCATCAATACACATCCTAGTCCTTTTTGGATGCATCACAATACACCGTATAGTCCTTTCCGGCCTCAGGTACCGCTAAAACAGGTGATGTTGTTAACTTCTTTTTAAGCTCCTGAAAACTTTGCTCACACTTCTCTGTCCATTCAAACGGAACATTCTTTCTGAGCAACTTGGTCATGGGTCCAGCTATCTTTGAAAATCCTTCAATGAATCTCCTATAGTATCCGGCCATTCCTAAAAATGCTCTTATTTCCTTAGGATTCTTAGGTACTTTCCATTCTAATACAGCTTTCACTTTCTTTGGATTCACAGCAATTCCTTCTTTGCTGATCACAAGTCCAAGAAATTCCACTTGGTCTAGCCAAAATTCACACTTGCTAAATTTGGCGTATAACTGGTGTTCGCTCAAGGTTTGCAACACTATCTTCAAATGCCGTGCATGTTCTTCCTTAGTTCGGGAATAAATCAATATATCATCTATGAATACTATCACGAACTTATCCAAATAGGGCATGAAAATCTTGTTCATCAAGTTCATGAATATAGCTGGTGCATTGGTTAATCCAAATGGTACCACTAAGTACTCATGATGTCCATATCGTGATACAAATCCGGTTTTTGGAATATCCTCAGCTTTGATCTTGATCTGATGATATCCTGATCTTAAACCAATTTTGGAAAATACTCCGGCTCCTCTAACTTGATCAAACAAATCTTGTATCCTTGGTAGAGGGTACTTATTCTTGATTTTAACATTGTTTAGGTTGAGGAAATATCCACACATTCTCCGTCCTCCATCCCTTTTATCCACAAATATTACCGGTGCTCCCCAGAATCCTTTAACATTGTTTAGGTGATACACTTTCTCTTATAAATCTTTTAGCTTCCAACTCATCAAATTGCTCCTTTAACTGTACCAATTCCTTGGGTCCCATCTTGTATGGTGGTTGTGCAATAGGTGCTGTGCCAGGAATTAAATCTATAGTAAACTCAATTTCTCGATCGGGTGGCATTCCAGGTAATTCCTCTAGAAACACATCCGGAAACTCCCTTACTACCGGAATCTCTTCCAAATTTTCCTTACTCATGGAGTTTAACTGCAAATCCGCCTTTAACTGGCTATGTTCATCTCCTTGGTATATCGTTCTAATCCCTCCGGGTCCTCTTAACGATACCGTCTTATCCGCACAATCTATTTGGGCTCCATGGTCAGACAACCAGTCCATCCCTAAGATGACTGCTATATCTTTCATGGGTATTACTAACAAGTCAGCGTTATAAACGCGATCACAGATCATAATTACTTGATCCTTTTTGACTTGTGATGCTAAAATCTTTCCATCAGCCGACATAACCGGAATTGGAACCGCTAACGGTTGACACCTAATCCCATATGCTTCCACAAATTGTTGCGAAATAAAAGATGTAGTAGCTCCAGTATCAAACAAAACTTTGCCAGGATGAGATAAGATTTTGAGCGTACCGATCACCACGTTGTCGTTATTATTGACTTCCTCCAAACTGGTGCAATTCAGCTTTCCATAGGGCCTCCCTTTGGCTTTGTTTGCTGGATTCTGTCCAGAACCCCCGCCGATAGGTTTGAATCCTCCACCACTTCTGTTAACACCGCCTCCATTCCCACGACTCCATTGCTGATTCTGTGAGTTAGGGCAGTTTGGTTTCATATGTCCTGGTTGACCACATCCATAACATATTACCTTTGGTTGCGGGCAATCCTTTTGTAGGTGTCCCCTTAGACCACATTTATGGCAGATAACTTGATTCAGATGATTAGGGTTTCGTGCCATTGGTTTCCTTATATCCATTTTGGGTCTAGGCTTGAAACGTAGATTTGGTGGTGACTTCTGCACTTGAAATTTTCTGGGTTCAATCCTGGCTTTCTTCCTCCTTTCCTCCTGAAGCATTTTATAATCATCCTCAAGAGTTATGGCTGCATCCACTGACTCCTGGAATTCCTTCGGTTTAGTCAACCTGAGCTGCATTTTCATGAACGGATTCAGACCCTTCATGAATCTCTTCTTTCTTTTCTCCTCCGTATCTACCTCATCCAAAGCATACCTAGATAAAGTATTAAACAGGCTAACATATCTTCCAACTGGTGACTCATTTTGCCTCAGATTCTCAAACTCTCTCTTCTTGAGCTCCATAATACTTTCAGGAACATGGGCTTCCCGGATCCTCTTTTTGAACTCCTCCCAATTCATCAGATGTCCTGCAGGCTGTGTGGCAACAATTGC
The DNA here is from genome assembly GCA_012064385.1 of Puccinellia tenuiflora. Taxonomy (NCBI): domain Eukaryota; kingdom Viridiplantae; phylum Streptophyta; class Magnoliopsida; order Poales; family Poaceae; genus Puccinellia; species Puccinellia tenuiflora. The sequence goes on along the minus strand of QRDG01000314.1, from coordinate 396,866 downwards.
TTCCCACCATGATGCTGCTGGTCCGGTAAGCAAATAGGTTGCATACCTAACCTTTTCCTCATCTGAACATCCCACTGTAATGAGTTTCCTCTCCATGTCTGCAATCCAATCTTCAGCATCCATGGGATCTACTGCTTTTGCAAAGGGTTCAGGTCTAGTATTCTGGAAATCTGATAAGGTTACACCTTTGGGTTCTCCATTCCTTGCCCTTCCAGCTTGTGTCTCCAGAAGATCATGTAGAAATTTGTTTTGCACTTCCTGATCACGACGTCTTCCTTCTTCCACCAATTGCATATACTGCATAAAGCTTTGTTCCGTGATTGGCCTTGGCGGTTCAGGTATTCCTCCTGTCTCGGCTGCATGCTTTTCTCTTGCTTCTCTTTCTTGCCTCTGCAACTCACTTTCCTCACCGACGCTCGCCATTTCCCCCTAGTCCTGTCACATTGAATTAGAACTCATCGTTACATTATGCATATGCACTTTGAGTTCGTTTCCATGCGCAATTACTAGTCACACATAGAAATCCAGAAAAATCCAAGAAACCAAAACATTTCAAACATATACCATGTATTATACATGTGATGCATCTAAAATGCATACATGAACTTTGCACTATAATTGTTATATTCCAATCATATTTGCATCGTATAAGGGTTATATTACTGTTATTTAATGATTTTTGATAATATATAATGATTTACCCTTTTTATGGAATTAATCCTGCGAAGGCAGAAAACCCCTTTTTCTTTCTTTAATTGTTTCAGGACCTTAACGACGTCATAATGAGCTATAAATTTAGGGGGGTCATTATTTTGGAAGGACAAGATTTTGGAGCGAAAGAAGTCAACGAACGGAGGCCGGGAGACCAAAAGGGAGGGTCCCACGCGGCCCCTATACCTGGCCGCGTGGGCCTACCCCAATTGGCCCTCGTGGCCCCAATTGCATCGATCCTTCGCCCCCAAGCATCCTCGTGACCTAAAAACGACTATATAAGAGGTCCCCCGACGTTTTTCCAGAGGAGGCGGCGGAGAAACACAAAACCAGAAACAGAGAGGCAGAAGGCTGCCGCCGGAGAAGATCGGAGGGGGGAAACGCTGCCGGAATCACCTCCGGAGGTCTTGTCCATCCCCCCTCCGGAGTCTCCATCAACACCACCGCCAAGACCAGCACCATCTCCATCACCATCTCCATCACCATCTTCGTGATCCACTTCATCCCCCTCATAGTTTGAGATTGGTTGATCCCTAGCTATTGTCTAAGTGCTATTTTACATGTTTGTGAATTGCTACTTGTCATTGTTTTGTGGGGAGATCATAATTTCAGATTGTGTTGTATCACTTGTACCACTGAATCATATCATGTCTTGGTGTTGTGAGTAGTTCTCTCATGTTCCTGGGGGTATAAGATGAATTGGCAATGATTTATATATGACATGTGTTGGTATCTTGTCTAGTTTTTATCTTTGATGTTATTCTATGATGGTGTTGTGCGAACGTCGACTGCAAATCACTTCACCTATATGGGCTCATAGGAGAACACTATTATGTAATGAATTGAGGAGGTCTTAGGGGGACATGTAAACTTGAGACCAAGTTATGAAGTTACTTTATGGGGTATTAGTATCGGGGACCTTAAAGATTAATGCTATGGTGGGACTTTATGTCTTAATAACTCTTGTGTAGTCATTTACTTCGCACCTTGATCCATCATAAGAGGTGTAGTTTATTTATTAGCTATTCCTAATTATGGCTCCGTCCAAAAAAGATTAAAACTTGACAAAATGTTTACCTTGTTGTTCTAGAAATATTTATGCCATGAAGTCTATGTAGCCCTTGGGAACTCTCTCTCCACCTTTAAGAAACACACACTTGAGCTTGTCCTCTTGCTGCATAGAGGATTGGGCTTTCTCTCTTTGAGAGCTTTCACTTGTCATATTGCATTCTCAGCATTTTACTTTATTGCAATCTATACACCAAAAATCCAAAAACACTTGCATCATTTAATCATTTTAGTTTGTCTAGTGCATAGATAATAAGGGAAGTGGCACTCTTATTTGAAAGGATAAATACTTATACCTTCTACTCCTCGTGGCATCGAAACTATACTTACACATCGAAGACTTCAACGATCCCCTATACTTGTGGGTATCAACATGTAGGATTACAAACATGGGTACAGAATTGTAACACACTCTAAAGTGAGAAGGCCGCACTTATTGCTACCGTACAACCACACCATACTCGCTACAATACTCTATAGGTTACATATAGACAACTACTACTCCATTCTCCAGTTAACTTCACTTCTTGATAAACTTCCCCGGCTTCCACCACTTGTTGCGACCGGTCCTCCTCAGAAATCCGGGCAAAGGGATCTTCTTACTAGATAGCTGGTAATCAGGGTCGGATGGTAATGCTTCTAAGTTCCAATCAGTCACATTGAAGTAACTGTCTAGGTATTTGTACGCCTCCGCCTCACCACTAAACTCACCTCCGAAGTCATCAGTTCCCGAAGGAACAGCACTGGTGCTACAAAAATAGCTTCGAGGCTCTTCAATGGGTTCTAACTTGGGCTGCCTTGACGTACTCGCCCCTGGCTATACCTTGACTTGTAACCACGTCTATCATCCTCATCTTCCTCATCTGAATTAATCAGAATTGGATTACCTGGTCGACCTAGCTTTGGCTTCCTTCTGGGTAAATAACTCTCAACTTCCTCCTCGCCATCATCACCTTTGATTACTATAGGATCGCTCTGAGTTCCATGGTAGGGTTCCTCATCCCACCCACCGGAATAAGAAGCTTCTGGTTCAGTACTTTGTCGTTCCTCCATATCTCCAACAAGAACATAGTCTGGGTGCGAGGGAGAATAAGTGGCGTAAATTGGGGTTTCAGGGGCTGCGTTCTCATCAACGTAAGTAACTGGGGTAGATGGTGGATCAGTATGACCCATACGGGCTTCATACATGAGCTTGTCACAACGCTCTTGGATAGCATCTGGGCTCGAGAACTGTTCTACCATTATCTCCATCTCATCAGACAGCATACTAAAAGATTTATGGTATGTCCGGATAAGCTTGATGCAACTCTCCAGAAATACGGCAGCGTCACGAGGATTAGTTCGGGCAAAGGCTAGATAGTCCACATCTATCTCTTGTCGATAGTTGGCACTTGGGATTGCATGAAACAGGGTTCCTTCCAACTCCTTGGCCTTGGCTGTTCTAATATTGGTAATGGCTTTAACGACTGCAATATGGAATGCTATCTCCACATGCTTGGCTTCCCCATAAGGCATCTTCAAGCCCATTTTAAGCTCAGACGGAAGTTTGAGTGCAACACGATACTTGGCTAAGGCTGATCCATCATAGTAGCTAAGGGACTTAACCACTACTTTAGTCTCAATCCCCAAATAGTTGATCATTTGCTCCAGAACTACCGCCCAATTGCCTCGGAAAACTCCTCTTCCTAACGAGATACTTCGCATTCGAACGCTTCGCTTGGGAAATCTGGTATCCATCCTGGTATACACAGAAAATTATTGGTAAGAATGAAGTATTATATGCATGATAATGTTATTCTCAAGTGAATAGCCATCATAACAATATAAAACTCATTACGACTAAGAAAATATTACCCTACAGGCTTTCCCTTAATAGGTTTCCAACCTAAGGTCTAACAATTGCTCTGATACCATCTGCGGTGACCCAGCACACCACTGCATATTGTAGTGTACAAGTCGTTGACATATGTAACATCCCAATTTTCAAAATTTGCATAAGCATGCATTCATGTCAGCATATGCATTTGTTTGTTGCATTTAATTTAGTGGTTTATTTCAAAGTGGTTTTATTTCTCCAAAATGGCATAAAAAGGGGCTAAGCAACCCTAGCCAATATTTTGATTTCTTTTATTTTAATTGCTGGCAATATCAGTGCCACAATTTTATAAATGTGTTAGCTCTCTGAAAAATATTTTTACAAATTTTTATAAAAAGTTTTGCAAAGGTTGTTTTGAAAAGAGGGAAAAGAAAAGGGGGAAAGGTTTTGCAAAAAAAAAAAAAAACGGCCAGGCTGCCTGCCACAGCCCAAGAAGGTGGCCAGCAGCAGCCCAGCAACCCGACCAGGCAGCTCACCTATCGTCCCTCAGCTCGGGAGACCTCCAGGAAGAACAGGAGTTCTTCACGTACCGAACCTGCTCCCGAAAAATCTCTCGATTTGTTGTGTTTGCTAAATCGTTTCGCCCCCAAACTCCGGCTATAAAAAGCCAACAGCCCCGCACTCCATCTCCCCCAAAAACCCCCAATTCTCCGCCGCCAGGCTGCTCAATTTTCGGCCTCCAACTCGAAACTTCCATTTTAGATCTCGTTTTCATCTTCTACTTGTCACGGTTGGAGCTTTGCTCGTATGCCGATTCTTCCTTCGCGAGACTTGTAGATCTCGTCGAGATCTTTTCATCCCGATAAATCCCACCACTTTTCATCAAGCACAGCCGGAGAATTTCGTGTCGCAAGATTTCAGATCTGACGGAGTAATACGTCGATTACTCTTCAACCATCCAACTAAATCAGGTGAAATTTTACAGGGGGTAGATCTCATCAACACTACAACTTCTACGAAGAAAGTTTTCGATTTGAGTTACGCATCTTTTTCTAAAAACAGATCTATTCAAGCCAATCAGGAAGAGCCACGTGTCATCCTCGTCACCAACTCGTCAGCTACCGCGTGCCAGCCACGTCAGCGCACTGTCAGTGCCTAGTCAGCATCCACGTCAGCCCAGCATTTCTGTAATTTCGGCCGAATTAGTTTAATTTGGCAGTTTTGCAGAAAAAACCCTGAACCTTAAAACCATCATATCTTTTTAATGGCTCGGCCAAATTTAATGGACTTTATATTTTTGAAAACCTTATTACCTGTAGATTATTTTACAACTGTTAGTTCTCTGTTATTCCTATTTTAAAATTATTCAAATTTCAAATGAGAGGTTTGAGTAATTTTGGCATATCTTTAAATCTATAAGTTATTTTAAATTAATTTCTTCTGCAAAAGTGTGTATTTTAGTGTCCTCTGTCCAGTAGTATTTTTGGTTTGCATTTTTGCATCATGCATTTATAATGTTTTTGTAAAAACTCAAATAGTGGTATTTTGACCATAGTAATTGTTTTAAAATTATTTAAATCACTAAAATTATGTATCATGAGCATCATGCATATAGTAAATAACAGAAAGTAATAACTTTATTAATTGTTTAACTTTGACTTGTGTTGTTAGCAAATCATCATGCATTCATATTTTATTGTAATGCCATTTATTGCTTATGTATTGATTGTATGCAATTTGTTTGTTTAGATTGTGTGGAGTGCCAAGAGTGCTGTGAGTGCTGCAACAACCTGAACAACTGTCAAGGCAAGTACACACACCAATTCATGAAAGACCTACTATTTTGTTATATTATGCACTGCAGATTATTTCAGTAGCTTTGCATGATAGGCTTACCACTACTATATATATATATGCTATGCAAACCTGTTAGGATAGCCACATGACTAGTTGATTTAGTGACCCATGAAATTTAGTGGAATTGCTTGCTGCAAAACTGAAGTGTTTTATTGTAGTTGAGTTAAGGAAAATTCTACTAAATTAATGAACTACCTAGGTGGTATTGGTTTGTATGATGGAGGCGAAGTTGAGTGGCTATTCAGGCCCATTTCTATGGTGTGAACCTGAATACGTGCACTTGTGAAAGACCACCTAGGGTTTGAGATTAATGTCACACCGTGTTTGTTTGCCCGACCGTGCAACCACTAGTCATATGGGCTCTGTCTTGACGGAGTACGTTGTGTGGACCTGGGTCAGTGAGATCTGATGATGTAGAGGGGTAGGACGGCAGTGATCTCGCTAGGGTACCATGGGAAAACACTTCTGAAAAGTCTCGTCTTGGTCTTCTCCTTTCCTTTTCACTAAATGAGGGTTAAGGATAGAATGGGTTGATCGAGTCTAGTGGGGAAAGTGCCACAAACTCTCGAGAGTATTTAAAACTATGATCATAGCCGTGTCCCCGGTAATGGACAATCACGAGTGACCAAATAAGGTTGTCGACAGAAGATCTCACTCATTCCAATTTCAGTAATAAAACTTGTTGGGTGAACTCGGGTAAATGAGACATTGGATGCGTTCCATGGGAGTGTCTCATAATGTTAAGTCAAAATTGAAAAAGGTTTTATGAAAAGTAGGATAAAATTTGCTTTCTGCAATAGCCTTGAACACCACCAGCCAAATAAGCATGTAGTGGTAGTCTTTGCCATTATTATACCACCATAGTGCGATACTTGCCAGCCTGTCACAAGGTATTGACCCAAATTCCCTGGGCTTGCAACGTTAATGTTGCAGGTTGTTCAGATGAGGAGTAAGGACGTCTGTTTATTTCGAGCTTACAACCAACATGGTCGCCAGTGGCACATGGAGATGATGGAGCTCAGTGCTACTTTATTATGCTGCTTGAACTCTGAATAATATTTGTGGAACTATATTATTTTAAGCTAGCTTCGGCTATGCAAAGTTGTAATAAAGTACATTATTTTTGGATCATTCGTACGTGCGATGTAATAACGTTTAACATTTATGCATGATATTACATCCTGTTGGTGAATGCTAGCCATACTCGATCCAGGGCCTAGCAATTCACGAGGTATTCTTACTTTTCAAAGTGAGGGTGCTACAACATAACACCCACGGAAGGTCTTATCCGTAAATATTACATCCCTCAGAGTAGTACAACAGAAAACATTGCGGGTCCACTTTATTACACACTGCTAAAGATTACAAGCCAGAAGTGTACACAAATTTCAACGTCTTCCTCCGACATGGGAGGAATTTCAACTACGGTATGGTTGACTGAAGTCAACTTATTAGCGATAGAAATAAGCAAACTAAGAACCATAGGGCTCAACAACCTAAATAGTACTAGTCTAGAATTGCTCGGCCCGGTTCCTAAGATAGGAGACTAAGTCTCGGTCTCCTCATCATCGCCTCCATAAGCAATCAGGTAGTCGACGCCTTCCACTCCTCCGGACAGATCAGGTTCCTCGTAGTACACCTCGTCCTCGTGGTAAGCTCCATAGCTCTCCTTGATTGCCTCCTCAAAGTCTAAGCATGGGGTCAAATGAGAAGGGGTGAGCAACACCGTTACTCAGCAAGTTCGGAATATATATATAGAGATAAGGGGTTTCATGCACTAGCTACTGCCAAAACCTCGGGTCTTTGGCAAAGATGCAAGTTTTTGTAAACATTTTTTCAAAGAGTAGATTTTATTCAGAAAACTATGTCCCAGCCTCCACCGGTCTTGTGAATCCAAATGGGACTCCATTCCGGCCTCGATCTCGTAGTTCCATTCCGGGAACACGGTTGTGATATCACAAATTTGTTGTTTGACTCTGCAGAGTTGCATCACTTTACCCAACAGTTGCCTGGCCCTATATATGCTCTCTTTACACTCCATGAGTGTTATAGCCAAGACTCAGGACATCCAGTCATGTGGAGCTCTTTCCCTCGTAACGCACATCCGCCCCTTTGTGATGCTATAGGTGAAACACGATCACCTCATACCCATCACCCACTCCTAGCTTCCATACCAAACACCCCGTCGGATGGGAAGTATATGCGCTTCCACGCTGCCAGTCGAACGCAACGATTAAACCTGGTACTGGCCTGCCGTAGATGTGCTTATGAGGAAAGAAGCCTCTGACTAACCCCGCCCATACAAAGTCCGTTGGTTGATGCTTTCACTACGGTGAAATGATCACTGGAACAGGGGTTATTAATTTCCTAAGGATATATACCTACCCATACGATGGAACACCGTACCTATTCATCTTACCATTGTTCCACCGCCAACCAATAGTATATACCACATCATTCGAAAATACGTTTTCTTTTTGATGCAAGTGAAAGGAACGTATAAGTAGCTTTGCAAGTACTTTGATAAAAATACATCAAACGGTATGCAAGAATGAACTTGCCTTGAGACTGACAAGTAGTGCAGTCTAAAGCTTCCTGCGATTCGTGACCCTCGTGTTCTGGAAATCAACATCATTGTCTTTATACGACAATGTTTTAAAATCCAAATCATGCAATTATGCATAGATGAGATGATTATTTGGGAGTTTTGGAAAAATTCCCCCCTTTGTATTTTAAGATGATTTCCTTTTTATGTGTTTTACCTAGGATGAGTAACGGGACAGTCATTTACAGAATGGTAATTTATTTTAATTTTGGAAAAATGATTCAATTCATTTCCACTGAAGGATCCTTGAATATTTTGAAAATAATTCAAATCATGTCCACTTAAGGATCTTTGAATATTTTAGAAAATAATTCATATCATTTCCACTTAAGGATCTTTGAATTTTTCACACAAGAAATATTTTTCAATAAATCCAGTAAAAAATCATTTTTGAAATCCTTGCAAAATTTTGAGTTAGTAACATATTTTTATTTGATTTTTAGGATTCTAATTTTGAATTTAAAATTTGAACTATAACTTGGATTTGATTTGAATTTAGCAATTTCTTAGAAATTGCATCCAGGCCCTCGGGTACTTGGTTGAACCAAGTCAACCCGCACCAGTTTGGTTCGACCGAACCACTCTCTCCCCCATTCTCTTCTCTCTCTCACTCACGTGGTCGACGCGATCCCCTTATCGCCTTCGTCGTCGCCGGCCGATTCCGGCGTGCTCCGGCCAACTCCGCCGCCGTGCTAGGGCGCAATTGAGAGCCCTCTCGACGCTCTATCTTCGGCTCCTCTTCGATCTACTTTCCTCCGCCTGGTGTGTTCGTGCGCAACCCAAGCCTAGGGTTAGGGTTTCGGTGACGGCGCCGCTCCGCCGCGCTTCTCCTTCTCCGAGCTGCTTCGCCATGGCTTGGCGCAGAGCTCCGCTCTCTGTCTCCACCCCACGGTTCCTCTCCTTCTCCACCGACGCGGTCATGCTGGATCTCTCCCTTGTGAGGGTTTCGGTTGCAGCGCGATTCGTCGTGCTCCCGACTCTCGCTTTGCTTCGCCGCCGGTGTGGAGCTTGCCTCCGTGCCGCCGTGGTGCTGGGTGGTGTTGCTGTGGTGCGGCTCCTCCCTTGGTCCTCCGTCATGACCACACGGGCACTGCCCCGTCGTCATGCCATTACGGCCAGGCGCCTGGTAAGATCTTCCCCTCTACACTTCTCTCTGCTCTCCTCTTCTCCTAGGTCCCTCTCTGGACTAGCTCAGCTGCTATGCTGCGCAAGCTCTCCTCACTGGTACTTAGCAAAAATTCGTACTGGTGCCCTACTTTGCTCTGTTGGTTAAGAATATGTGATGCCATGATGTTTAGATAATTATCTGAGGTGTGGGAGGTGAAGAATGGAATTAATTTAGATGATTTGCTCTGGCAAAAATGATTGGAGAGGAAAGAATTGGGCTTTGGCCTAATCTTAAGCTGTGGCTTGTGCTCTGTGCTGTGAAACAATTTGGAATTAATCTATAGCTAAAAATTTAGCTGTGCACGATGTGATGCCTCCTCTGGAGTTACACATAAGCTGGCTAGGAAATTAGCTTTTGGAAATCTCCTTTTAATGCTTTCCTGTGCTTCTTCTAGTGTATAGAGGTGCTAAGCTCAGTTATTCCAGTTCCCTGGTTCACTGGCTTGTGTGTGATTTATAGAGAACAGATGCTGCACTTCCCTCTCATCTTTCTTTAACATAATCCATGTTAAACATGGTTCTGATAAGAACAGATGCTCCTCACTACCTCTCTTCCCTTCCATGCTTGAAAACATGCTTAGCTTGGCTCTGTCATTATCAGAGCTAGCTGATTCTCTCCTTCTCTGTCTAAAGCACTCAAAGGATCAACCTACTATTGATGAGTAGCTTGGTCTTCGGGCTAACTGACAACCTACGTCTTGTGGCTAGCCTGCTCCTCCTAGCTGCTTCAATTTTCCTAAAGTGTATAGTTCTAGCTGCAAGACATGCTATGGCTAATGTTCTTGATGATGAACATTTTTAGAGATGTGTGTGATGTGCTTGGTTGTGTGATGCCTTGTGGATTCGGCTGGCTGTCCTATTTATAGGGTTTTGGGTGAATCTGGTGGTGACACCAGGATAATTGCATGTGTTGTGTAAGCTGCTTGCAGTGGCCCTTCTTCTACCTCGAGCTGCCACTCTGTTATTATTATACAGGGGTTCTCATCCCCTGGAGAATGAATTTCTGTGCCTGGACATTATTTACTCCATTATGGCTAACTCTTCCACCTCTTTGATCCTATCCTTGCTCTGGCCGGCTGTTGTTGTTCATTCTGGTTATGAAATGGCTCAAGTCCATCCATTTGAGTTATGAGATGGATTCAAATCCACTTGTGGATGAATATCAGCTAGGATCCTTGCGCAGGGAGTTATCCCTCCACCTCACTTGATCTTATCAAGCTCCTGCCGACTGCTGCTATGTAATAAGGTTATGAACTGTTTGGCATCCCTCTGTTGCCTTAGGACAGATGTAAACTTGATGGATTTGGGTGACTTTACTGCTGGGCTAGGTTTTAATTGGGCTGAGGAGTACTTTGTGATAGTGGGCTTAAGATCTTTGGGTCCATTTACCAATCAATGGTAAATGTGACACCACAAAATCAATAAAGTTGGTTTAAAAATTAAATTTGGCAGAGATGAATTATTCTGTCCCATTGTTGCCTTTGGAATTTTTTTTGGAGATGATCATGCATTCATGTTTTAACCAGCTAGTCCCTAAGGGTTGCCTAAATTGTAATGCTGGTTCTGCCTTTGCCCCTTTTACATGCTTAAATGCATGCTGAGCATGATCAAGTTGCCTCTGGTTGGATATTTGATTTGATTTTGTCTTTGAATTCAAATGTCAGCTCCAATTCATGGAGTTTGGCAATCTGCCAAATATTAAAGCAACAGCCAGTACTAATGTACTTGGCTACATTTCTAATATTAACAAATTCTTTTCTTTGTGAGTTGTGTTTGATTTTCTGGTTTGGAGCTTATGAGGATTAACTAAAGGATATAGTTTATAGGATTTTCTTTTGTTTTAACTTTCTGTAATGAATTTGTATAAGGACCTGATAATGTATATTATAAATTATTTGTAACAGAATTGTGGAATCATTCCACTTGTAATATTTGATGGATGATGTATAAGATTTAATTTGTATAGAATTGTTTTGGAATTGAGTAGTGATGATGATCAAGGTGATGTGAATATTTAATTTTGAATTGAATAGAATAAGTTAAGCTAGAAATTTTTGGGAATGATGAGATAAAAATATGTTTGTTTAATATGAATTCGAATTCAGGAATTGAATCAAAAGTTTAAGATAGGAATGAGACATACAAGAGTTGATGACATTTGTATTTAAATTTGAATTTTTCCTTTGTGGATTTTTTTAATATGGGTGACATCCCAACTTCTCTTTTAAAAACTAGGGTTTTGAAATAGGTGACTAATGTCAGGTCGATTTGTCTCGACTACTGGTCAGTGATAAGTTTCCAAATCATCGACGTTTGTCAGAGTTCGACTTCTTAGTCCTTTTTGCATAAAAGCACGAAAATTATTCAGACTTTTCAAACATGCATGAATGCAAAGATGCAAACTTCCTATTTCTACCCTTTCGAAACCTATAACTGTGGGGTATTACACTGAGACCGAATCATGAAGTTGCAATATGGGGGTATTAGTATCGGGGACCTTAAAGATTAATGCTATGGTGGGACTTATGTCTTAATAACTCTTGTTTAGTCATTTACTTGGCCACATGATCCATCATAAGAGGTTTAGTTTATTCATTTAGCTATTCCTAATTATGGCTCCGTCCAAAGAAGATTAAATCTTGACAAAATGCTTACCTTGTTGTTCTAGAAATATTTATGCCATGAAGTCTAATTAGCCCTTGGGAACTCTCTCCACCAATAAGAAACACACACTTGAGCTTGTCCTCTTGCTGCATAGAGGATTGGGCTTTCTCTCTTTGAGAGCTTTCACTTGTCATATTGCATTCTCAGCATTTTACTTTATTGCAATCTATACACCAAAAACCCAAAAACACTTGCATCATTTAATCATTTTAGTTTGTCTAGTGCATAGATAATAAGGGAAGTGACACTCTTATTTGAGAGGATAAATACTTATACCTTCTACTCCTCATGGGATCGATACTATACTTACACATCGAAGACTTCAACGATCCCCTATACTTGTGGGTATCAAGACGTTTTCTGGCGCCGTTGCCGGGGAGTGTAGCGCTTAAGTTTTTATTCTTGTTTGCACTAGATTTTTATTTTCAGTTTTGCATTTAGTTTAGCTTTACTTTCAGTTTTGCATTTATCAAAAACCCCCAAAAAAATTAAAAAATGGAAAACTATTATAAAAATGCCATGATAGCTGCTGAATTTAGAGTATCTTTTGAAGGGAGAAGATTAAAAAAAATCATGAGGTATCTAAATGAAATTGCTAGTAAGCTGCTTAATTGCCAAAAGGAAGAAACTTGTTGCTCTGAATACTGTAGACACTTTGAATTCCAATGCCCTTCCAATAAAGTTGAACCTGTTATTGCAACTTATCATACATGGAATTATGCTCACTTAGGGATGGCAGAAGTAGAGCAATTTGTTATTTTTGTGACAGCTTATGAATTAAACATCTTCATTGATGAACATGAAAACTGCCCTATAGCTTCTCAATCTAAAAATATGGTTGCCATTATCCTTAATATCTACATAAATGAATTTGATGAAAATATCTATGTTGTTGACACAAGGAAGATATTTGCCCAAGGTAGTACTGATGTTTTGCAGGAAGAAGATGACAAAAGCCTAAGCTTGGGGATGCCCATGCAGCCCCAAGAGGAGGACAATGAAGAGCAAGAAGATGAAGAAAATGATGAACAACTAGAGAATGAAGAGAAGGAACTTCCACCTTCACCACCTATGGATGAGGGTAACACTCAAAATTTGGTTGATGATAAACTTTGCTTTTATGATTCTGATGATGAGGAAGAATATGAACCTATTCCTAATGAGAACATTATTGATAATGATTTTAAAAAGGATGAAGGACATGGTTTAGACATGCTATATGATGATTCTTTAGATGATGGTCCTATGCTTATTGATAATCCTCCATGTTTAGTTGTTACTACTTTATGTGAGGATAAAAATGATATACTTGCTGCTTGTGATAATACTCTCACTCATGAGAGTCCTACTTTATTTTTGAACTCTCCTATTCACACCATAGAGGAGGAAATTTGTTTTGATGATACTATGCCTCCTATATATGATGATTATAATGATGAATGTGATCTTTTCAGCCCACCTACTATTGAGCATAAAATTGCTTATGATTATGATATGCCTCCTATATATGATGATTACAATGATGATTATGAATGTTTTACTCCCACTATTACTAATGAGAAGGATTTTATGCATGTGAATCATGACAAGAATGCTTCATATGATACTTATGTTGTTCAGTTTGTTCATGATGGCACTGAAATTTATTATGAGAGAGGGAAACATGTCTCTAAATATCTCAATAATACTATGTTTCCTCTCTTTATGTTGAAGGTTTTAATGTTACGCTTGCTTTACCTTCCTATGCTAATTACTATATGCTTCATTGATTTATTTTCTTACAAGATCCCAATGCATAGGAAGTACGTTAGACTTAAATGTGTTTCATATTTTTCTCTTGATGCTCACCTTTCCGTTTTAATTCTTATTCCTATGTGAGCATCATTAAAACTATCATGGCTGTCCCGAAAACAGATTCCTAAGCTTCACTGCGAAAAATGTTAAAAATCACAGAAGAGGAATTTTGACCTGATATTTTATGACAGGATTATTCAGCTATTAATACACATTTCATTAGTTAAAAATTTTCTGATTTGAGCTACGTAAGTACCTCTGAAAATTCACTCTTTATGGGCTGTCCAGTTTTTGACAGATTCTTTCTTTATTTTGCATTACTCTCACTACTTGTGTTTTGTGTGGTTCTATTGATCAAAGAGCAATGCACAACCATAGTAATATTAGCTTATGTTTTGAATCAACTCATGTTATGTCTTTGCAATACCTATGTGGATTTAATTTGTGAAGGCACTAACCCCTCTAATCAAGTTTTATGATGAGTTATGTGTGAAGAGGACTTTCAAGTGGAAGAGTTGAGGGTGATAAACAAAGATCAAGAGGGACAAACACTCAAGCTTGGGGATGTTACCCCTAGGCTCACCCTACATATATCAAGTAAGTACAAGAATTTAAGCTTGGGGATGCCAAGCCACCTCACTCCAACCATCTTGATACCAAGTAAGTAAGCCTAGCTATATGGCTATAAATAAAGTGCTTTACGGGAGGCAACCCGGTTGTTTTTACTTTTGATTTTCTTTGTGTCCTCTTACTGTAACAAGAGACTTAGTTTTTAGTTTAATTTCTGGAATTTTTAATAAAGTGCCAAGTTTTACCCATTTCGGTTTGAGAAAGTTGTTATTTTGCATGCGGAGATTTCATTCCAGCACAGGTCTGTGCACGGTTTGATTTTTAGTTCTTATTCTGTAACTCCTAATGAGCTTATATTTTTAGACATGTTTAAGTCAGGTAGAAAAATATGTTTTTCTGCTGCTGTTTTCTGGACAGATTCTGTCCCATATTGTTTTATGCTTGTTTTGAACTTTTTAGTTGAATCTTTTTCATCCAATTGAGTTTACGAGTAGGCATACAACATTATACACTTTCTGGACATTCACATGAATTGAGTTTATGAGTAATGCATTTGTCTATCACTACTAATGTCACCCCACAGAAAAGAAATGGGAGAAACGGTATTTTGAAGTTTTTTCACAGGAATTGGAAGAGATGCACCATGAGTTATCCAAGGATGGTGAAAGACATAAGCTTGGGGATGTGAAGACAATCCCACTGGACCTACACACTCTCGGTTTGCACACGTCTAACTTCTGTTTTTCTATCAATACACTTTATCGCATAAACTTGGAGCGTCTTTTTTTTGGTTAGATTTTTGTTTTGAGATCACCACTATCATTTTATATATGAGAAAGCTACTGGAAATATGGGTTGGAATATCTTGCATGCTTTTATTGTATTGGGAAAAGGGATGTCTAAGTTGATTTTTAATGACACATATAGTTGCATGATTCATGAGCTTCTTTATGAGTAATAATTTGCAAATGCTTTATCATGAGCTATCTTTTATTCATGTTTTGATGCTGTATGTTATTTCACCTTATTTGACATGAATAAGTTAGTTCTATGGACACTCATGCATGCATCTAGATGGTCATCTTTCTCCCTTTTGCTAGCCCAAAAATTCCAACAAGTAAAAACTTGTTTCCAACACCTTCAACCAAAGTTTTTCCAGTGAGTCCACCATATCTACCTATTAGCTTAATGCTATTCCAAGTATATTTATCATGTTATTTGTGTTATCTATACCTCTAAATGAAAATGATTATGTTATTTATTGTAATGGGAAAAGTCGGTTAAAAAGCTCTCGCGAACTTGATGCATACCTTACTTTTATTGCATTCAATAAAGATGAACCATTGTGATTAATATTATGATGACAGTGGCTTGATAAATGTTTAAGGTTGGGAGTTAGCCCATATGTGCTGTCACATGCAAAGCTTTCAACATGTTCCATCATTTATTTAGTTGATATCATGTACTTTTGTTTATGGATGCCTATCATGATGAAATAATGTGGAAATAGAGTAAGTTTAAATGAGTTTGTATAAATGGTTAGAGAGAAACCTGGGCCGCTAATCTAAGCCATGCATCATTCATGGTGGAAATTACTTACATGCTACTTTGAACTTTCTGTGAGACACCCTACAATAAAAAGCTATATCAAGTGGTAAATAAAAAGGGTGTTAAGGTTGTTCATTATGTTTGTTCATCTTGTTGTTTTGATGTGGGCTTGATCCATATCATGGGACAAGAGGTACCCCAGTTGAGACTCTTGATGATACCATTATTACTTATAATGATAGATAACATAAACTTGCTTGGTTTCCCAAGTTGAGTAATCATGGTGTAGGTACTTGTATTCAAGGGGCATGAGACATCTAACCTTTACTTTATCAAGGCCACTACTCATATTTGCTTTCACATTTAACTTTAATCATTCAAGATGCTATGATAGGGAAATGAGAGCTTGACACCAAGTATTACCATTACAATCAATAACTTAAGTAGAATAGTTTGGAGGATAGATGAAAGTTATGCATTTTTGACCTCTACTCATATATATCTTTCCAAAGTGTCCACCTTTTATATTCAGATTTTCATCTACACTCTATTGACCACAAGTATGCAAAATTAAGAACGTCCATATTCCTATCTTTTATGTTACACTTTGTGAATTATTGTAACATCCCAAAATTTTGGAATGTTAAAAATCACAAGAAATTAAAACTTTTTGACAAAGAAAGAAAAGTTTTGAGAATTGTTTAAAAGAAAATCTCAAACTAAAAGAAAATCCCAAAGATAACAAGGTATTATGACCTATTAAAAAGTATTTTGGCTTTTAAAATATTTGAAACAAATTATCTATTTCTATTTTAAAGGTTTTGAAGTTAAAGTAATTACTTTGGGAAAAAAAAAACCCTAAAAGTATTTTTGGAATAATTACCATATGTTTTTGTAAAAAGGTTTCCCAAATTATTATCTTGAAATTAAAATGAGATTGCAAAATATATATTAAAATGATTACTTTTGATATTCTTTTGTATTTAAAATAACAGGGTATTAAAATAAAATCCTAAAACCTATATTGAAATTTGGCATAAAGGTGCCAAATATGTCCATATGAACATTTTGAATTTCATTATTTTGTTTTGAATTATAAAAGTACAAAAAGTTTTGAATTATAACAAGCCTTCCAAAAAGTATATATTCATAAAAAAAGGGGGGAAATGAGCCCAACTTGGGCCGGCCCAGATAGGAGCTTTGGACCGCAGCCCATCCAGCCGAACCGACCAAGCGAGCGCTGCGTGGTCGTCTTCCTCCTCGCGAGCACGTACAGAAACTGTATGTACCACTTCCTCTCCTCCTCCCATCAATTCTAGTGGCTATTTCTTTTCGACTTCAACAGGAAACTTGTTGGAAATTTAGTGGGCATCTCATTCAGGGAATTTATTTCCCACTTTCATGTCTCAAACAACCAGATCGACCCGGTGAACCGAATGCCATTCATTGGCATGCCACTCCCGATCTCCCTCCTCATACCATATAAAAACAATCCGATCGCGTCACTTTGCGCCTCTTACCCTCCTCCACCACTTACCTGAACAAATTTTCTCGAAAGGAGCCCTGTAAAGCCCGTGCCAACCAACGCCAACTTCAGCCCCAAACCGAGTTCATCGCCAGATCTTGTCGTCCACGGTGAGCCTCTCGCCAATTCCTCGCACAAGAAGACTCCAATCATCGAGGCAAACCTCCAGGACATGGTGATGCATCATTCCAATACACTTGGTTGCACCGCCACGAAGCCCGAGCAACGTCGCCGCCACGGCCAAGATCACGACGAGGTGAGCCCTCTCCAACCCCTGCAACGATGTCCATCGTGACCTCCATGTCCTCCCACACTTCTATTAATTTTTCATAAATTTTTTCCGCAGCCGAATCAATGAGAATGAGGTTGACCCGTTCTCTCCGGTGACCGTCGCACACCGCCGTTCCTTCGTGCTCCCAGTGAGGTGAAGAAGACCCATGCTTCTGAACTGGTCCTTTAGCCTCGCATTGTTCCCGCACACATCTACGACAACTTCGTCAACTACTTCCCGGAGGCCGTGCATGACCGTCTTCATCGACCATCTCGTCTAACCGCGTCACGTTTTCATCGACACCGGCGCTATTCGTTCTTGTTGGTGGGACTCTCAACATGCCTTAATCTTACCCGCATACTATATCTAATGTGTTAGATCATATCATCTTGTTCGCCTAAATAAAGTAATTTCGGTTATACAATTTATGCAAGCCTTTTTCCATTTTCGGATTTGTCTTTGGACAGATTTTGGTCAACCTTAGAATTTCCATATCAAATCAACCGTAACTCCGTTTTCGATGTTTTTGTAGTCCATGGATTCGTATGAACGTGTAGAATACAGTAGTATAAGAAAAACGTGTATTTTAGTCGTGCACTAACTTTTTATTTGTAGAATGGTTATTAACTTGTTTAGGCTATAAAATGAGTTTTACAAATCCTTTTTGATTGAATCAAATTGGTAAAATCTTGTTTAGATGCCCTCTGTCTAGTAGCTTTGTTTTCCAAAATTTATAAAATGTTTTATTACAGAATACTATAAATCCTTGTGTTTGCCCTTTTGGGTGTTTTAAAAATGCTTTTAACGAGTTAAAAGATTTAAAATTTGTCTTGTGGCTTCATGAATATTTTAATAAACCAGAAAACTTAGTGTAGTAATTTTCTTGTGATTTTAAATGCATTTCATGCATTGCATAATTTATTGTAGTGTTATTTTGTTTGTATGTTTATGTGTGGCTTATTTTTTATTTGTTAGACCTTTCGGAGAGACCCGTGATTTCTATCGACTATTGCTTCTAATCCTCCTACTGCCAAGGCAAGTGGCACACTTGCATATTTTTGTCCTATTATTTTGATATATGCATGTTGTAGTATTATTTGGAAAATAGCATGATAGGTTTATTAGTATGGCTATGCTAAAACTGTTTAGAGTAGGTTCCTCCTTTTTACTAGATGGTCTAGATGCATCTATTATAACTTGGTAGAATTATAGAAATGCTATGCAAAACGTTGTTTTTGAAAAAGTAATATTCTACTAAGTTAAAGAAACTCCTGGGTGGATGTGGTATGTGGATGGAGGTTTATAGTTGAGTGGCTACTCGGGGCCATGTCTATGGTTTTACCCGAGTATGTGCACTTGTGGATGGCCACCCAGGAACAAAGAGACCGATGTTACTCCAAGTTTAGTTAGCTTACCGTGCAGCCATATGTCATATGGGCTCTGGCTTGACTAAGTATGTAGTATGGAACCGGCCCGGCCTGACAGGTGGTGGTAGAGGAATGTAGGTGGAGCGCGTCAGGACGGCAGTGGTCGGGAAAATACTTCGGAAAAGTCTCGTCTCCATCCTCTCCTTTCCTTTTCACTTCAAGAAGGTCAAGGTCAGAATGGGTTGATGGAGTCTTATGGTGAAAGTGCACAACCTCTGCAGAGTGTCAATCTAAGTACTTACCCGTGTCCCCGGTTTCGGACAATTCTGAGCTACTGGACGAGGACGTCAACGGAGGATCTCATCATTCTAATTTCTCTAAGTTAAAATTTTGAGGGATGAACAAGGGTAGTTGAGACAATGGCTTTTATGCCATACTTGTCTCGTTTAGATGAAAAAGTGTTTTGAAAAGAGATAGGAAAAATTAGCTTTATGCAAAACAGCCTTCAAGCTCCACCAAGCCAAATATACATATAGGTTACTAGAGTTGTTCCAATATGAGTCCACAAAGTGTCACTTGCCAGTTCCATTTTATATGGTTCTGACCCACCTTGTTGCAACATTTTTAATGTTGCAGGTTGTTCTGACGATGAGTGAGGATCAACTAAGGGTTTCGAGTCTGCAACCAACATGTTCGTCTGTGGCACATGGAGATGATGGAGGATCATTGCTACTTTTATTTTACGCTGTGCTGATCTTTGTAAAATGCTAGCCTTGAGCTATGCAAGTTGTAAATGGGTAGTTTCCCAAGTACTTGGATCATTCGTGTAATAATTGATGCATTGTTGTGATATTCATCGTATCTGTGTGTGCAAATGTTTCGATCCAGGGGTTTGCACTATACACAGGGATCTTGCCTATTTTTAAGTGCAGATCCGCTACAATTATCATTGAACATCCTTGCATTGAATACTTGATATCACTTTATAAACTATTTGCATATTGCTACTTCTTTGAATAATGAATCATTTGACTTTATGTAGCAGTAGCAATCATCTTTATATCCATGTTGTTATTATATTACAAAGTTCATGTTAGTTTTATCACTTCCATACTCGAGGACGAGCATGAGTTAAGCTTCGGGATGTTGATGCATGTAAAATGCATACATGAACTTTGCATTATAATTCTCATATTTCAATCATATTTGCATCATATAAGGGTTATATCATTGTTTTATATTGATTTTGGGGATAATTCATAGTTTCCCCATTTATTTAGAATTAACCCTGTACTGGCAGAAAACCCTATTTTCTATATTTTGATGTTTCAGGGACCCAAACGACGTCCAAATGAGCTGAAAATTTACGAGGATCATTTTTTTTGGAAAAAACAAAGCATGGGGCAAAAGGATGGAAAAAAGTGGAGGCCAGAAGGCCGAAAGGGGGTGCCCCACGTGGCCCCTATACCAGGTCGCGTGGGCCCACCTATTTCTGCCCTCGTGGCCCCGTTTGCGTCGATCCTTCGCCCTGAAGCATCCTCGTGACCTAAAAACGACTATAAAAATAGTCCCCCGACGTTTTCCAGAGGGAGGCGGCGGAGAAACACAAAACCAGAAACAGAGAGATAGAAGGCTGCCGCCGGAGAAGATCGGAGGGGGGAAACGCCGCCGGAATCACCTCCGGAGGTCTTCTCCATTCCCCCTCCGGAGTCTCCATCAACACCACCGCCAAGACCAGCACCATCTCCATCACCATCTCCATCACCATCTTCGTGATCCACTTCATCCCCCTCATAGTTTGAGATTGTTTGATCCCTAGCTATTGTCTAAGTGCTATTCTACATGTTTGTGAATTGCTACTTGTCATTGTTTTGTGGGGAGATCATAGTTTCAGATTGTGTTGTATCACTTGTACCACTGAATCATATCATGTCTTGGCGTTGTGAGTAGTTCTCTCATGTTCCTGGGGGTATAGGATGAATTGGCAATGATTTTTTATATGACATGTGTTGGTATTTTGTCTAGTTTTTATCTTTGATGTGATTCTATGATGGTGTTGTGCGAACGTCGACTGCATATCACTTCACCTATATGGGCTCATAGGAGAACACCGTAGTGTAATGGAGTGAGGAAGACTTGGGAGGACACGTAAGCCTGAGACCGAATCATGAAGTTGTAATATGGGGGTATTAGCATCGGGGACCTTAAAGATTAATGCTATGGTGGGACTTATGTCTTAATAACTCTTGTTTAGTCATTTACTTGGCCACATGATCCATCATAAGAGGTTTAGTTTATTCATTTAGCTATTCCTAATTATGGCTCCGTCCAAAGAAGATTAAAACTTGACAAAATGTTTATCTTGTTGTTCTAGAAATATTTATGCCATGAAGTCTAATTAACCCTTGGGAACTCTCTCCACCTATAAGAAACACACACTTGAGCTTGTCCTCTTGCTGCATTGAGGATTGGGCTTTCTCTTTTTGAGAGCTTTCACTTGTCATATTGCATCCTCAGCATTTTACTTTATTGCAATCTATACACCAAAAACCCAAAAACACTTGCATCATTTAATCATTTTAGTTTGTCTAGTGCATAGATAATGAGGGAAGTGACACTCTTATTTGAGAGGATAAATACTTATACCTTCTACTCCTCATGGGATCGATACTATACTTACACATCGAAGACTTCAACGATCCCCTATACTTGTGGGTATCAGGTGCCTATGAAATTGCTTCTTTGCTAGAGAACATAGATAATGCTCGTTATCAAACTAAGAATTTTACCATACTAAAATATTTCTTTGAGAATTACAATGATAATTATTATATTACTGAATATGTTAAGAAAGTCTCTCCTCCAAAAGGAGAGACCGATGCTTTGCAGGAACCTATGGAGGAGGAAATTGCTGAAACTAAGATCCCATTAGGTGAAAAAGAGGAGGAGAGTGAGGAACAAAAGGAGGAGCTACCTTCTAATGAAAGTAACTCTTTAACTCTTACTTTGTATGATATGCAACAACTTCCATGGCTCAAGAAAGACAAAAATAAACTGTTAAATGCTTTTCCTATTGTTATTTGTGATGAATTTAATGATACTCCTTTATCTATGCCTCCAATTGATATTTATGATAATAAAAAGCATGTTTTATGTGATAGCTACATCATTTAATTTGTTAATAATGCTACTAAAAATTATTATGAGAGAGGAAAATATGGTTGTTGGAGTTCTCATGTTACTAAGACACCTCTCTTTTCGTTGCAAGTTTTGAAGTTGCATTTGCTTTGTCTTCCTATGCTACTAGCTTTATGCTCCAATGAATTATTTTCATACAAGATGACTATGCATAGGAAGTGGGTTAGGATTAAATATGTTTGGTATTTGTTTCTTGATGCTCTCTTTTGTCTACTCTTACTTTTATTAGGGCATCATTGAAATCATTACGCCTAGCTAAAAGGCGTTAAAAAAGCGCTTTTGGGAGGAAACCCATTATCTTTTTTCCTTTCAGTTTTCCTTACTCATGAAGTTGTTGCCTCTGTAGCAACTTCATTGTATGTTTTTCTTTTGGTTTTCTGTGCCAAGTTTAGCCTCTAATGCATTGAAAGTGCAAGGTATTGTTTTGCTGTCCAGAAACAGATTTCTGTCCTTCACTGTTCAAAAATCCAAAAAAATCCTTGAATTTTATCTTTTTCTGATGTTTTTAGACAGAAATCCTGTTATTTTTATCTATCTTTCGTTAGTTTTGAGTTTTCTGATTTGAGCTATAGAAGTGCCTCGACAAATTCGATCTTTACAGACAGTTCAGTTTTTGACAGATTCTGCTTTTATTTTGTATTTGTCTCTTTACTATCGTCAAATGTGATACTCTTGGGGAGGAGTGCCACATTTAGGCTTAGTGAACAGTAGCTAATGCCCAATAAAGTTGTTTGCAATTTGTCTTGAGTTGAACACATGTGCATTTTTAATTTATGAGTACTAACCCTCTAATCAGTTTATGAGAAGTTTTGTGTGAAGGGAGTTTTTAAGTTCCAAAGGAGAGGATAATGAAGAAACTGAAGATGGATCAGAGCTCAAGCTTGGGGATGCCCCCATGTCACCCCCTATGAATATCAATAACCATCAAGCATCGAAGCTTGGGGATGCCCAAGGCATCCCCTCTTCTTCATCGACTATCATAAGGTCGTCTTCGTTGAACTACGTTTTTATCACTTTACATATTATGTGCTATGCTTGGAGCATCTTTCTACTTTTAGTTTTGTTTGTTTGTTGGTCATATCCTTGTTGGATCCTAGCTTTATTTGTGTGGGAGAGAGGCACGCTCCGCTTTTTCATGTGAATACTCCTTTGCTTCGCTTATATCTTGTTGAGTATTCTTAGCTACTGTTTGTTTGCTAGTAAGCTCTCGCTTTTAGCTTTTATCTTGTTTAGGGCTGCTAGTAGTTGATGTTAAACTCTCTTGTTCTTCACTTATACTTGTTAGAGAGTTGTTATTGATAAACTGCTTGAATTGTCAAAGTGACAAAATGCTATCCATGTGATTTTGGAATGAAATGAAAGCCTGCATAGTCTTGTAGATCATTGTGTGGATACTTGATACTTCTCATTTGTTTTGAGATATTAAGATGAATGCTTAAACTTGGTGGTTATTTGAGTGGAATTGATTAGTAAAGAAATACAGTTAAAAGCTTGAAACTGTGTGGTGTTTCATACTTGTCAATTCTTAAATCTAATCTTTCCATCAAAATAATTGTTTGGTCAACAAGGGAGATGGTGTGGAGCTTTTATGGTTATGATTGACTAATGTCTTATGTTAGTCTGTTGCCAGCTAATGTTAGATGTTTGCTTCAAATACTCCTTTTGCTAAACCCCAAAAATTCTTACTGAGTGTAGAGTTCACTCGTGCATCCAAATCCCAAAGCCAAACTATCTTGCCAGCTGAGTCCACCGTATCTACCTATGCATGGTATTTCTTGCCATTCCAAGTAAATTTGTCGTGTGCAATCTTTAAAATGTTCAAAATACTCCTTTTTGTGCCTCTGTTTTTAAGCTCATGAGGGAGTAGAGAGTGATGTTGTATATTGAGAAGAGTTGGGTGGTGCCCCAAGCGAAGGCGGAGTTGCAGCTAGTAACAGTTTTCCCTCGATTACGAACCGAGGTTTATCAAACCAGTAGGACCTTGAAATCAACAACAAAGTGAATTTTGAAGATCTCTGGCGCTTAATCTTCATCAGACGTGGACCTGCACACACTCAACCAAATACTTTGCCCCCAATGGCGGAAAGGTTGTCAATCTTTTCGGTCTCGCGGAAAACAAAGCGGTTAATTGGATAGTGAAATAGATGAAATTTGAAAAGTGACCAGTAGAGTAATGGTGATAAAAAGTGATGAATAAAGGTTGCAATCAATGTAAAAATATGGACCGGGGACCATGGGTTCACTAGTGGTGTCGTGGGGTTGTCACGGCAAGTCCTTCCTTTGGGAAGGTGAGTTCTGGGGCCATTGATGCACGAAGTACGTAGGAGAGATTAATCTCGCCTAGGGAGACAGATTTACCCAGGTTCGGCCCCTCTTGATTAGAGGTAAAGACCTACTTCCTGCTTTTCTTTGTTGCTCTAGATCTGATATCGATTACAGGGTTCCGGCTCCTCTCTGGGGAGTCGGCGACTTGGTATCTCCCTCTCTAGGTTCCTGGATTGCTAAGAACTTGTCTATCTAAGGTCCAGGACCCCGCTTATAAAGGTGGCCGGGTCTCTGGACTTACAACCTACACCGAGTCATGCTAGAACACGGAGTCCTACTCTTCGTCTTGGTCTTCCAAGTTAGGGCTCCGGGTTGTACTTGGACTCCGTGCTGACAAGTCCCTTCTCCATCATGGGCCTTGGTCGGCTTGTCTCCATCCCAGCCCATGTGACTTGATACGCGACTCGGCTTTGGCCTTCTTGGTCTTGGCGGGTCTACTTTCCGGGTCCGTGGGCCTACCTATAAAGTATCCCCCCATCAGTAACCCCCGAATTTATCTTGGGCGCAGCTTTATGGCTTCCTCTGACTCCTTGGGTCGACTTCTTGGTTCGACTTCTTCAATCTGAGTCATCAACTCAGAAATCGCCTGCTGCTAGCTCCAAGATGAATTCCTGCGTAAAAACACATCACACATATAAAATGAGTCCATTCTCATCCTTTGTTCAAGTCACCACTCTTGCCGTTGCACTAGCATGCCGAGTTTGTTATGACTCTTGTGAACAAGGACAAAATAACTTGGCTCTCACTGTCACAGGACTCGCCATTCTGAGACAAGCCGACCCCTTCCACTTCTGTGACTAGTTTTTCTCTATTATGATTTCCTGTCTGGCTTTTAGCCGCTGAGTCGTTATCGCCGAATCGTTATCCACAGTTTACCGTGGACCATCACTGTAACTCCCTAGGGTTTTTACCCCTTTATAAATTTTGAAGGGTTAGATCTCAAAACCTCACTTGCCCCTTCAGCTCAAATCTTCCCTTTCTCTTTGCGCTCATATCTTCCCGCGCTCAGCACACACCGCCCGCTCGCCATGGCTCCCAAGCGCGCAAAGGCTGCTCCCAAGGCCAAGGCTCCCTCATCGAGCAGGACAGTAGACATCGCCGCCGCGGCCGCCGCCGCCGCCAAACCTTCATCGAGGCGATCGATTTCCGCGGATTGGGGTGGATCCACAGTTACCTCCGAGCAATTGAAGACGCACCGGTCGACCGGCCTAATTCCGTCCAATGTGAAGGCTCGGGCCCCAGGGGATGAAATAGTGCCCGCTCCCACGAAGGATGAGGTGGTGATCTTCACCGAGCATCTGTTCCGCGGGTTTACTCCCCCTGGTAATCTTTTCTTCCGCCAACTCCTTGAACTCTATCAGCTACGGATTCACGACTTGGCCCCCAATTCCATCCTCACTTTATCCAATTTCGTCACTTTGTGTGAGGATTACCTCCAAATCAAGCCCGATCTTAACCTCTGGCTCGAACTTTTCTACTGCAACCCTCAGCCCGAAACTTCTGGGGGCCCTCTCCTCCAATGCGGCGCCGTCGCTCTTCAACGGCGCCTCCACTCTGTCTTTCCAAAGCCAGTTTTTCCTAACCGCATCAAAGATTGGCAGAAAACTTTCTTCTACTGCAAGGATACCTCCCCTGCAGGTGAACCCAAACTTCCTCTGTTCTCTGAGGATCGCCTCAGGGCGACTCCCCTTATGAAGGCTAGGTGCTCAGAGGCCGCCCGGCCAAGAGTCGAGTCTTTGATCACTCGGATTCGGGCCCTCCTATCCCACAATCTGGAGAACATGGACCTAGTCCGCTACTGGACAACTTGGAGGATCCAGCCCCTGAGTCCTAGGACTCGGCTCATTTGCTCATACACTCGATGTGCGGGTGATGACCTCCGGGTGACAGAGCAGCTATCCGATGGTCCTGAGCTCGGTCGGCTCATAAAAAAGCTGACTGGGCAGCCCGTGAAGGACCAGGCACACTTTGGGCTCCAGCCCTTCTGCTCCACCAACCCAGCTCCTGACGTAAGCTTTAAACTTTACCTCATTTCTAACTCGCTCTTGCTTGTATTGCTTACTAACTCATTTTCTCTGACTTTCCTTGCAGCTCACCGACTCCTTCTGGAAGCCGGCCTCTGGAGCTGGTACTAAGAGTAAAACTGAAGCTGAGGCTGAGGCTGAAGCTGAGGTTGAGGAGGAGACTCCTGTCACAGAACGAACTGCTGTGGCAGAAGACACTGATGATGATGACGAGGAGTCCTCCCAGGAGGCTCCCGCTGAAGATGATGTTGATGATGAGGAGTCCTCGCCAGAGGCTCCAACCAGAAATGTTGTTGAAGAGGAGTCCTCTCAAGAGGCTCCCATTGTGGAGGATACTGATGAAGACGAGTCCTCTCCAGAGGCTCCTGCAACTAAGCAAGCTCGCACCACCTCTGGGACTGCTGCTGCTCAACCATCTCTGTCTGAAGAGTCCTCAGCCAAGAGCCACTCTTCTTCCTCCCCAGCTTCCCATAATGGGTCTCGAGAGGCTGTTCCCAAGGTACCACTTTCACGAGTCCTTGGGTCCACTCGCTCACCTGCTAAGCCTGAAGAACATGTGCAGAGTGTTGTCGCTGCTAGGAAGAGAAAGCTGCGTTCTGATGGACCCGCAGATGCTCCGGATCCATTGCCAGCTTCTCATCAAAGGAAATCAACCTCCCCTCCGGAGAAGGCCGACTCCTACCACTCTGGCATGTCCATGCCATCTTCAGACTCTCAGGCCTCCTTGGACCTGGAAACCAATGTTGGGTAAGACTCCTCTGTTTACTCTACTTGCATTCAAATAACTTCTGCTTTCTCCCTTTTCACTAGATTTATTGCTGACTTCTGTCTTTGTATGTTTCAGGGCTCGGCCTTGTGTCAAGGTAACCAAGCTCCCAGGCATGGCTGATGTTACATCTGGTCGTGGACCTGTCCCTCCTTCGGCTTCACAAATAACAAGCACGAGGACAGGTCCCTCTACTGCTGCATCTGCTGGTGCAACCACCGCTCCCATTATTCCCGAGTCCCCTTCAAGGACTCGGGAGGCGACTCCACTGATAGTTCAACCCTCCTCTGGGACTGAGACTCCTGATGCCGCGCCTCAAGAGCAGCCGGCTCCTTCGAAGGCGACTCCTACAGCTCCACCAAACATCAAGACCAAGTCATCTACTGACTATAGCCGACTTCGGATATCTGATAACATGTCCTTCTTTGAAGCCTATGCTGAAGCAGTCGACTTAAACGATCAATCTGCCAGGCTAAAGGATGATGAGCAAGCGGCTCTTAGATCTCTTCACATGATTCACACCGTAAGCCTTTTGACTTCTGCCCTTTATGCTTTCTAGCATCCTCCTATTCCAGTAGCCCCCAAGCACCTGTCTGCGGTGACTTGTGACTAGGATAGGTGCTTTGCTTTGAAATTGAACTTTAACTGCTGTGTAGAAAAAATTCGCACACTGTAGCCCCCAAGCACTGAGTCCTTAGCTCTACTAGGACTCGGGGCTGCTGATTTGTTATCTGTCGGGTTCTTGAACCAAAAAATCTTTTCCACGAGTAGCCCCCAAGCGCCGAGTTGTCGGATTGTGACGACTTGGAGCTGATGACTTGTTGACTAGGACCCATGCCTGCTGGTTGTAAGAGAAAAACTGACTCCTGAGTAGCCCCCAAGCGCCAAGTTGTTAACTTGTGACGACTTGGAGCTCATGAGTTCTCTGCTTGACTAATAAAGCTGGCTTGCAAATTCTGACTTGTAAAAAATTTGACTTGTGATTGCAGTGCGTTATCTCCAAGATGAAGAGAGATAGAAGGAGCTTGAGGACCAGGCAGCTGCTAGTGCCAGCTCTGCTATAGCTGAAAAAGAACGCTCCCTTCAACTTGAGAAGGATCTGAAGGTCTTGTCTGCTCAACTGGAGCAAGTTAGGAAAGAGGCCGCTGATGCCAAAAGGGTTGCCCAAAAGGCTCACAATGATCTAAAAGCTGTCTTCGACACTTGCCGCAAGGGCATTGGGGCCATGTGCCAACATATAATTGGTAAGTTTGTACTTTTTGCTTGCTTCCTTTTTGCATACTTCTGAACTGCTTTTAAAACTGTCACTCTTTGATTTCCTTTCTGCAGGGGCTGAATCCCCAAAGCTCAAACTGCCCACAAGCAAGCAATTGCATGAGATGCTGGATTATTGCCATGGGCTGCAAGAAGGAGCCCGTGCTGTGGTCAAGTATCTGAATGCCAAGGGCAAGTGCCCCAAAGAGCCTGAACGTCTGGTGGACGAGTTATCTAGGGCACCCGGATATATGCGACTGTGGAAGCAATCTTCTTTGAGGAGAGCATCCATCAGAATCCTTGCTCTAGCCCATAGCTATTACCCCACTGTTTTGGAGCCAGCAATGCTTACTATGGGGAAGCCAGAGCAACATGAGGATGGTAAACCCTTCACCCAAGATGACTTCAAGGCTGAGGAGAAGCTGGTGCGGCCATATGCTTGTGAGATTGCCAACAAGATGGACCCTGAGGTATGGGTTCATCACTATGACTTGGAGAACAAAAGAGTTGCTCCAGAGACTCCTGAGATCGTAAACTTTGGCCGCCCCTCACAGGACCCAGCTGGTGTTCCATCCTCTTCTACTGGGCCGAGTTCCTCATCGCCGGCGGCTCCTGTTCCTGGTGCCGAGCCCTCATTGAAGACTCCTGCTGCGCCCACTCCTTCAAGAGCTATCGCTGGAGACGCCCAGAAACAAGCAGAGCTGGCTAAGCATATGAAGAGCCCCAGGGGTACTGGTTTTCAGACGAAGAGAGTCGCCACCAAGCCTCCTGCGACACCGGCTCCTGCCTCTGCTGCTCAAACAAAAAACAAGTCTCCTATGAAGAAGGACTCTCCAATTCCGGCTGAGAAGTCGACTCCTTGGAAGACCATCCCTTGAATGACTTTTGATCACTATGTAATGCTGTACTGTTAGTATTTAAACTTTGTAATGATGCACTGCTGGTGCTTAAACCTTGTTAGGTCTTTTGAACTACTTGTTCTGAAATTGTGCCAATCGGCTTATGATGACTTGCTTGTTATGAGATTTGATATGTACTATCTATGCAAGTCATTCTGTGGTTCTTATAACCCGTCTAATTATCCACTGATGAATAAGTAGGCCCTGCATGACTTCTCTTACAGTTTGTGCTGACAGGTTCCTGACAACTCATGTCCTTTAAAATTCATGAGAGTCGGAGACAAGCCATGCCTGTAGATTAGTCATATTGTGTAGGATGCATCTAACTTAACAGCGAAAAATTAGGAAAAGTTTGGCTACTGTGCCAGGTTCAAGAGTCTAAGCTTGGACTTTTTTTCACTGAAAAGCAAGCCCCCAAGAACCTGATGATCAAAGCTAAAGAATAAGGTGCACTCACTGGGTGACTCGACTAAAGGACTCATATTCACAGAAGCCGGCTTTATTTCCTTTGATCATAATAATTTGATTACATCTAGGCGTGGCTCACTGGGCTCTTTGCCTTTCAACTCATAAAGCTATTACAACTTAAGTATAATAAGGACGTAACTGAGCTATATTACATGGCCTCTTTGCCTCTGCATAAGGATCTAGCGTATGAGCTGTGTCAGCTCCTTTACTTTCACTTGTCGGCTCTCGTACATCCATTAGATAGTACGATCCATTGTGCAAGTTCTTGCTTACGACGAACGGTCCTTCCCATGGTGGAGATAACTTGTGCATGCCTTCCCTGTTTTGGACAAGTCGAAGCACTAAGTCGCCTTCCTGGAAAGTCCGAGTCTTGATTCTGCGTGCATGATATCGCCGCAAGTCTTGCTGGTAAACTGCTGATCTCTCAAGGTCTAACTCCCTTGCTTCCTCAAGTGCGTCGACCGAGTCCTGACGAGCGAGTGCATTCTTTGTCTCGGCGTAATTGGCGACTCGTGGCGAGTCGTGCAACAAGTCGCTTGGCAGTACAGCTTCTGCTCCATACACCATGAAGAACGGTGTGAAGCCCGTGGATCTGTTAGGAGTCGTCCTTATACTCCATAGTACTGCTGGCAGCTCCTCAACCCAACACCCAGCGGCTCTTAGCAAAGGGACTCGGAGCCGAGGTTTAATTCCCTTTAGCAACTCCTGATTTTCCCTCTCTGCTTGTCCATTAGACTGTGGGTGTGCCACTGAGGCTAGGTCGAGTCTGATGTTGTTCTCACCGCAGAACTTGGCCATCTCTCCAACTGATAAGTTGGTACCATTATCTGTAATGATGCTGTGAGGATATCCAAAGCGTGTTGCTATTTTCTTGAAAAATCTCACTGCTGAAGCTCCGTCGACTCTGCTGACGGGTTCGACTTCTACCCACTTGGTGAACTTGTCAACTGCTACTAGCAGATGGGTCTTCTGGCAGGGCGACTTTGAGAAGGGACCCACCATATCAAGCCCCCAAACTGCAAACGGCCAAGTGATAGGGATAGTTCTGAGCTCTTGGGCTGGCACGTGGTCTTGCCTTGCGTACCTTTGGCATCCATCACAGACTCGAACTATCTTCTCTGCATCTAGGTGTGCTGTTAACCAAAAGAACCCGTGCCTGAAAGCTTTTGACACTAAGGATCTAGTGGATGCATGATGACCACAATCACCTGCGTGAATTTCTTGTAATATCTGTCTGCCCTCTTCTGGAGATACACACCTCTGGTAGACTCCAGTGACACTCCTTCTGTACAATTCACCATCAATGACTGTGTAGGAGTTGCATCGCCTGATGAGCTGTCTCTGTTTGACTTCATCCTGTGGGAGTTTACCCCTAAGGAGATATGCAAGGTAGGGCTCTGTCCATACTGGTGTCGCTCGTACTGCTGCCACCAGTGCCGATTCTGGGTCTGGGGAGGCTAACTCCTCCTCTGAGGGCAACTTGACTGATGGATGGTGAAGTTCATCCACAAATTGTAGCGGACCTGCACTTAAAAATAGGCAAGCCCCTGTGTATAGTGCAAACCCCTGGATCGATTCATTTGCACACACAGTTTACGATGAAATATCACAACATTGTATCAATTTATTACACGATTGAATCCAGAGTCAAAATAAACCATTACAACTTTGCATAGCTCGAAGCTAGCACATGACAGGAATAACAGCGGAAGACTAAATATTATTGCATGGAGTCCCAATCTTCATGTAGCCACAGGCGAAACATGTTGGTTGCAGACTCGAAACCCTTAACGAAACCTCACTCTACGTCAGAACAACCTGATAAAAAGATATCAACAAGGTGGGTCAGAACCATAAAATGGATCTGGCAAGTGACACTTTGTGGACTCATAGAGGAAAA
The DNA here is from genome assembly GCA_012064385.1 of Puccinellia tenuiflora. Taxonomy (NCBI): domain Eukaryota; kingdom Viridiplantae; phylum Streptophyta; class Magnoliopsida; order Poales; family Poaceae; genus Puccinellia; species Puccinellia tenuiflora. The sequence goes on along the minus strand of QRDG01000314.1, from coordinate 365,069 downwards.
CTCTAATAACCTATATGCATATTTGGCTTGTGGAGTTTGAAGGCTATTTTGCATAAAGCCAATTTTATCCTATTCTTTCAAAACCAATTCTTTCTTTCCAAAACTTTAAGAGACATCCCTGGGCGCACCAGTGTCTCAAATCCCCCTTGTTCACCCATCAAATTTTTAACTTAGAGAAATTGGAATGTTGGGATCCTCCGTTGACGTCCTTGTTCAGCTGCTCAGAATTGTCCGTAACCGGGGACACGGCTATGATCATAGTTTTATACTCTCGAGAGTTTGTGGCACTTTCCCCACTAGACTCGATCAACCCATTCTGTCCTTCACCCTCATTTAGTGAAAAGGAAAGGAGAAGATCGAGACGAGACTTTTTCAGAAGTGTCTTCCCGTGGTACTACTAGCGAGATCACTGCCGTCCTATTCCTCTACACCATCAGATCTCACTGACCCAGGTCCACACAACTTACTCCGTCAAGACAGAGCCCATAAGACTAGTGGCTGCACTGGAAGCAATCCTCACTTGGAGTAACTTCAAATCCCTTTGATCCTGGGTGGCATTCCGCAAGTGTGATTCATCCTCCTAAGTCAGGGGACCACGTATGATCCTTCCTCCCAAAATAGGGAATCACCCTCTTCTACAATTCATCCTCCCATATATGGGGAATTGCTTTATTCCAACCACCCACCCAGGTAGTTTATTACTTAGTAGAATTTTCATTAGCTTTTGATACAAAACACATAGCATAGCATTTGCCTATACTACTAAGTTATCATATAGGTACTAGACACTAAGGAATATTCTAGGGTAATACTAAACAGGTCTAGCATAGCAATACTAATAAGCCTATCATGCAAATTTTCTAAGTAAAAGCTACAACAATGCATATCAAAATAATAGGACGAACAGTATGCAAGTGTGCCACTTGCCTTGGCAACAGGAGTGGCAGGAGTAGCAACCACCAAAGTCTTCGTGACTCTCCGAATAAACTAATAAAATAAACAAGCCACACATAAACAAACAGAACAACAATAATCATACAAAAATAATAACAATACAACAAAAATATGCTATGTATGAAATGCAATTAAAATCATAAGAAAAACATTAAACTAAGTTTTCTGGTTTTAGAAATATGCATGAAGTCAAAATGTAATTAAAACAATTTTTATTATAACAACAATACAAAACAATTCCCAAAAAGGGAATAAACACAAATTGAAAACTACTGTTAAATAACTAATTACAGAAAATATGGGGTTTGTCCCACTGGACAGAGGGTTTCAAAACTAAACTAACCCAATTGGATTTACTCAAAAAGCTATTTTTAAACTAGAGATATGGCCTAAACAAGAAATACAAGGTTCTGCAATTAACAAGTTAGTGCACGACTAAAATATATATTTTTATTGTACCACTGTATTCTACACATTCATACGAATCTGTAGACTACAAAAATATCGAAAACGGAGTTACGGTTGATTTGATATGGAATTTCTAAGATTGACCAACAATCTGTCCAATAGTCAAATCCGAAAATAAAAGGTTTTGACACTTGGGAAAAATTGTATGGCCAAAATTATTTTGTTTGGGCATAATATGGTGGTCTCAACTAATATATTATAAATAATATACGTGTAGGATTATAACATTTTGAGAGGCTCACCGACAAGAACGAATAGCGTCGGTGTCGAAGAGAGGACGTGACGCGGCTAAACGAGGTGGTCGATGTAGACGATCAAACACGGCCTCCGGGAAGTAGTTGATGAAGTTGTCGTAGATGTTCGCAGGAATGAGACGACAACAAAAGGACAAGATCTCGGGGTTGGTGGATTTCTGGACGCGCCAGAAAAGGAGAAGAACGACGGCGACGTCGGTCACCGGTGAGATCGGTTGAGCTCGTTCTCCATGGTTGGGCTGCGGGGAAAATTTGGAAAAATTAGGGGGACTGAAGGAGGACACATATATCACGTAGGACATCATAGTGGGGCATGGTGAGGTCTCACCTTGTCGGGATCGTGGCAACGGCGGCGAAGTGGAAGACGCGTGGCTTTTCCTATATCCCGAAAAGAGATCTGATTTTTAGAAATAAAACCGTGCGTCAAAATGAAAAACTTTCTTCAGCAAAGTTGTAGGTATGTATTAGATCTACCTTATGTAAAAATCTCACCGGATTTGGTTGGGTGGTTGAGAAGAAATGTACGTTTTCCTCCGTCGGATCTGAAAGCTTGCGATGCAGATATCTCCGGCTACGGTGCATGAAAAGTGGTGATCTTTATCGGAATGGAAAGGTATCGACGAGATCTACAACTCTCGCGAAGCATGAAACGGCATACGAGCAAAGCTCGAATCGTGATGAGTGGACGATTGAAAGCTAGAGCTAAAATCGAAATTTCGACTTTGGATCAAGTGTGAGGCCGGGTCTGGGGTTTATATAGGCATGGAGGCCGGTGGGTAGGTAGTACCTGGGGTAGGGAGCATGCCAAAAAAAAGCGGAATTGAATTTGTACTCTTTAATGAAAGTTATGGGAGTTTAATTGGGAAAGGAGAAGAAGGAAGGTGAAATAATGGGTAACGTACGTGCATGAGGAGGAAGACGACTGCGTCAACGGCTGGGAGGCCGGTCGGCCTTGTTGGGCTGGGTCGGCCTTGTTGGGCTGGGTCGGCCCAGTTTGGGTCGGCCACCCCTTTTTTTTTTCTTTTTCTTTTTCTGATTTTTCTTATTTCTTTCATACCTTTTGTTTTAAGTGTCCAAAACAACTCAAACCAGTTTCTAAATTTTTGTAAAATCAATATCTATCATTTGAAATATTCAAATACACTTTTTCAAGACATTTGAAAATTTGAATTTAAAATATTGCATATTTGCATAATTGACACCTTTATGTCAAAATAACAAATAGGCTTTTATAAAATATTTTTGAACTCAAATAAAATCCAGAGAAATAGTATGAGTAAAATTCATTGATTATAAACCATGATAAACTCATTTATGTTATTTTTACCCAATATAATTTACCACAAATACCCTTGGCATTTCACATGGTAATTGGTGATATTTTCCCAAGTCAAAATAAAATCAAAACCTTTCCAAGTAAATTGATAAAATACTTTTTAGAAAGCATATTATAAACAGGACACTTTGGCACTATATTTGGCCATCAAATAAAATCATAGAAACAAATTATTATATAGAGCCTAATAGGGCCCCTTTATGGCATTTTCTCAAATAGGATTTAAGGTGGAAATAGAATTCCAAATTTAGAAATTTTAAATGCATCAAGACAAGCAGATGATGAATGCATGCATGATTTTGGCTTTTAAAAACAAAATATAATAAATTTTCAAAAAGTTTTTGATCTTTCTGATTTTTCAAAAAATTGAAAATCTTGGGATGTTACACAAATACATTTGGTGGTACCTTCTCTCGACGAGAGCCGAGTTATGATAACGCATCTGCGGCCTCGTTCTTACGTCTGTCAATATGCTCCACTTGATAACCAGAAAAGAACCCGGCTATCTGTTCGACTGCTCTTCTACAGGCTGCCATGTTTGCATCCTTCGAGTCCCAAGTTCCAGATACTTGCTGGGCTACGAGATCCGAGTCTCCGAAGCACCTGATACACTTGATGTTCATCTTTTTGGCCAGACGCAGGCCGTGTAGCAAAGCCTCATACTCTGCCATGTTGTTTGTACAATCAAAATGCAACTGAAGGACATATGCCAACTTATCTCCTTTTGGTGAAGTTAGAACCACGCCGGCTCCTGAGCCCTCTAGCTGTCTGGACCCGTCGAAGTGCATTGTCCAATATTTGGTGCAGGGTGAACTCGGTGAGGATGTGCAATCAGTCCAATCGTTGACGAAGTCGACTAAATCTTGAGACTTGATTGCTGTTCTGGGCTCATATGTGATATGATAAGGGCCCAACTCGATTTCCCACTTGGCGACTCGACCTGTTGCATCTCTGTTGCGTATGATATCTGCTAGCGGTGCTGAACTCACCACTTTGATTGGATGCTCTTGAAAATAATGCTTAAGCTTCCTACTTGCGAGGAAAACTCCATAAACTAGCTTCTGCCATTGAGGGTACCTTTGCTTTGACTCTGTGAGGACTTCACTGATGTAGTAAACATGCCTCTGCACTGGGTACTCCTTTCCTTCCTCTGATCGTTCCACAACTACTACTGCACTGACCACCCTTTCATTGGCAGCCACATATAATAGCATGGGCTCCTTATCTATAGGAGCTGCAAGTACTGGCGCTGATGATAGAGTTTTCTTCAAGTTCTCAAAAGCATCGTCGGCTTCTTTGTCCCATACGAACTTATCTGTCTTCTTCAGGAGTCGGTAGAGAGGACCCGCCTTCTCCCCGAGTCTTGAGATGAATCTGCTGAGAGCTGCTACACAACCAGCGAGTTTCTAAACGTCTTTTAGACAAGTCGGCTTCTGCAAATTGTGAATAGCCTTGATTTTCTCTGGGTTTGCCTCTCTCTGAAACAATGAAGCCTAGGAGTTTGCCTGCAGGGACTCCAAAAACACACTTGGTTGGGTTGAGCTTCATCTTGTACTTTCGCAGGTTACCAAAGGTTTCTGTCAGGTTTGCTATCAGAGAGTCGGCCTTATGAGACTTGACAACTACATCATCCACGTAAGCGTGAATATTCCTTCCAATATGTTCTTTGAAACAATTCTGGATACATCTCTGATATGTAGCTCCTGCGTTCTTGAGCCCAAAGGGCATTGTTATATAACAGAATGCTCCAAAGGGCGTGATGAAGGACGTTTTCAACTCATCCTCTATGTTGAGTCTGATCTGGTGGTAACCTGAATAGGCATCCAAGAAACAAAGTAACTCTGACCCCACTGTGGAGTCGATGATCTGGTCAATACAAGGCAGTGCAAACGGGTCCTTAGGGCAATGCTTGTTAAGACCCGTGAAGTCGATGCACATCCGCAACTCTCCTGTTTTCTTTGGCACTAACACTGGATTGGCTACCCACTCTGGGTGAAAGACTTCCTTGATGAACTCGGCTGCGAGGAGCCGAGCCACCTCTTCTCCGATAGCCTTTCTAATGTCATCATGAAACTTGCGCAGACCCTGCTTGACTGGTCTTGCGTTAGGGTTAACATGTAAGCTGTGCTCGGCGAGTTCTCTCGGGACTCCTGGCATGTCCGATGGCTTCCATGCAAAGACGTCCCGGTTCTCACGGATGAACTCGACGAGCGCGCTTTCCTATTTGTCAGAAAGGTGTGCCCCAATGGTGAACTGTCTGGAGGAATCACCAGGGGTAAAGTCGACCTGCTTTGTATCTTGAGCTGACTTGAATTTCATCTTCTCCTCTGTGGCCGGTTTCTTAAGGACCGAGTTGTCCTCCGGGTCCACGTTCGCCTTGTAGAATTTCAGCTCCTCTTGAGCACAAGCTGTCTCAGCCATAGCTGCATCGCCTAGTTCACACTCCAATGCCATCTGTTTGCTGCCATTAACTGTAATGACTCCTGCTGGACCTGGCATCTTGAGCTTCAAATAAACATAGCATGGTCTGGCCATAAACTTGAAGTATGCTGGTCGACCAAAGAGAGCATGGTATGGACTCTTAAGATCCACCACCTCAAAAGGCATAATCTCTGAACAAAAATTGTCCACTGTGCCAAAAGCAACCTCAAGATAAATCTTACCGATTGTCTTGGCTGACTTCCCTAGTACGATCCCATGAAAAACTGTCTCAGTGGGTATTAGCTGCTTATCTTGCAGCTGCATCCTCTTGAATGTGTCGTAATATAAGATGTTGATACTACTTCCACCATCCATGAGCACTTTGTGTTGGGAATATGCCCTAGAGGCAATAATAAAATGGTTTATTAGCATATTCATGTTTATGATAATAGTTTATTCTCCATGCTATAATTGTATTAACCGGAAACATAATACATGTGTGGAATATAAACAACAGGTGTCCCTAGTAAGCCTCTACCGGACTAGTTCGTTAGTCAAGAGATGGTTAGAGTTTCCTAACCATGGACTTGTTACAGTCACTTGATAACGGAGTCATATCATTAGGAGTAATGATGTGATGGACAAGACCCGATAATAAAGAGTTGCAATTGATCGTGTCACAACAAGTTTCATTGCCAACACTTTTAGTATGCCAAGTATAGTTTCCTTAGACCATGAGATTATGTCACTCCCGTTTACCGGAGGAATACTTTGTGGACATCAAACGTCACTTCGTAACTGGGTGATTATAAAGGTGGCTTTCAGGTATCTCCGATGGTATTTGTTGGGTGACATGAATCAAGAGTGGGATTTGTCCCTCCATGTGACGGAGAAGATATCTCTGGGCCCTCTCGGTAATATAGCATCAGAAAGGTTGCAACCATGTGATTAAGTGTTAATCACGGAGATCCTATATTATGGACGAGTAAAGAGAATTTGCCAGGTAACGAGATAAAACTAGATATGGAGATATCGACGATCGAATCTCGGGCAAATTAAATATCGTTGTGACAAAGGGAATCGTATATGAGATTAAGAATCTCCGGCATCGTGGTTCAATCGATAAAGAACTTCGTTGAATATGTAGGAGTCAATATGGGCATCCCGGTCCCGCTATTGATTATTGATTTGATCATGTCTGCATGTTCCCGAACCCGTAGGGTCACACACTTAACGCTCCGATGTAGCTAGGGTTAGTGATGAGATAATTGATGGAATGAACGAATGGTGATTTGGAGTCTCGGATGGGATCCCGGACATCACGAGGAGTTCCGGAAGAGTCCGGAGAATAAGATTCATATAAGGAAGGTGGTTTCCGGAGGTATCAAAAAAGTTCCGGGTTTTTTCTGGAAGGGTTCCGGAATATTCTAGAAGGTTCTAGAGGAGTCTAGAAGTGGGGCCCATAGGAGTATGGGGCCCACATGGCATAAAGGGGTGGTGGACTGGCCTAAAGGGCCAGCCGCACCACCAGGGCACCTAGGCCCATGCGGGCTAGGGCAAAGCCCAAGAGGGGGCCGGCCAAACCCTAGGGGAGGCTTGGGGGCCAAGACACCCAGCCGCCAGCCCTAGGGGAGGCTTGGGGCGCACCCCCCTTGGCCGCCTATATAAGGAGGGGCTCGGGAGGGCTGCCGCACCAAAGTTGCTCCTCCCCAAGCCGCTGCCCCCCTCTCTCCCTTGGCTGCCGTGCGCCATCTCTCTCCCCGGAGGGCTGCCGCACTCCACCTCTCTTTTGGCGCCACCTCTCCCGTAGGGCTGCCGCCATCCTCTCCACCATAGCTGCACCACCCTAGTGTAGGGCTGCTGCTGCGCCTCCTCCTCTCCCTCTCCCTCTCACATGGCTTGGCGAAGCCCTGTCGGACGGAGCACTACACCATCAACGCCACCACAACCGTCGTGGTGCTGAGATCCATCTAGCCATCTCCACCTTGCTTGCGGGATCAAGAAGGCGGAGATCTACATCGAGCCGTACGTGTGGATACCGCGGAGGTGCTGCCCGTCGTGGCACTTCATCGAATTGGACTTCGAGGAAATACATCTCCTCGCGACTAGATGAGTCTAGTTGCGGGGATCGACTAGCCAACCCCTGCACCGACAAAACGCGTTTGTTGATCTTCAAGGGTAAGAGATTGGATCTCATCTTTGCTACCTCCATCTAGTAGATCTAGATCCTTGGGGTTTCTTCCGCTTGTTTCGTAGGAAAAATTTTGTTTTCTATGCAACGACCCCATCAGTGGTATCAGAGCCTAGATCTATTCGTAGATGTTGGTGCGATTAGAACACAAGTGTTGTGGGCGTTGATATTTTATGTTGCTACCTTCTCGCGTGCACTTTGCGTCTTTGCGGTATTGTGAGATGAAGCGGCCCGGACCAACCTTACTCGTCCACGCACGAGAGACCGGTTCCACGACTGACATGCAACTTGTTTTGCATAAGTGGCTGGCGGGTGTCTGTTTCTCTTGCTTTAGTGAAGATGCAATTTTCAATGGAAGGCCTTTCAAAAGGATGAGTAAATAAGCAACTACTATATCACCGTTGTGGTTTTGCGTAGATTAGAACGGTTCTATCTCGTTGACCCAAGCCACGTAAAAATTGCATAAACAAAGTAGAGGACGTCTAACTTGTTTTTGCAGAGGGGGTCATGTGATGTGGTATGGCCAATATGTGATTTGTGATAATGTATGCAATGATCATGTTTGTAATCTTTCACGACTTGCATGTCGATGAGTACGGCAACCGGCAGGAGCCATATGGTTGTCTTTTATTTTATGTGACCTGCGTGTCATTGAATCACCATGTAATTGCTTTACTTTATTGCTAAGAGTAGCATTAGTTGTAGTTGCAATAGTTGGTGGACAACCATGGTGATGGCGCCACAATGATGGAGATCATGCCGGTGATGGAGATCATGCCGGTGCTTTGGAGATGGAGATCAAAAGCACAAGAAGAAAGGCCATATCATATCACAATTATGAATTGCATGTGATGTTAATCCTTTTTATGCACCTTATTGTTATGCTTAGATGTGATCGCGACGGTAGCATGATAAGGTGATCTCTCATGTTAATATCAAGATGTGTTCTCCCCTAGTATGCACCGTTGCCAAAGATCTTCGTTTCGAAGCACCACGTGATGATCGGGTGTGATAGATTCAATGTTCACATACAACGGGTGTAAGCCAGATTTACACATGCGAAAATACTACGGTTTCCTTGACGAGCCTAGCATGTACAGACATGGCCTCGGAACACAAGAACCGAAAGGTTAAACACGAGTCATATGGACGATATGATCAACATGGCGATGTTCACCTTTGAAGCTACATCATCTCACGTGATGATCGGTTGTGGTGTAGTGGATTTGGATCGTGTGTCACTAAACAACCAGAGAGATGTTGAGCTTAGTGGGAGTTCATTAAGATGAACTAAAATTATCATAAACAAAAGTCCAGATGTCTTTGCAAAAATCCTTGTAGATCATGGTCGACTACGGTAGTCAGTTCGTTGCTGAAAAACTGCGTCTCGATGGGTCATTTTGTTAAAGTGGTACCTGCGTTTGAATAAGTCCTACACACCAATGCTCAGCTCTACGTGCTAGAAGAACCAATAGGAGATAAACCTAAATATTTCTGCAAGCGATGAAGAGTACATGGAGTGGTTTTGAACCACCTACTTGAAAGTCAAGTGGATGATGTGCACCTTCATAAATTCTGACCTAAGTAAACAATTCAAGAACTTGATTGCAATGGAGATTGTTGATGAGCTGAAAAATAGTTTTTCAGCACAAGTTAGAATTGTAAGGTTCGAATGTCTGAATGGTTTTCTTTCACTCAAGATGGAAGAGAACACTTGCTTGGAACAACACCTGAGGATAATGCATGAGATACATCATCGTCTAGTGCTTGTTTGGAACCACGAGATGAATGACGGTTTCGCGATAGATGGGGTGATACGCTAGCTTCTCCCCAGCTTCAAGAATTATGCCGGAGACTATGTCATAGGAAGGGATTTGATCACTTTCTATGAATTTGTGTCTCGGCTGCGTCATGTCAAAGTGGAACCCATAGCAAGAGAAGTTGACAAAGCAGAAAGTATATATTGATATACAAGTTATAAGTGTTTAAGTCCAAATTGCAATTGTGGCGGTTCCGATAAGTATTTGATACTCATTCTGTTTTATGAAAACAGAACCTGCTGCTTGAGGTTTGCATAAAGGATATGGGAAGACGTTGCGGAATGGTGGCAATCAAGGAGTTGATGCTGGCAACGATCTGTCTCTACATTTATCATTTTGGATTAGAGGATTTGAATAAGTGTTGTAATCGAATTAAGTGTGATTTTAATTAGTGTGTCTTGCTTATGTGAGACGGTTATTCATGTTAAAGACAATGGTTGTTCTATTTTCATGAGTAATCCTTTTTGGAAATCACAAGTTTTCGATTATAAGTGTATTATTCTTATTATAATCTAGATGATAAATTGGTTAAACATTTATAAAATATGTGACATACTAAACTATCCAAAACTTAATAATGACAATAGTTTTTAGTCATGCTAAAGATTGAATAAACATTTTGATGTTTTATCAATACGCCTTATTGTAAGGAGTATGACTAAAATGCCACCCTTTGGAAGTGTGCCATGAATTGCCGAAAATAAACACAAGTGTTGGTTGTATTTTCAACAAATGTTAGATGTCATTATTTTGTGTACTCCATCATAAATGATTAAATAGGTGTATTTATTCGAGTTATGATATTTGATGAGATCAAATAAATTTTTGGAGTTTAGGATATTAAGTTAACAAGAAAATTGAGTCTTTATGATTTGATCAAAAGAGACAAAATATTTGAGTTATATGTTAGTATGCGGACTTGTGAGAAGTGTTATCACAAATTACAATATTTAGAATATTTTCAAAGGAGTTTGATATGTCCTAAGATATTGTAATCACACACTATTTGATATTTTGTGGTCTCAAAGAAGGGTTTTATTTCGGGGGTTTAATAATAGCATTTAGATTTATTTGATAAACACTCTGTTTTATAAATGAGGATCTATTTAATGATTCGCATAAACATTTTTCATATGAGTTATGAGAAAAGGTGGTTTCATTAATTATGAGATAATTAGAGACTATTGCGAATAATGTTGTAGTATATTCATAAGTATGACTATGAATGTGATTCCACAATATGAGACTAAAAGGGGCAAACCAATTTGTTGGTTGTGCTAAGTATTTTAGTGGATTTATCGTGAAAAGGTTTCATTGATAAAAGAATTGATGGAATGGAAAAGCTAAAACCTTGCTTGTTTATGTATCAAGTGGCACATATGTAAAGTGCTATGTTGGTTAAAACTTGACACATAAAGGAATTGATGATGGTAATCATTGAATTTCGGTTTAGCTTGTCTAAAGAAAAGTAGAATTCAAGAATATAAAGTTTTGTCAGGTTACAAAATAATATTCATGATTTACTTGTCATGTTTTAGAAACAAGACATACCTACGAAACTACAAAGAAGAAATAGAAGCCTTAAATACGAAAATGACTAAGAGTCATCCTGTGTTAAGTTTAAATCACAAAGTAATTGTTGCTTGATTTTGTGAAAGTGATGTTTCACATATTTATTCCTCAAAAGGTGTTTTGTAGAGAATAAATAAAACTTAAAGCTAGTAAAGTACTAGCGTTTCGTATAAAGAGTTCTCGATATTAATAGTTAATTAAGAATTTTGGAGGTGTCCAAAATATCGAGAAATTACACGAGTGTGATCTAATTAAGATATGTGGCGACATATATTAAGTTAGAGCAGAAACTATTTTCCATGATCAAAATATGGTGTGACATATGTTTGAGTGGGAGCTAGTTAAATCATGGTCAAATATAAGGATAACATATTTCTGAGTGGGAGCCAAAGTGGTTTCACAATTTAATATGTGTATGGTGTATATTTGAGTGGGAGTTTACAACATCTTGTTTGTGTGAAATGGAGATTTCATAAATGTTGTAAATAAGTCAGGAACCAAACGCATAACTTATGAAGTTAGTTTGAACGTCAAATATCCATGGAGATGGATGTATCTATGGAGGACAGATATGTTTGATGAAACATTATGTCAGGATGTTTAACCCAAGTAAGATTTTGAAGGAGTTCAAAATAAAACAAGAGAAGAAAGGTTCATCTTCTTGTGAGAAATAGGTGAAACATTGAGTTGATAACTCAGTACAAAAATGATGGTTGGAGGATATGTTAGAATTCGCAATGAATTGTTCATAGGTCTAAAACATATAAAACCATGTGTTTGTATTTGACGATATGTGACCCAAGTTCTTGGTTAGAAGAACATGTTAAGTGAGGAGTCATTTTTCATGGAGTTGAGATAATAGAATCTAGAGATTGGTAGACTTGGTTGAAGTCATAAAACCAAACTAGATTGGAAATCTCATAAAGGCAGAAGCGCAGCGAAAGCATGATCGAAAATATCAAAGTGACATGATTGCACTGTCGATTTGTGAGTCTACAACATATAGGAGTATATGATTAATTCAAGGATTAAAAGATATAATATTATGGTTTGAGAAATTTTATTTCAAGACTGAGTGAGTTCCGGGTGCACATGCTATGAGAAAGTCCTCTTGACTGATCATACGTCATGTAGGCATAAAAGGGAAACGAAAATCTCACTCTCTAACCAAATATATTATATTCATCATGTGATGATGAGAATTATCATGTGATGATAATAGGTTTATCATGAGATGATAAAGTAATGTCAAATTAGGTGACGTTAACGTTTTTGCAAAGAACATAAAGAACTGTATAGTACAGAACACGGACAGAACCTCTTCCATGAGCAAACATGATCAGCACTGAGACTCCATGAGTGTTAGACACCATGAGTGTTGGATCGAGAAAATGTAAACTAGATTATTGACTCTAGTGCAAGTGGGAGACTGTTGGGAATATGCCCTAGAGGCAATAATAAAATGGTTTATTAGCATATTCATGTTTATGATAATAGTTTATTCTCCATGCTATAATTGTATTAACCGGAAACATAATACATGTGTGGAATATAAACAACAGGTGTCCCTAGTAAGCCTCTACCGGACTAGTTCGTTAGTCAAGAGATGGTTAGAGTTTCCTAACCATGGACTTGTTACAGTCACTTGATAACGGAGTCATATCATTAGGAGTAATGATGTGATGGAAAAGACCCGATAATAAAGAGTTGCAATTGATCGTGTCACAACAAGTTTCATTGCCAACACTTTTAGTATGCCAAGTATAGTTTCCTTAGACCATGAGATTATGTCACTCCCGTTTACCGGAGGAATACTTTGTGGACATCAAACGTCACTTCGTAACTGGGTGATTATAAAGGTGGCTTTCAGGTATCTCCGATGGTATTTGTTGGGTGACATGAATCAAGAGTGGGATTTGTCCCTCCATGTGACGGAGAAGATATCTCTGGGCCCTCTCGGTAATATAGCATCAGAAAGGTTGCAACCATGTGATTAAGTGTTAATCACGGAGATCCTATATTATGGACGAGTACAGAGAATTTGCCAGGTAACGAGATAAAACTAGATATGGAGATATCGACGATCGAATCTCGGGCAAATTAAATATCAGTGAGACAAAGGGAATCGTATATGAGATTAAGAATCTCCGGCATCGTGGTTCAATCGATAAAGAACTTCGTTGAATATGTAGGAGTCAATATGGGCATCCCGGTCCCGCTATTGATTATTGATTTGATCATGTCTGCATGTTCTCGAACCCGTAGGGTCACACACTTAACGCTCCGATGTAGCTAGGGTTAGTGATGGGATAATTGATGGAATGAACGAATGGTGATTTGGAGTCTCGGATGGGATCCCGGACATCACGAGGAGTTCCGGAAGAGTCCGGAGAATAAGATTCATATAAGGAAAGTGGTTTCTGGAGGTATCGGAAAATTCCGGGTTTTTTCTGGAAGGGTTCCGGAATATTCTAGAAGGTTCTAGAGGAGTCTAGAAGTGGGGTCCATAGGAGTATGGGGCCCATATGGTATAAAGGGGTGGTGGACTGGCCTAAAGGGCCAGCCGCACCACCAGGGCACCTAGGCCCATGCGGGCTAGGGCAAAGCCCAAGAGGGGGCCGGCCAAACCCTAGGGGAGGCTTGGGGGCCAAGACACCCAGCCGCCAGCCCTAGGGGAGGCTTGGGGCGCACCCCCCCTGGCCGCCTATATAAGGAGGGGCTGGGGAGGGCTGCCGCACCCAAGTTGCTCCTCCCCAAGCCGCCGCCCCCTCTCTCCCTTGGCTGCCGTGCGCCATCTCTCTCCCCGGAGGGCTGCCGCACTCCACCTCTCTTTTGGCGCCACCTCTCCCGTAGGGCTGCCGCCATCCTCTCCACCATAGCCGCACCACCCTAGTGTAGGGCTGCTGCTGCGCCTCCTCCTCTCCCTCTCCCTCTCACATGGCTTGGCGAAGCCCTGTCGGACGGAGCACTACACCATCAACGCCACCACAACCGTCGTGGTGCCGAGATCCATCTAGCCATCTCCACCTTGCTTGCGGGATCAAGAAGGCGGAGATCTACATCGAGCCGTACGTGTGGATACCGCGGAGGTGCTGCCCGTCGTGGCACTTCATCGAATTGGACTTCGAGGAAATACATCTCCTCGCGACTAGATGAGTCTAGTTGCGGGGATCGACTAGCCAACCCCTGCACCGACAAAACGCGTTTGTTGATCTTCAAGGGTAAGAGATTGGATCTCATCTTCGCTACCTCCATCTAGTAGGTCTAGATCCTTGGGGTTTCTTCCGCTTGTTTCGTAGGAAAATTTTTGTTTTCTATGCAACGACCCCATCACTTTGTTCAATGTGTAGCCCCCAACTTGAGGTGCCACTACCAAGGCTAGCTGCCCTGGGTCGTCGACTCTTGGTGGATGATCTGCCCGACTCCATGTGATGGTTTGCTCTGACCACCTGAGCCACTGTGGAAGCGCCGGCTCCACTGTATTGACAGCTCTAACCTTTAGTTTCTTGGCACGCTTGGACGTGCTTGTTGTGAAGACATGGTAACTGCCACGACTCGGGTTCTGTGGCCGAGTTGTGACATAATACTGCCCATTGTTGTCGTGAAGCTGCTTCGGGTTCTGCTGGAACCCGCCCTGTTGGTTACCTCCTCCTTGAGGTTGGTTAGGGTTATTGCCGGCTCCTCCACCGTGGTTGCCGGGTCCTCCATCACCATTGTTTCCTCTATATCCATTGTTGTTGCCTCTATTTCCTGGTCCTGGGAGCCTAGCACGCTGCAAATCCACGCACTGTCCCAAGGTGTGACCACACTTGCCGTTTCTGGCGTGTTTAGGGCATGGACTCGCTAGAACCTCCTCTGTGGTCAACCTCCATCCCTGATACCCTTGAGAACTGTTGTCCTTGCGTCTGACCCCAGTGTTTGTATTAGCCACTAGGTCAGAATTGTCCCCATATGTCGCTTGTTACCTCCCTAATTCTGGTTCTGACTTTGATTCTGGTTCTGACCATTGCCACCTTGTCCTTTAGATCCTTCCTCCTGATCCTTTGTTTTTTCTGTGGCCGCATGCTTGTTAGCTCCTGCCATGATCTCACCAATCGTAAGGGGAACACCTTGATTCAGGCTCTCCTTCATGCGACCCAGCTTCCAGCTCAAGGGATTGTAGCTGCAATTTCTCTCCATTGCCATTAGCACTGAAATTGTTGGGAGTCCTTGCGATGAGTTGATGATCTCTGAGACTCGCCTCATCTAATGCCTTGCAGACTCGCCCTTTCTCTGAACACATCGCTCCAAGTCCTCTATGGTACTAAGCTTTTTGCATGTTCCCTGGAAGTTCTGTATGAAAGCCGACTTCAACTGCTCCCAAGAATTGATTAATCTAGGAGGCAAGTTACGCATCCATACTTTGGCTGCTCCCTCCATCATAAGGTACATGAACTTGGCACACAGATTACCTGTGGCACTGCGGATACTCATCGCCATCTCGTATGTGCCCAACCAAGAAGTCGGGTCCATGTTGGGCTCGTAATTGGGAACTTTGCGCGGCTCCTTGAAGTCGCTGGGGAAAGACTCAGACCTGATGGCATCTGACAGGCACTCTGGTCCTGTTAGTGAAGGAGAAGTGCCAGGAAAAGTCACCTCTGTGTGTGCCCGGGTTGGCTGAGGCTGGTTATCTGGACCAGCTAGGGCTCTGTCCCTCTCAGCCTCCCGTGCCCTGGCCGCCTCCCTCTCTCGTCGCTGTCTTGCTTCATCAACCACCAATTGAGCTCGTGAGGCAGTTGGTATGATAACCCTGTTCCTCTCTTGCTCACGGCGCCTTGCGCTTGTAGAGTTGGCCGGGTGAGACTCGTCATGCCGACTCCTCGTGCCAGAGTTGAACGGTGTCGAGTGCAGCCTACTTGCATCTGGAAACGCTGGATAAAGGGCTTGCTGAGTCATTGCTGTCTTCAGCATCTCAATAGCACGGCGGGTCTCCTGTCCCGCTGCTCCTTCTGGTATCTCAATGTTTTCTAACCTCATAGTTGCCGCATGAACGTTGTCCATTGGGTTAGAGTAATGCCCTTCTGGTGTACGAAACCTGCCAGGTGGAGGTCCCATACCACCTGCTGATCCTCCTCCGACTCCTCCTTCAGGTGGCGGTCCGTTGGTACCGTTGCCGCCGGGTCCTTCTGGTGGTGGTGGTGGTGGTGGTGTTGCTCCTCCTGCGCCGCCTCCCGCAGCTGATGAACTCCCTAGCCCGGCTCCTGCGCCTGGACCAGTGGGTGTGTTGAACAAAGCAGTAGGGTTGACAATGACTCCGCCACGCAGGCGACTCCTCGCCCTGCGATGCTGAATAGAGGTGAGTTCCTCCTGACGACTCCTTACAACCTGGGCCTCGGTCTGGATCCGGGCCTGCTCTTCTGCTAATCTGTGGTTTGCCTCGTTGATTTCTGCTAGTTGCCTCTCCATCGCAGCGCGCGCACTGGCTAACTCGGCTGCCCGTTCTGCTGCGTTGCTTGCATTGATTTCCTTGGTATTAGACTTGGATCAAACTGATTTCCGCCGTTCCCAGACATGTAGACTACAACGACGCGGGCGCGTACTGGCGACTCCATGTAATCCTCCTCTTCAATTCCATACCCAAGCCGATCCTCGAACAAGGGCAAGATAGACTCTGAATCGGCGTCGTAATCTGGCTCCATAAGTGGCTCCGCCAGCGACTCCTCTTCATGGTTGACAGCAAGTTGCTTCTTTGGCTCGGCGATGATGCCGACTTTTGATGTCCCGACCGATTCCTCGCCGTCGGACTCGACAACAGATGTTGGCTCTGACACTGATTCCGCCGAGTTGGCACGAAGACCCGACGCGCAAACCATGCCGACAAACACGTTGATCCTTCCAAAAAAAAATTGATAACCCTCGTCGACTTCCTCCATCTCTGGAGTCCAGCCGGAGTCATCGATCTCGGTTTCTCCATGCTCATCAGTGTAGACTCGCCCGATGGCGAGTTTCTCCATGGCCCGGCGAGCAGCTCCCACGATCTCAACTCCACGCATCTCCTGCCCCACGGTGGGCGCCAACTGTCGTGGGGTTGTCACGGCAAGTCCTTCCTTTGGGAAGGTGAGTTCTAGGGCCATCGATGCACAAAGTACGTAGGAGAGGTTAATCTCGCCAAGGGACACAGGTTTACCCAGGTTCGGCCCCTCTTGATTAGAGGTAAAGACCTACTTCCTGCTTCTCTTTGTTGCTCTAGATCTGATATCGATTACAGGGTTCCGGCTCCTCTCTGGGGAGTCGGCGACTTGGTATCTCTCTCTCAAGGTTCCTGGATTGCTAAGAACTTGTCTATCTAAGGTCCAGGACCCCGCTTATAAAGGTGGCCGGGTCTCTGGACTTACAACCTACACCGAGTCATGCTAGAACACGGAGTCCTACTCTTCATCTTGGTCTTCCAAGTTAGGGCTCCGGGTTGTACTTGGACTCCGTGCTGACGAGTCCCTTCTCCATCATGGGCCTTGGTCGGCTTGTCTCCAGCCCAGCCCATGTGACTTGATACGCGACTCGGCTTTGGCCTTCTTGGTCTTGGCGGGTCTACTTTCCGGGTCCGTGGGCCTACCTATAAAGTATCCCCCCATCAAGTGGAGTCTCTCAAGTAAATAGAACGATCATATGCTGGGTAAACAAATTACAGCTGGGCAATTGACAAGATTATAACACAAACTTAATCTAGCTATGACAAAGTGAACAAGATAATATTTATGGAGGCATCACGACAATGAACAAAGACCGTTGAGTCACACTGCATATTTGTCTAAAAAGTCCACCGTGGGATCGCTATCCAGCCTGTCACCCAACGATATTAAGTTGCAAGCAACAGATATTTGCATTAAGTAAAGTGCATGAAGTAAGCAATACTAATAACAAAAGAGACATTAACACCGCTGTTTTACCCTTAGTAGCAACAGCACACCCTCGCCCTTAGATGTTTCTGTCACTCGTGCCCAGTAACAAGAGGGGGCATGAACCCACTATCTAGCATAAATACTCTCTCTTGGAGATACACACAATCACTTGGCCAAAGTAACTACGCACATCGGAGATCATGCGAGAACATAAATCAACATATAAGAATCATGCACAATCTGATCATAACTTCATAATCCATCGGATCCCAGCAAACACATCACATAGTATTACAATAGTCGATCTTGATCATGTTAGGGAGCTCACAAGATCATAAGCATGAAGCACAAGAGAGAGAGACTACCATCTAGCTACTACCATGGACCCAAGGTCCAAGGTGAGACTACTCACAAATCATCCCGGAGGAAGGCATGGCGATGAAGATCCCTTCGGGATCGATCTCCCCTCCGGCAGGGTGCCGGGATTCGCTTCAGATTGACCCCCGAACTAGGGTTTGAGGTGACGGCGCGTTGGGATGTCTTCTGTGGAAAATAATGGCCGCCCCGACATTTTTATGGTTTATGGGATTTTATAGGCATCGGAGGGGGCCGAGGAGGTGGCCCACGGGCAGGAGCGTGTCCCACCCGCGCCCCCCTAGGCCGCGGCAGGAGGCCGCCTGCACCCTGTGGGTCGCCTCCGAGGTTTCCCTTCGGACTCCGTCTTTGTCTTGGTGTAAAAATAATTCCCGTAAATTTTCGTCCAATTCCGAGAATATTTCCAGACGTAAATTTCTGAAATACAAAAACAGCAAAACGGGGAACTGGCACTGGGCATCTTGTCAATAGGTTAGTCCAACAAAATGCATAAAAATGATGTGATATGATAATAAAAACATGTGACAACATCACAAAATTAGCATGGATCACTCAAAAATTATACATACGTTTGACACGTGTCAACATCCCCAAGCTTAACTCCTGCTCGTCCTCGAGTAGGTAAGTGATAACAAAATATTTTTTTGATGAGACATGCAACCAACATAATCTTGATCAAGATAGTAATGCAAAACACATGATGTGAATAAGGTGATCCAAAACAATTGTCTATAGTTGACATTAAGCAAACAATGATTAACAAGCGCTAGCTAACAAATGCTAGAAAACTTTTCTTGAATAAGTGCTTTGGAGACATGGAACCATACATAAGGTTTAGAAAGAAGAATTGCAAATTATGTCTCCAATGTAAAGTATCAATCATTCTTCAAAGCATCTAATTAGTCATTCATGGAATAGCCAAGCTCAAGTCAAGTATCCTAATCCATCTACTTCACAAATCAACTGTTTCGAAGTCTACTCAACTAGTGCAAGTAAGAAGTGGCTTTGGCACCATGATGTTATGGCAAAGAGAACAATAATGGAGGTTTGGAAGGCCAAAAGGAAAGGCTCAAACAGTGGAGAAGGTAACCACAAGACAGAAGGAAGTCCCGTAGTTGACACTGTATGAGGAGTAGTGATTGCCATGCAACGGATGCACATAGAGCTATAACTGTATGAAAGCTCTCCAATGGAACTAGTGGGGGTGCATCCAACTTGCTTGCTCATGAAGACCTAGAGCTCACTTGAGGAGGCTCATCCTTGGAATATACAAGCCAAGTTCTATAACGTTAATTCCCCACATAGTTATACTACTAAAACAACATGAGAACTCTCTCTCTAATGAAGTGTAGGTGCTACTAGCACAAGTGTGGTAAAAAGGATAGTAGTGTTGCTCCCTCTCTCTTTTTCTATTTTTTTGGATTTTGGGTGGCCTCCTTGGCTCTTTTAAATGCTCTCTCATTTGGCCTCCTTTGGGCTCTTTTATTCTTTTTTATACCTCACTGTAGGAGCAACACTCTATATTACAAATGGATCATCACACTTTTTGGTACTCATAACTCATAAGACTAATACATGATGTATAAAAGGAGATATGCATGATCGAGCGTAGTGTGGAAAAAATGTAGAACATGTGGCAAGCCACGCTGCACACTAACTCAATGATCAAGCAAACTATATGGTAATGAAGAACGACATCAAGTCATGTAATGTAATGATGGATGTTGCATGGCAATGTATCTCGGAACGGCTATGGAAATGCCGTGATAGGTAGGTATGGTGGCTGTTTTGAGGAAGATAGTTGGCTTATGTGTAGGAGAATAGGATGAAGTTCTCCCACAGAGTTGGATGTAATCGCGAAGTATGCACCAATCTCNCGAGAATTCTGTGGCGCACCAGCAAACCTGGGGGTGCGCCACAGAATTCCAATTTGGTGCGCCACTGATAGCAATTTCTGTGGTAGTGCCATGTTCCACAAATGGTTAGAGACACCCCGAGAGGGATCGTGGCGGCGACACAAGTGCCCGTTGGCTTCCCCGACCGTTGTAGTAACTACCAGGAACTTCTTTTCAACTTAGCAGAATTCATGACACATTAGCATTGTTGACTTAGGTTGTTTAGTTTAGAAAAGTACGGCTCCACGCTTTACTAACACATCTCCACTAATCAGCTCTAACACCATTAACCAACACATTTTAACCATTAGTTATTTTAATGTCTCAAAACAATTGAAAAGTATCAAATTATCCACATAGTGATCTACAAGACGCAGGTTTTTCTACTTCATACCACTACCACATGCATAGCATTTTACCGATCTAACACATTAACCAAGCAACCAAAACAACTCTCTAACAAATATAAGTGAATATCAAGAGAGTTTAACATTAACTACTAGCAGCTCTAAATAAGATAAAAGCTAAAAGCGAGAGCTTACTAGCAAACAAATAGTAGCTAAGAATACTTAACAAGATATAAGCGAATGGAGCGTGTCTCTCTCCCACACAAATAAAGCTAGGATCCAATAAGGATATGACCAGCAAAATAACAAAACAAAACTGAAAGTAAAAAGACGCTTCAAACATAGCACATAATATGTAAAGTGATAAAAACGTAGTTTCAAATGAAACGACCTGATGGTTGTTGGTGAAGAGTTGGGATGCCTTAGGCATCCCCAAGCTTAGACGCTTGAATCTTCTTAATTATTCCAGGGGGATTCCATGGTGGCATCCCCAAGCTTGAGCTTTTCTCCATTCTCACATCACCTGTCGTTCAAAACTTAAAACTCCCTTCACACAAAACTTCTCATAAACTGATTAGAGGGTTAGTGCTCATAAATTAAAATGCACATGTATTAGGAATTAGCTACTACTTTTACTAAGCCTCAATGTGACACTCCATCTCTAGAGTATCGCATTTGACGATAGTAAAAGAGACGAATACAAAATAAAAGCAGAATCTGTCAAAACTGAACAGTCTGTAAAGATCGAATTTTTCGAGGCACTTCTGTTCCTCAAATTAGAAAAGTCAAAACTAACGAAAGATAGATAAAAGTATCAGGTTTGCTTTCTAAACATTTCAGAAAAATATAAAATTCATTGGATTTTTAAGATTTTCAAACAGTGAAGCACAAAATTCTGTTTCTGGACAGCAAAACAATACCTCGCACTTTCAATGCATTAGAGGCTAAACTTGGCACAAAAAACCAAAACAAAAAGATATAATGAAGTTGCTACAGAAGAAACAACTCCATGACTCAGAAAAAAAAAACAAGACTGAAAGAAAAGATGGGTTGCCTCCCAACAAGCGCTTTTCTTTATAGCCTTTTAGCTAGGCCCAGTATTTTCAATGATGCTCACATAAGAATAAGTATTGAAATGCAAGGGAGAGCATCGTGAGGGAATTATCAAACACATTTAAGTCTAACTCTCTTTCTATGCATAGGCATTTTATAAGAAAATAAATCAATGAAGCACAAAGCATTATGCATAGGAAGGTAAAGCAAGTGTAACTTCAAAACTTTTAGCATAAAGAGAGGTGTTTTAGTGACATGAGAAACTCCAACAACCATATTTTCCTCTCTCATAATAATTTTCAGTACCATCATGAACAAACTCAACAATATAATTATCACCTAAAACAGAATTTTCATGATCTACAAGCACATAGTTTCGGTCCATCTCAAAAATAGTGGGATTAAACCCACTTTCAATAGCATTATAATTTTTATCATCAAGTAATATAGGACCATCATCAAGAGCTTTACCATATGACTTTCTAAGCACAACTCTTCATTATCATGCATCTCAATGGTTGGAGTAAATAAAGGATTATCATAAGATTTATCAATATAGCACGGATTATCATATATAACAAGATCATTTTTATCAAAAAGGGATATTTCAAATGAATCAATGGGATCATAACACTCATTCTCATTTTGTAAGGAAGGAGAGATTAAATCATGTATGAGTTAGAGAGTTACGCTCATTAGAAGGTAGAAATGGGTAGCTACTCCATTCTTCCTCCTCTTGTTCGTCAATCTCCTTCTCGTTTTCATCCAATGAGCTTCCAGTTTCAACAATTTCTTCTTCCAAAGGCTCCTGCACGGCATTAGTCTCTTCTTCTGGGGGAGATAAACCCTTAAGATATTCAGTAATATAGCAATTTTCATCTTTGTAATTATCCATGCAATAATTAAGTATAGCAAAACTTTCAGATTTATAAGGAGCATCATCATCATATTCAATCAAAGAAGAAATTTCATAAGCACCCTTCCACGCAATAAATTATTCAATAGGTTCCACATCATAAAAATCATAGTTTCCCTTAGCATAATATGCTAAGGTTTCATTATCATTACCAGCACATTGAAAAGGAAGGTGTTTAAAATTCATGTTACAACTAGACTCATCACAGCAATAAGATATATTAATTTAAGCACAAGTCTCTGGCATAATTGTTCAGAGTATTAATTATTTTCCATAAGTGTATCCCTTTTTGTGACAAGCGGTATTCTTTATAATATTCTTGTTGATCCTCCGTGAATCCGCCTTGCCAATAAGATCTAGTTTCAAAGAAGTTAACCATTGATAACAATAACAATAAAGAGAGTAGAGAGAAAGTGAGTACTTCCCAAGTGAACCAATAAGTAGAGCTATGGCTCCCCGGCAACGGCGCCAGGAAATAGTCTTGATAACCCACAAGTGTAGGGGATCGCAACAGTCTTCACGGGTAGTATAACCCAATTTATTGATTCGACTCAAGGGGAGCCAAAGAATACTTAGAGGTCTTTGTAGCTGAGTTGTCAATTCAGACACACCTGGAGAAGCACAAGTAACACGAGAGAGGTGAAAGCAACAGTGATTTGAGAACAATAGTAATAGAAACACGAAAGCAATGATGGAGAAATATGGACCGGGGTTCATAGTTTCACTAGTGGCGGCTCTCCTAAGCAAATAATCATGCATTGGGTGAACAAATTACAGTTGGGCAATTGACAGAATTGCACTAATTAATTAATTATGACAAAGCATTCGGTTTATCAATCATACGTAGGCATGTATTCCATATATAGTTGTAAATACTCGCAATGAGAATTAGCACAACATCTTTTGTCCTGCCATCCGGTTTCAGCCGGGCCAATTAAGGAACAAATGGCAATTAAGGTGTTCCTTTTAATAGAACACCAGAGCAAAGCATTAACACACAATGAACACATGTAATCCTCAAGTTACTAACCATTCCCATTGATATCCCCGTTTCTGTCACTTGAGGTCTCCGGTTCCGGATAACAGGTGCACACAACTTGTAGATGCGATCTAAGCATTAATTATATTCATGCAAACATAACGCGCCCAAATCTAAGATCATGCCACTCGTGCACTAGTGACAAGCATTAAGCATAACAACATTGCAGCAACAACAATTCATAAACATAAATAATCTGATCATAACGTGACAATCCATCGGATCCCAACAAACACAACGCATATTACATCGGATTGATCTTGATCATGTAGGAGAGCTCACGAGAACATGGTATTGAACAACAAGGGGGAGAGTACCAACTAGCTACTGCTACAAACCCGTAGTCCGTGGGGGAACTACTCACAACTCATCCCGGAGGCAGCGGTGGCGGTGAAGATGGCTCCGGGGGCCAATCCCCGTCCCGGCAGGGTGCCGGAACAGGCAATCTGACCCCCGAAACTTGTCGGCGATGGCGGCGGAGCTCTGTATCGTATTTGGGAAAATCCTTCGGGGGTTAGGGTTTTTGTGTCGGGATGATTTTATAGGCATCGGAGGCGGCCGAGGGGTGCCCCACAGGGCAGGGGCGGGTCCCACCTACGGGTGGGCCCTAGGCCGAGGCAGGGGGCCGCCTCTGGCCTGTGTGGGTCCCCTGGAGTTCCCTTATGGCTCCCTTCCTCATTTCTTCGATAAAAAATCTCCGTAAATTTCGTCCAATTCCAAAATATTTCAGAAGTAACTTTCTGCAATAAAAACAGCACAAAAACAGGGAACTGGCACTGGGCATCTTATCAATAGGTTAGTCCAATAAAATGCCTTGAAATGATATAATAATGTAGCATAAACATGTAATAATGATAGGAATCAAGCATGGCATGATCAAAAATTACAGATACGTTTCACACGTATCATACTCTGTCAAGACGGCTTACTGTGCTCTTACAACTCACAACGAGCATTCAGCTCTAGAGGAGGGGTCGGTAGCGGGAACTTCATCGTCATATACACAGGCTATGGTCCGTTCTTTGGAAACTCAAGGTGATACCAATAGTTAGAG
>QRDG01000314.1:277915-340482 GCA_012064385.1 Puccinellia tenuiflora | reverse complement strand
CTGATGTTATGGCACAGCGAACAATAATGCAGGTTTGGAAGGTCAAAAATAAAGGCTCAAACAGCGGAGAAGGTAACCACAAGACAGAAGGAAGTCCCGTAGTTGACACTATATGAGGAGTAGTGATTTCCATGCAATGGATGCACATAGAGCTATAAGTGTATGAAAGCTCTCCAATGGAACTAGGGGGTGCATCCAACTTGCTTGCTCATGAAGACCTAGAGCTCACTTGAGGAGGCTCATCCTTGGAATATACAAGCCAAGTTCTATAACGTTAATTCCCCACATAGTTATACTACTAAAACAACATGCGAACTCTCTATATTGATGTGTAGGTGCTACTAGCACAAGTGTGGTAAAAAGGATAGTAGTGTTGCTCCCTCCCTCTTTTTCTATTTTTTTGGATTTTGGGTGGCCTCCTTGGCTCTTTTGAATGCTCTCTCATTTGGCCTCCTTTGGGCTCTTTTATTTTCTTTTTTTTATACCTCACTGTAGGAGCAACACTCTATATTACAAATGGATCATCACATTTTTTGGTACTCATAACTCATAAGACTAATACATGATGTATAAAAGAAGATATGCATGATCGAGCATAGTGTGGAAAAAAATGTTAAACATGTGGCAAGCCACGCGCCACACTAACTCAATGATCAAGCAAACTACATGGTAATGAAGAACGACATCAAGTCATGTAATGTAATGATGGATGTTGCATGGCAATGTATCTCGGAACGGCTATGAAAATGCCGTGATAGGTAGGTATGGTGGCCGTTTTGAGGGAGATAGTTGGCTTATGTGTAGGAGAACAAGATGAAGTTCTCCCACGGAGTTGGATGTACTCGCGAAGTATGCACCAATCTCAATGTGAGAGAGGGCATTGCGCAGCATCGAAGAGGCTAGCAAAATATAGAAGTGGAAGTGCCAAAAAACCAAAATTCACAATGCGTTTCGTATATTGCAAACAACTAGCAGTTTCAATGTTCCACAAATGGTTTGAGACCCCGAGAGGGATCGTGGCGGCGACACAAGTGCCCCGTTAGCTTACCCGACTGTAATGTCCCGAGATTTTCCCCAAATTAGAATTTTTTTGTTTTTCTTTTTGCATCATCATGACATCAGCATCATCGCATCGCATATTTTTGGCAACGAAAATTATTCTTATTAAACCCTATTTTATTTTACTAAATTTGTCGGAAAAGTTTTATCGAGACGTTCGTCTCCGTTTTCAAAAATTAATTGTCAAATTAATTTGCAAAAAGAAAAAAAGTTTTTGAGATGAGAGAGAGTAGCCCAAACCGGCCCAAGCCCACCTAGCCTCCAAACCCTAATCCTGCCCTGGCTTTTTCCTTTCCCACCCCCTATCTTTTTGCAGCCACCCTCCTTCTTTTCCTTGTTTGTGCGTTCTGCTCTTTCCACCTCTCAAAAGGGCCCTTCTCTTTCTTTTGGTCCCTACCCTATCCTTTTCCTCTCTCCTTATCTTTTTTTTTCTTCTCTTTTCTTTCCCGCATCCTCTCCTCCCGTGCCCGACTCTCTCCTTCATCCTCCCGTCGCTCCCTCACCTCGCGCTGCCGCCAGGCCGGCCAGCTCGAGCTCCACCCCGGCGCGCACCTTCCTCCTCTCCCTCCTCCTCTCGTCCTTCCCCCGGCCGGCCCCCCTTCTTCTCCCTCTCCCTCTCCTTCTCCCTGTTCTCCTCCACCTCTCTCCTCTCCCCACGTGCTCCTCTCCGGCCGTTGGCTCCTCTCTCCTCCTCCGGCCTCCCAGCTCGCCACCGTCCCGCCTCGCCCCGCCATCCCCTGCTCCTCCCTTCCCCAACCTCTCCTCACCAGCACCGCCCGCCCCTGCTCTCTCCTCCTTCCGAGCTCGTCATGGCCTTCCCGACCCGCTCCTCCTCGCTCGGGAGTTCGTGACTCGCCTCCTTGCTTCGACCTCCTGCTGTGCCGTGCGTGCTCATCCCCGATGCCGCTGTCGTGTCCTGCTCCCGTCGGCCTCCGTCCGTCTCCGTGTGTGCACGTCCCCGACGGAAGTTCCCGATGCCTCCGTGACGTTTTTCCGTTCCCGACGCCGCACCGTGTTCCCGATGTTTTCATTCGCCTCGTTCCCGGTGGACGTCCCCGTTGCCGTGTCATGTTGCTTCCGTGTTTCCCGTTCCTGTCGTTCCCCGTTTCCGATCCAGTCGTGAAGCCGACGACCCGACCGTGTGGATACGACAAGGACTACTTCCACGACGACCACCGTGCAGCGACAAGATCTTCCCCGACACCGAAACCCGCCAAGTTCTTCGATTCGAGTTTTGTGACGGCCGCCTTCGTGCGTGTCCGAGAAGCCCGATGCCCGACTCCCCGATGCCGAGGACCCCGTCGACCCGAAGCCGGAACGCCAAGGTCCGCCACGACGACGACCCGAGTACGACTACTTCCACGACATCGACTACCTTGACTACTTCAACCAGAATGACTACTTGACTACTTCCATGATGTCGACTACTTCGACTACGACGACTACTTCGACTACTTCCTCTCCGATCCGAAGACGGTGGTTCCGAATCCGAAGATCCTCGTTCCAACATGTGAACCCAAATCCTAACCCTTATACCATATATATGCGTATCTTATAAAATCATGCATCATTAATTAACATCGAAACTTTATCCATTTAGACAAATTAAATCAATTTAATTATGGGGTTTGTCCGATGCATCTATATTGTGCACCGATCCCATTTAAAATGCTTTTGCCATGTGTTAGGAAATAAAATTGGATCACAATTAATTTGTCATGCATCATGTCATCAACATGCCACTTCTTTGTCGTAGTAGTAAAATGCATCTTTGCGTTTTTCAGTATTCGTTGCTTCTTCGGGAATAGGACGTTGAGTTGATGTGAGCAACGACTTTCTGCTACCTCTACCGGATTGCAGGCAAGTGATACTCCCTTGCTATCTTTGCTTGTTTTCTATCTCTTACACCTCCTATATTTGTTCCTTGCTAGTATTATGTTACATTGCTTGTGTCCCGATCCTATTTGCATGTTTACCTGGCAGCCATGATATAGCCACACCTCCACATCCTATTTACCTGATGCTTGTTTACCTTGTTGGCCTTGCGAGTCCTAGTGCATGCTTAGGTGCTTTGCTTGAGTCATGTTGTCTCTTTATCTAGTATTGTTGTTAACATGTTAGCTAGGCTCAACTAAAATGGTAATCTTTATTTTCTGTTGCGATGGGACTAATATAATAAAGATAAGGCACCAGCAGAAGGCCAATCGTGGTGATTTGTTCTGCTAGTGCCGCCTAGGACCCGAGTTCTTTTCCGCTGATCCAAGACTGAGCGCACTAACCACTTGTGGGATTTCTATGGGCCTCCCCGCAATCTATTACCGGATCCTCAAACTTGTCCAGGATGCCACAAGTAGTTCGGGTGTTTCGATAGTTATTGCGGACCGTGCGTTAACCGCATGTGGAAGGAGGGGCAATCGTATGAGTGTTCCCTCCCAAAGCCGTTCACGCAACGGTTAGGCCCACCTCGAAGCTTCGGCCGGACTCTCAAGGTGGATCAGACCTAGCTAGGTGGCTCCCTGGACTTGTTTGTAGAGAAGGGAAGTATTGCGTCGAACGCTCCACCGGTACACCTCTAAGCGAGTGTTTCGATGCGTGTGGGTTCATTGGTGCATCCCTGCTGGGTTAAATCTTTTCAAAAAGCCGTGTCCGCGGTTATGGACGACTTGGAGAAATGCGCTAGCTAAAAAGATCATAGACAACTTGCACCTAATGATTATAACTTCACTAGTAAAATAGATTATTTGAATAATAACCCATAAAACTTGACCACCGTGTGAGTTGCCCTGATTGCTTCCTCGCGGGCGGGTGATCGAGGGAGTAATACTTGGGCGGGTTTTTGATGTGGTGAGTAGTATAGTTGGTTACCTTTGCGCTCTCTTACCTTGTCTCTTTAGACGGAAGTTGTAGCCTGTCTCTATAAGTAGTTAGTGCTGCTTGCCGCCGCCTCAATCGCTAACCATTTTTCCCCGGAATTCTAGCTTTGATATCTTGTGAGTATTACTTGCCAGTACTTCTACTAGTACCGACCCCTTCGGGGCTACTATTCCAATTGTAGCCGACAGGTATGAAGTCTGACGACGTTAGCTTGGGAATCCCTCCGGCTTGGCCTGGGCAGGGATATGGTGCCTTTGTTTATCTTTAGGACTCTTAGTCCAATTTGTATCTTGTCCGTACTCGTACGCTATTTGCTTCTGTTGTTCTTGGTTCTTTGTATTGTATCTTTTGCTCTTGACTCGGTGAGTCGTTGTTGTATATATGTTCTTTTGTGGGTTCCATCGAGAACTGTTGTAATGTTATCACAATTCCACCCGCATAACGTGTGTGTTGCGACATGCACGTTATGCCTGGTGGGCGTCCTTTAGGATCGTTATTATGCGGATTTGGCTGGATCGCTAAAATCTGCATAGTACCGATCTTGGGGCGTTACACCGACCGTTGCAGTAACTACCCACTAGGAACTTCTTTTCAACTTAGCAGAATTCATGACACATTACATTGTTGAATTAGGTTGTTTAGTTCAGAAAAGTACGGCTCCACGCTTTACTAACACATCTCCACTAATCAACTCGAATACCATTAACCAACACATTTTAACCATTAGTTATTTTAATTTCTCAAAACAATTGAAAAGTACCAAATTATCCACATAGTGATCTAAAGACTATGCAGGTTTTTTTTCTACTTCACACCACTACCACATGCATAGCATTTTACCGATCTAACACATTAACCAAGCAACCAAAACAACTCTCTAACAAATATAAGTGAATATCAAGAGAGTTTAACATTAACTACTAGCAGCTCTAAATAAGATAAAAGCTAAAGCGAGAGCTTACTAGCAAACAAACAGTAGCTAAGAATACTCAACAAGATGTAAGCGAATGGAGCATGTCTCTCTCCCACACAATAAAGCTAGGCTCCAACAAGGATATGACCAGCAAAATAACAAACAAAACTGAAAATAAAAAAGACGCTCCAAACATAGCACATAATATGTAAAGTGATAAAAACGTAGTTTCAACGAAACGACCTGATGGTTGTTGGTGAAGAGTGGGGATGCCTTGGGCATACCCACGCTTAGACGCTTGAATCTTCTTAATTATTCCAGGGGGATTCCATGGGGGCATCCCCAAGCTTGAGCTTTTCTCCATTCTCACATCACTGTGTCGTTCAAAACTTAAAAACTCCCTTCACACGAAACTTCTCATAAACTGATTGTAGGGTTAGTGCTCATAAATTAAAATGCACATGTGTTCAACTCAAGACAAATTACAAACAACTTTATTACGAATTATCTACTGTTTACTAAGCCTCAATGTGACACTCCATCTCTAGAGTATCGCATTTGACGATAGTAAAAGAGACGAATACAAAATAAAAGCGGAATCTGTCAAAAACTGAATAGTCTGTAATGATCGAATTTTCGAGGCACTTCTGTACCTCAAATCAGAAAAGTAAAATCTAACGAAAGATAGATAAAAGTATCAGGTTTTCCATCTAAAAATTTCAGAAAAAGATAAATTCGTAGGATTTTTAGATTTTCGAACAGTGAAGGACAAAATTCTGTTTCTGCACGGCAAAAACAACACCTCGCACTTTCAATCATTAGAGGCTAAAATTGGCACAAAAAACCAAAACAAAAAGATACAATGAAGTTGATACAGAAGGAACAACTCCATGACTCAAGAAAAGCAAAAAAAAACTGAAAGAAAAGATGGGTTGCCTCCCAACAAGTGCTTTTCTTTATATCCTTTTAGCTAGGCCCAGTATTTTCAATGATGCTCACATACGAATAAGTATTGAAACGCAAGGGAGAGCATCGTGAGGAGATTATCAAACACATTTAAGTCTAACTCTCTTCCTATGCATAGTAATTTTATAAGAAAATAAATGATGAGGGCATCGTGCTGGGCATTGTGACGGTCGGTTGACACTCTAGATAGGCTATTAAAATACATGTAATTTGTCTAAGGTTTTGTTAATTAGGCCTATGTTCCACTTGTGTTAAGGCCGAGCCTATAATAGGCCGGTTTCTATGAGTCATAGTCCAATTCGGTTAGGAGTCGTGTTTGTCTCGGTTTGGGCCTGTCCAACCTATTAGGTGTTGGCCTCCTATAAATAAAGGAGCCGGCGGCTAGGTTTAGGGAGTTCAGAATTTCGAGTTAAGTTGGTTGTGAGGTTCCTCCCAAGATGGGTAGCCGAACATGTGTATCCGCTGGTTTTGATTGCTGATCAAGTTGATCTGTTCTTGTTGCATTGCGTGAGATTGATTTTATTAATCTAACGTTGTTGTTCTTAGTTTGCCGTGAAAGATCGGGCCTAAAAACCCTTTGGATCACGTTGATCCTTATCATCTTGGTATCAGATTCGTCGGGTTTCTCATGACGAATTCGTTCTGAGAATTATCCTCCTGGAGACGTTGCTGTTGGAGGCTACTACGCCAAGACACCGGTTCCGTTGATTGGAAGATTGTGATCGTGGAGACGCTGCTTCCGATTTGTTCGAGTTTGAAGTTACGATCTGCTGGTGCTAGTCGAGAAGGATTTGGAGCTCCTACCGCCGCCACGATCTGAGTGGCGCTAGGTTTGGCAGCTGAAGCATCGATCGATCGATCTCCATCCATCTTTCGTTACTTTCAGTGTCGTTTCCTATTCCGATCGGTGGCCTTATTGGAGTACTACTTGGACACGTATTCCTAGGAGATTTAATTAATATATCAAGTGGCCACGTACATATACTGGAGTCAAGCTTATTCCATCAGAGAATTACGTGATCGTTTTGGCTCGCAATATTTACAGCTGCAGCGATCTCAAGTTTGTCGCCGGCCATCGACAACGTTTGTGTTCCGGCGATCGACTGTTTCCACGCATGACGAGCAGAGAATTAGAGTTGTTGTTTGAGCTGTAATGGCTATTTCTACTGACAATTTAGTTCAATTTTCAGCGTGATCCGCCATGGAGAAATCCGAGATTGGAGACAATTCGACTGCTGCCATCGCTGCTAAGCCGAAGGAGGTTGCTCTTCCGATTTATTGCTGACGATCTTCCTGTCAATGTTCGTGAGGGGTTTGACAAAACCTGCGTTATATCAAGGATTGTGCGGATGCTTTGGAGGAGAGGTCAAACAGTAAATTTGAGGCCATCACTAGTAGGCTCGATGTGTTGGCGGATAACCTCGTAAACCGTCGGCGCGAGCGGAACCTCCTCCTGCCGCTACATTGCAAGATGAGTTACCACGGCGCGATGGACACGCTAACGGTCGTCTTTGCCGTCTCGTGGTACCGGTACACGGAGGCATTGATGCGGATTTGGAAGACGATGCTGGATACGCACCCCAACAACGCACCTTTGATGGTCGTCCCGCAACTGCTCTTCGCATTGGTCATGCTGCACGTGTTCCTTTGGATGATGGTATTAGGCGTGTAAAAATTTCCATACGACCTTTCTCTGGCTCGGGCAGTCCTGAGGATTTTTTTGGAGTGGGAGATGCGCCTGGATCATATTTTTTCCACCCACCATTACACTGAGGAGAGGAAGCTTCAACTCGCAGCTATTGAGTTCTCTGGTTATGTTCTGACTTGGTGGAGCCAAATTTTGCGTATGCACAATCGTCCCACGTCATGGAGAGGTATGAAAGAACTCATGCGACGGCGTTTTGTTCCTGACCACTACAGGAGCGAGATGTACAATAAATTGCAGCAACTCAATCAAGGTACAAAATCTGTGGATGAGTATCATAAAGAGATGGAGTTGTTGATGATTCGTACAGGTACAACGGAGGACCCGGAGGCCACAATGTCTCGGTTCTTTAGTGGTCTGAACATTGAGATACAAGATCGCATGGAGATGATCATCTATTATAACCTTCAGGATCTTGTGCACCAAGCTGCCCATGCGGAGCAACAAATCAAACGACGTCAAGCTACAGGCCCGGCACTTTCTGCACCTCCTGTGCATACATGGCGTCGTTCCAATAGTGCGGCTGTTGGTTCTAGTGCTCAGCCAACACCTTCTACACGCTCCAATAATTTTTTTGAGGCGCCAAAATCTGAAGTGTCCACGGCTCAATCCACTCAGTCTTCCGCCAAGGTGGAGTGTCTTACTTGTGGTGGTAGAGGACATATGAGGCGTGAATGCCCTAATAGAAAGAGGGTGCTGCTCACAGAAGATGGTTATGTTTCTGCTAGTGATAACCAGAAAATTGATGAGCCATCTAGTGAGAAATCTAAGGAGGATGATACAGTGTCAGTCAATGGGTATGAAGCTGCTGCTCATCAAGAAAATCTGATGGTGCAACGTGTACCAAAATATCGCATTGAAGGACAAGGGCAACGCTGGAATATTTTTCAGACCCAATGCATCGTCAAAGATACACCTTGCAAGCTGATTATTGATGTTGGTAGCTATACCAATATTGTTAGCAAGGATTTGGTGGATGCTCTCTCTTTGCCTACATGGAAACACCCACAACCACATTGCGTTGAGTGGTTGTATAATTCAGGGAAGCTAAAGGTAACACATAAGGTGCGCCTGAAAAGTTTTGTAGGTAATTATGAGGACACGGTGGTATGTGATGTGCTGCCTATGGATTCATGCCAAGTGCTGCTAGGACGACCGTGGCAGTTTGACAAGCATTCCACGCATGAGGGGCACTCTAATGTGTATTCTTTGTGGCATAAGGGGCGTTGTCATGTGCTGCATCCTATGCTTGACAAAGATATCAAGGTGCAACTAGCTATTGTGGAGAAAAAGGTCCAAAGCATCAAGGGAAACCGAGGATGGTTTCAATTCAAGTGGGGGGATGCTGAGGGGAGGATTTCTGCTATTCCTGCCATTGCGCCACCACCTCCACTTATTATCAAGTTTGGACTCTTCTCTATTGAGGTACCTCCAGAAGATGAGGTGAAGCCCAATTTCAGAACACCACCAGTTTGATGTTGCAGATTTTAAAGTCACAAGACGCTGGAGAAGACCTTCCGGCGTTGAGGACAACGCCTTTCCAAGAAGGGGAGGATGATGAGGGCATCGTGCTGGGCACTGTGACGGTCGGTTGACACTCTAGGACAGGCTATTAAAATACATGTAATTTGTCTAAGGTTGTGTTAATTAGGCCTACGTGCCACTTGTGTTATGGATGAGCCTATAATAGGCCAGTTTCTATGAGTCATAGTCCAATTCGGTTAGGAGTCGTGTTTGTCTCGGTTTGGGCCTGTCCAACCGACTAGGTGTTGGCCTCCTATAAATAAAGGAGCCGACGGCTAGGTTTAGGGAGTTCAGAATTTCGAGTTAAGTTGGTCGTGAGGTTCCTCCCAAGATGGGTAGCCGAACATGTGTATCCGCTGGTTTTGATTGCTGATCAAGTTGATCTGTTCTTGTGGAATTGCGTGAGATAGATTTTATTAATCTAACGTTGTTATTCTTGGTTCGCCGTGAAAGATCGGGCCTAAAAACCCTTTGGATCACGTTGATCCTTATCAATAAATCAATGAAGCACAAAGCATTAAGCATAGGAAGGTAAAGCAAGTGTAACTTCAAAACTTTTAGCATAAAGAGAGGTGTTTTAGTGACATGAGAACTCCGACAACCATATTTTCCTCTATCATAATAATTTTCAGTAGCATCATGAACAAACTCAACAATATAATTATCACTTAAAACAGGCTTTTCATGATCTACAAGCACATAGTTTCGGTCCATCTCAAAAATTGTGGGATTAAACCCATTTTCAATAGCATTATAATTTTTATCATCAAGTAATATAGGACCATCATCAAGAGCTTTATCATATAGACTTTCTAAGCACAACTCTTCATTATCATGCATCTCAATGGTTGGAGTAAATAAAGGATTATCATAAGATTTATCAATATAGCACGGATTATCATATATAACAAGATCATTTTTATCAAAAAGGGATGTTTCAAATGAATCAATGGGATCATACCACTCATTCTCCTTTTGTAAGGAAGGAGGACAATCAAATAATGTATGAGTTAGAGAGTTACTCTCATTAGAAGGTAGAGATGGGAAGCTACTCCATTCTTCCTCCTCTTGTTCGTCACTCTCCTCCTCGTTTTCATCCAATGAGATTCTAGTTTCAACAATTTCTTCTTCCATAGGCTCCTGCACGGCATTAGTCTCTTCTTCTGGGGGAGATAAACCCTTAAGATATTCAGTAATGTAGCAATTTTCATCTTTATAATTATCCATGCAATATTTAAGTATAGCAAAACTTTCAGATTTATAAGGAGCATCATCATCATTTTCAAGCAAAGAAGTAATTTCATAAGCACCCTTCCACGCAATAAATTCTTCAATAAGTTCCACATCATAAAAATCATAATTTCCCTTAGCATAAGATGCTAAGGTTTCATTATCATTACCAGCACATTGAAAAGGAAGGTGTTTAAAATTCATGCTACAACTAGACTCATCACAGCAATAAGATATATCATAATTTAAGAACAAGTCTCTAGCATAATTGTTCAGAGTATTAATTATTTTCCATAAGTGTATCCCTTTTTGTGACAAGCAGTATTCCTTATAATAATTCTTGTTGATCCTCCATGAATCCGCCTTGCAAATAAGATCTAGTTTCAAAGAAGTTAACCATTGACAACAATAACAATAAAGAGAGTAGAGAGAAAGTGAGTACTTCCCAAGTGAACCAATAAGTAGAGCTATGGCTCCCCGACAACGGCGTCAAAAAATAGTCTTGATAACCCACAAGTGTAGGGGATCGCAATAGTCTTCACTGGTAGTATAACCCAATTTATTGATTCGACTCAAGGGGAGCCAAAGAATACTTAGACATCTTTGCAGCTGAGTTGTCAATTCAGCCACACCTGGAGAAGCACAAGTAACACGAGAGAGGTGAAAGCAATAGTGATTTGAGAGCAATAGTAACAGAAACACGAAAGCAATGATGGATAAATATGGACCGGGGTTCATAGTTTCTGATGAGGACATCCATACACTTGACACATCTTCACCTCATGATGATGATCACCAAGCTGCTGCAAAGAAGTTCAATGATGAAATCAGAATTGGACCTATTACAAGAGCTCGTGCAAAGCTATTAGAACAACAGGTGAACTCACTCCTAATAAAATCTGAATATTTCGTTAATGAGAATTGTTTACTGCCTAAGTCTTTGTTTGTGTGCATACTCAGGTTCGTTGAAGAAGAAGGCGTAGCACGAGGGAGCGAGGAGCTGCAGCACTTGGAGCAAGAGGATCAAGGCGTGGAGTACACAAGATGAAGAGGACGTGAGGGAGGAGAGGGAGGCAGCGTCCAAGGGCCATGGAGGCCACCACGCCAGACATGGGCAGGCGCCACATCAGGCCTGCATGCCTTAAGGCTAAACCCAATACTTTGGGTCAGTTTGTATCATTTGAGTCGAACCGGTTTAGGGTTGCACCAAGTCGGTTGCACCGGGTCGGTACTGTAGCTACAGTACGCCCCTCCCCCTTTATATACTAGTCCAGCCGCCATAGATGAGTTTAGACCACGTTTAAGATAAACCCTAGTTCATGAAACTGCTGTAAGCATTCATCTTGAATCCTCGTCTCCAATTCGTTTCGATCTGGAGATCATATACTGCAAGTTAAGTGTGATCCGTTGTTCCATTGGGAATTAGTGAATTGCAATTATACCGTTTCGTGGTCAACGGCTACGTGCGCAAGTGTGTGACATTGTGAATATCCAAAGGGTTGAGAGCTGCTGCATTGGCATCAGGGATCAAGCGAGGAGAGTTCATCAGCGACATACAAGTTATCTATCCATCATTATCATCACCACCGCAGCTTACTGAGAAGATCGGGCCTCCCCTTATCATCTTGGTATCAGATTCCACGGTTTACTCGGTGAGCAATTTCCACCCACATATCCACCCCATAGATTAGTTTGTGTTTTTATTCCTATCCAGAAAAAGCCAACAAAAAAATTAGGTTTAGTTCCTGCCATAGCCATAGATCAACCCAATTTGCTTCTCCTAGTTGCTGTTTGTGTTGATCATTGCGTCCCTGTTTTTCTTTTGTGTCGAGTTGCTAGGTTTAGGGTTCTTATTTTTAGGTCTACTAGTCTCTAGTTTCTGGTTCGAGTCCATATCAAAAGATCTCAAAAAAAAAAATCAGTACCGAGTTGATCTCAAGGTTGCAATCCGAGTTGAAGTAGTAGTCCTGCCGCGGCACAAATTTTGTCACTTTTCCCTGCCGCGATCTCCTACTCCGAGTTGCGCTCGAAATCCTGCCGTGTCCGGCACCAAATTGCGCAACAATCTGCCTCGCGATCCTACCTCTACTCGGTCTCGGTTTCACCTGCCTGCCGCGGCACAAAATCGGCGGGTTTTACCTGCCGCGATCACTTCCTGCCGCGACACAAAATCACGCAGTTTTTCTGCCGCGATCTCCTAGTGAGTCCTTTAGTGTTATTTTCAGTTTTCTTTTGCAATTTTCATTAGGGTTTCATATCAGATCTTTGTGAGACATAGCTCCAGCCTATCTATACATATCTTTAGGTACCTTACCTATAAGACTAGCTTCTTAATTGCTCACAGGCTGCTCAATAGGCTTTTGCACGGCTTTGTGTTTTTCTGAAAAATTTTGCTCCGCGGTGCGACATATTGTGGCCAAAAGAGAAGTGCTACAGTGAAAGAGTATAAAATACAAAAGAGTCACACGAGAAAAAAAAACAAGAGAGGGAAAACAGGCCTGAAATTTTGTTGCTAGTTACTACAGGTTGGAGCTATTTTACTTTGCTGTTTGCACTAGTCCTTTGAGCAATCTTGTGCCTGTTCCATTGAGCTTGGCTAGTGTCTTTCGAGTGCTTTGCAACAAATTCTTCCATATAGTTGCTGGCCACATTTGTCTCCATAAGTGTGTGAGTTTCTGTAGGTGAATTCTGTATCACACAAACACCAAATAGGTTTTGTATGTTGGTGTTGTTAGGATTCGATACCTACAGCTCCACCATAAATCACCCTGCTTTGCCGTGTGACCGTTCTCATACCCTGGTATTCACTTCATCATATCCGTGCATTATTCATCTATTCGAACGGGTAAGCTTTTGCTATTCACTTTGGAACAGTAAGATTTCCTTTTCTTGTCAGTTTTTTAGTGAGTTGTGAGAGTTCCACCAAATAGATTTTTGATTTAGTGCACTAACCTACTAATCATGTCTTCTAGTGGTGTTGATGTGATGCAGAAAAAGGCTGATAATGCTACTGTAACATGGAGGGAATATGAAGCTCTCCGTGATCATTTGACAGGGATTATAGATAGATCTACTGCTACCATTGATGGTGATATTCAGGCCATACAAATTAAAGTGGATGCAACTGAAAATACAGTCAATGCTATGCAAACACAAGTCACTGATCTTCAGACAAGTATTCAGCAATTGACAACTTCAGTTAATGGCCTGCGTGTAGCTGTTGAACAACGCCACCGTTACGGCCATGGAGATGATGATAGTGTCCATGGAGACAATGAGCATATGCTGGGCAATAATGGTCGTGGCCGTGGACTGGGGGTTCGGCCACCACCACATCTTGGTGCTCGGCGTGTACCACTTTAGGAGGAGGATAGCTTGGGCAAGCCCAAATTCACTATCCCAAAATTTGAGGGCACCCCTGATGTGGAAGAGTATCTTACTTGGGAGCTCAAGATTGAAAAATTATGGCATTTGCATGACTACACTGAAGATAGGAAGGTTAAACTTGCTTCCTCTGAATTTGATGGTTATGCATTGCGTTGGCGGGAAAGCATTGTGAGTAACTGTCGAGATGACAATGAACTTCCTGTTCTTTCATGGCGTGAGATGAAGGAGGTTATGCGTGCTCGCTTTGTGCCCACTAATTATCTCCGTACACTTTATGACAAGTTGCAACAATTGAAGCAAGGGACTATGACCGTTGATGCATATTACATGGAGATGGAGATGTTGCTGCAGCGTGCATGAGTTAGAGAATCCGTTGAGATGACTATGCAGCGATTTCTTCATGGGCTGAAATATAACATCAAGGGCATTGTAAGGCATTGCCAATACAACAATATGAATCAGCTATTGCATCAAGCAAGGGAGGCTGAATCACAGCTAGCTGAAGAGGCTCAACTCAAGCCGAGATATCCAAGTTCTGGGAGGTTTTCTAGCAGAGCGCCATCACCATCTGTCGCGCCTATGGAGTGTCCATCTAACCGCCCAGCTCTTCCTTCTCCAAGCAAGCCTCCAATGCTTCTCCTGCAAAGAAACCACCTACCCCTGCTGCTAGTACTGGTTCTAATGTGTCTACAGCCCGTAATAGAGACATGGTTTGTCATACTTGTGGAGGCAAAGGACACTTCAAGAGGGAATGTCCAAATAGAAAGACAATGATTGTGAATGCTGATAATGAATATGAAACAGGAGATGACGCTGATCCTTATGCTTCCGATGAAGATGGCTATACTAGTGAGGGAGGCATGGATGCCTTTGCCTCTCCTGTGCCTACAATTGTTGTCTCACAGCGTGCTTTGAGTGTGCAGCCACACTCTGAATCTCAGCGTTGTAACTTGTTCCAAACAAAAGCACTAGTTGGTCCCAACAAGGCTTGCAAGGTCATTATTGATGGAGGTAGCTGCCGCAATCTTGCAAGCAAGGAATTATGTGCAAAACTGAAACTGCAATATATACCGCACCCAAATCCATATTACATTCAGTGGTTAAGTGACAATGGTGAGATGAAAGTCAGCCACATGGTGCGGGTAAATTTTGAAATAGGACCATACAAGGATTCCATTGAGTTTGATGTGGTTCCTATTACTGTTTGTCATCTATTATTGGGTCGGCCATGGCTCTTTGATCGCCATGTGCAACACAATGGCCGTGCCAATACCTATCACTTGGAGTACAAGGGCAAGAAAATTAATCTACAACCTATGTCACCACAGCAAATCGTGAATGAGTCTCATCAGAAAGTAGAAGTGAATGTAGAACAGCCACCTGTACGAGAGAACAATGTAATAGCTGCGAGTGATACTATAACGAAAAGTGAGAGAGTGCCTAGTTTGCTTATATTAGCCACCAAAGAAGACATGAGAGAATTTAGTGAGGATCCTACAGCCATGCCTCTTGTGCTTATGTACAAAGGTGAGGTTTTAGTTTCTAATGATATGCAACCTGTTTCTCTTGGTGTGTCTAATGTTTTGCAGGATTATAGTGATGTGTTTCCGGAGGAGGTACCAGCAGGGTTGCCACCATTGCGTGGCATTGAGCATCAAATTGATCTCATCCCTGGCGCCACACTTCCCAACCGAGCACCATACAGGACCAACCCCGAAGAAACAAAAGAAATACAGAAACAAGTGCAAGCACTACTAGACAAAGGGTATATTCGTGTCTCTCTTAGTCCTTGTGCTGTTCCTGTTATTTTAGTGCCTAAGAAAGATGGTACATGGCGTATGTGTGTAGATTGTAGAGCTATAAACAACATCACTATTCGATATCGTCATCCTATTCCACGCTTAGAGGATATGCTAGATGAATTGAGTGGTGCTGTTGTTTTCTCTAAAATTGATTTGCGTAGTGGATACCATCAAATTAGGATGAAAGAAGGGGATGAATGGAAAACTGCTTTCAAAACAAAATTTGGTTTATATGAGTGGCTAGTGATGCCTTTTGGTCTTACTAATGCACCTAGTACATTCATGCGCTTAATGAATCATGTTTTGCGAGAGTTCATTTGTCGTTTTGTGGTTGTATACTTTGATGATATACTTATTTACAGCCGCACTGAATCTGAACATTGTGATCATCTTAGTCAAGTTTTGCAAGTGCTGCGTGATAATAAATTGTATGCTAATCTTGAGAAGTGCACATTTGCAAAAGATAAAGTGATATTTCTAGGATACGTTGTATCTAAGCATGGGGTAGAAGTAGATTCATCTAAAATTGAAGCAATTCAAAACTGGCCTATTCCCATGAATGTGAGTCAATTACGCAGTTTTCTCGGTCTTGCTGGTTTCTATCGACGTTTTGTGAAAGACTTTAGTACTATTGCTGCACAATTGAATGATTTAACTAAGAAGGGTGTGCCTTTTGTGTGGGGTGTAGCACAAGATCTTGCTTTTGATGAGCTTAAACGTTTGCTTACTTCTACACCATTACTTGCACTACCAGATTTTTCCAAGCAATTTGAAGTTGAATGTGATGCTAGTGGTATAGGAATTGGTGGTGTTTTGATGCAGGAAGGTCGACCTATTGCTTATTTCAGCGAGAAACTTTCTGGTGCTAGATTAAATTATCCTGTTTATGATAAAGAATTGTATGCGCTTGTTAGAGTTCTTGAGGTTTGGCAACATTATTTGTGGCCAAAAGAATTTATCATACATTCTGATCATGAAGCATTTAACTATTTGAAAGCTCAATCAAATCTGCATAGACGCCTAGCTAAGTGGGTTGAGTTCATTGAGTCATTTCCCTACATTATTAAGCATAAGAAAGGGCAAGATAATGTTGTTGTTGATGCTCTATCTAGGAAGAACATGTTATTGACACAACTTGATGTTAAAATTCCTGGTTTAGAGAGCTTGTGTGATTTGTATGCAACTGATCATGATTTTGCTGAACCATATCGTTTGTGTTTGCTTCGCAACGCATGGGACAAGTACCACATACATGATAGATTTTTGTTTCGAGCTACCAAACTATGTGTTCCAGAATCGTCGGTGCGTTTGCTATTGTTGCAGGAATCACATGCTGGAGGATTGATGGGTCACTTTGGGCAAGAGAAGACGTTGCTCATGCTAGCTGATCACTTTTATTGGCCCAAGATGAGGCGCGACGTGGACAGGTTTGTTAGGCGCTGCATTACATGCAACAAGTCCAAGTCAAAACTGAAGCCTCACGGTTTGTATACACCACTACCTGCACCTACTACACCATGGGAAGACATTAGCATGGATTTTGTATTAGGTTTGCCACGTACTAAACGAGGTCATGATAGTATATTTGTGGTAGTGGATCGTTTTTCTAAGATGGCACATTTTGTTGCATGCCACAAGAGCGACGATGCGTCGCATATTGCTAATCTGTTTTTCAGGGACATCGTACGCATACATGGAGTACCTAGGACGATTGTTTCTGATCGTGATGTGAAGTTCATGAGCTACTTCTGGAAGACATTGTGGGGGAAGCTAGGAATGAAGTTGTTGTTCAGCACAACATGTCATCCTCAAACAGATGGTCAAACGGAGGTGGTGAATAGAACATTTTCACAATTGCTGCGAGCTATGATCAAGAAAAATCTGCGTGAGTGGGAGGAGTGTTTGCCACATGTTGAGTTTGCTTATAACAGAGCGGTGCACACTACTACCCAGCTTTGTCCTTTTGAGGTGGTGTATGGCTTCAAACCAATCACACCACTAGATTTGCTGCCACTTCCATTGCATGAGAGAGTTAATATGGAGGCATCAAAAAGAGCAGATTATGTGAAGAAGATTCATGAGAAGACACGAGAGGCTATTGAGAAGAAAGGCAAGAACATTGCTGCTGCAAGAAACCAATCAAGAAAGCAAGTTTTGTTTCAGCCTGGAGATATGGTTTGGGTGCATCTGCGCAAGGATAGGTTTCCACAGCTCAGAAGTTCCAAGTTGAAGCCACGTGGTGCTGGTCCTTACAAGGTGCTAGCTAAGATCAATGATAATGCCTACTCGATTGATCTTCCTATTGCTGAGTTTGGTGGCATTAGCAACAGCTTCAACGTTGCTGATTTGTCACCATATGAAGGAGACGACCTTGGAGCGTCGAGGTCGACGCTTTTTGAAGGGGGGGGGGGGAGATGATGAGGACATCCATACACTTGACACATCTTCACCTCATGATGATGATCACCAAGCTGCTGCAAAGAAGTTCAATGATGAAATCAGAATTGGACCTATTACAAGAGCTCGTGCAAAGCTATTAGAACAACAGGTGAACTCACTCCTAATAAAATCTGAATATTTCGTTAATGAGAATTGTTTACTGCCTAAGTCTTTGTTTGTGTGCATACTCAGGTTCGTTGAAGAAGAAGGCGTAGCACGAGGGAGCGAGGATCTGCAGCACTTGGAGCAAGAGGATCAAGGCGTGGAGTACACAAGATGAAGAGGACGCGAGGGAGGAGAGGGAGGCAGCGTCCAAGGGCCATGGAGGCCACCACGCCACACATGGGCAGGCGCCACATCAGGCCTGCGTGCCTTAAGGCTGAACCCAATACTTTGGGTCAGTTTGTATCGTTTGAGTCAAACCGGTTTAGGGTTGCACCAAGTCGGTTGCACCGGGTCGGTACTGTAGCTACAGTACGCCCCTCCCCCTTTATATACTAGTCCAGCCGTCATAGATGAGTTTAGACCACGTTTAAGATAAACCCTAGTTCATGAGACTGCTGTAAGCATTCATCTTGAATCCTTGTCTCCAATTTGTTTCGATCTGGAGATCATATACTGCAAGTTAAGTGTGATCCGCTGTTCCATTGGGAATTAGTGAATTGCAATTATACCGTTTCGTGGTCGACGGCTACGTGCGCAAGTGTGTGACGTTGTGAATATCCAAAGGGTTGAGAGCTGCTGCATTGGCATCAGGGATCAAGCGAGGAGAGTTCATCAGCGACATACAAGTTATCTATCCATCATCATCATCACCACCGCAGCTTACTGAGAAGATCGGGCCTCCCCTTATCAGTTTCACTAGTGGCGGCTCTCCTAAGCAAATAATCATGCATTGGGTGAACAAATTATAGTTGGGCAATT
The DNA here is from genome assembly GCA_012064385.1 of Puccinellia tenuiflora. Taxonomy (NCBI): domain Eukaryota; kingdom Viridiplantae; phylum Streptophyta; class Magnoliopsida; order Poales; family Poaceae; genus Puccinellia; species Puccinellia tenuiflora. Next base: position 321,659 of record QRDG01000314.1, on the reverse strand, counting down.
GACAAAATTGCACTAATTAATTAATTATGACAAAGCATTCAGTTTATCAATCATACGTAGGCATGTATTCCATATATAGTTGTAACTACTCGCAATGAGAATTCGCACATATTTTATCCTGCCATCCAGTTTCAGCCGGGCCAATTAAGGAACAAATGGCAATTAAGGTGTTCCTTTTAATAGAACACCGGAGCAAAGCATTAACACACAATGAACACATGTAATCCTCAAGTTACTAACCATTCCCATCGATGTCCCCATTTCTGCCACTCGAGGTCTCCGGTTCCGGACAGATAACAGGTGCATACAACTTGTAGATACGATCTAAGCATCAATTATATTCATGCAAACATAACGCGCCCAAATCTAAGATCATGCCACTCGTGCACTAGTGACAAGCATTAAGCATAACAACATTGCAGCAACAACAATTCATAAACATAAATAATCTGATCATAACGTGCCAATCCATCGGATCCCAACAAACACAACGCATATTACATCGGATTGATCTCGATCATGTAGGGCAACTCACGAGAACATGATATTGAACAACAAGGGGGAGAGAGTACCATCTAGCTACTGCTACAAACCCGTAGTCCGCGGGGGAACTACTCACAACTCATCTCGGAGGCAGCGGTGGCGGTGAAGATGGCTCCGGGGGCCAATCCCCGTCCCGGCAGGGTGCCGGAATAGGCAATCTGACCCCCAAAACTTGTCGGCGATGGCGGCGGAGCTCTGTATCGTATTTGGTAAAATCCTTCGGGCGTTAGGGTTTTTGCGTCGGGGATGATTTTATAGGCGTCGGAGGCACCCGAGTGGGTGCCCGAGGGGCAGGGGCGGCCCCCGGCCACGGCCCCCCTCTCACCCGCGGCTGGGACCCGCCACAGGGCTGTGGATCCCTCCCGGGGTCGCCCTTCTGGCTCCGGTCCTTATTTCTTCAATAAAAAATCGTCATAAATTTTCGTCCAATTCCCAGAATATTTCCAGAAGTAACTTTCTGCAATAAAAACAGCACAAAAACAGGGAACTAGCACTGGGCATCTTGTCAATAGGTTAGTCCAATAAAATGCCTTGAAATTATATAATAATGTAGCATAAACATGTAATAATGATAGGAATCAAGCATGGCATGATCAAAAATTATATATACGTTTGACACGTATCATCAACCAGGTGTCCAATGGGGCCACCAACAACAACAACAACAACACCAACAACAACACCAACAACAACACCAACAACAACACCAACAACAACACCAACAACAGCAACAAAAATGCTGGTCCTAGCCGGCAGAATGAGTATCGGGAGCCCCACCAGAGCTACATGGTCTTTGTGACCGAGCCAACTGATAAGCAGAGCCAGCATCGGCGTGCGATGGAGGTGAATGCAGTCATGCCGGCTGTGCCGAAATATATGTACTGGTCTGTGGAGGAGATCAGCTGGAGCCGTGATGAACATCCCAAGGTCATGCCTAACCTAGGAGGGTATGCTCTAGTGGTGGATTCGACATTCATCGGACCCGACATCAATGTCAGGTTCACCCGGGTTCTCATTGACAATGGTAGCAGTATCAATATCATGTATCGGGACACTATGCTCAAGATGGGCATCACCGAGAACATGATGCAGCCAAGTGATGCATGTAAAATGCATACATGAACTTTGCATTATATTAATCATATTTCAATCATATTTGCATCATATAAGGGTTATATCATTGTTTTATAATGATTTTGGGAAGATTTCATAGTTTTCCTATTTTTCTGGAATTAACCCTGCACTGGCAGAAAACCCTATTTTCTATATTTTGATGTTTCAGGGACCCAAACGACGTCCAAATGACCTGAAAATTTACGAGCATCAGTTTTTGGAAGGAACAAAGCGTAGGGGCGAAGGAAGCGAAAGCGTATGGCCAGATTTCTTGGCCGCGTGGGACCCACCAACTTGGCCCTTGTGGCTCCGTTGCCGTCGACCTTTCTTCCAGAAGCTTCGTCTTGACCTAAAACCGACTATAAAAATAGTCCCCCGATGTTTTCCAGAAGAGAGCGCCGCCGAAACACAGAAACCACAAAACAGAGACATGGAGCTGCAGATTGGAGGGGGAAAACTCCGACGAGGCGCTGTCGGGGTGGTCTCCATCTCCCCCAACGACATCTCCCCCGTCTCCATGATGAAGAGGGAGTAGTCTCCCTCGGGGCTGAGGGCTCATGCCGGTAGCTATGTGGTTTATCTCTCTCTCCCATGGTGTGATCTTTATGTGATCATGAGCTTTGTAATCTAGTTGAATTCATAGATGTTACTCTTCATTATCTTATGAATTATGCTACTCAAGTGGTTTTATTAATGTAATCTCCGGAGTCACCTTTGTCCCATGGTGCGAAGTTGACAGTGTGCGCACCGTGTGTGGCTCTTAGGCTAAAGATTACATGATTACTTATCATGAATTATTATTTGTGTTGAATGTCTCTATGAAATTGTGGTGTTTGTCTAGTACTATCTTAGGGCGCTCAAGTTGACACTGTGGGGTTCCTTAGATGTGGAATGCGACTTTAAGTTGTGCTTTTATAGCCCTACGCAATGGATTGGTGTTCGTTATCCAACCGTAGGATAGTTTGGGGTAGCATAGTGAAGAGGAAATATTTATGTATTCAATTATATTATTATTGTTGAGAGTGTCCACTAGTGAAAGTATTATCCCTAGGCCTTGTTTCCAAGCATTGATACACCGTTTTTAGTCACTTTTGTCACTTGTTTGCTTGCTGCCATTTTTATTACAGAATTACAAAATCACTTTTTACCATCCATATCATTTGCATTTTACTGTCTCTTTGCCGAACCAGTGCACCTATACAATTAGCCATTGTATTAGGTGTGTTGGGGACACAAGAGACTTCTTGTATCTTAATTGCAGGGTTGCTTGAGAGAGGATACATTTAACCTCTACCTCCCATGGATTCGATAAACCTTGGGTTACTCACTTAAGGGAAATTTGCTGCTGTCCTACAAACCTCTGCACTTGGAGGCCCAACAAGTCTACAAGAATAGAAGCGTGTAGTAGACATCAAGCTATTTTCTGGCGCTGTTGCCGGGGAGGTGAGCGCTTGAAGGAACCTTCTTTAGATCTTGCAATTAAATCTTTTTGTTTCTTGTTTTATTCACTAGTTCGGTTTAATGGAAAACAACAAAAAAATTAGAGAGCTTTATAAAATTTATATTGAAATTGGTCATGATGCTTTTCAAGAGAAAACTAAAAAACCTATGGAACTTTATTTGCATAACAATCATGCTAGTAGCAATGTTATTCGTATGATTTCTTGGAATGCAATTGTTGCTAATGCTATGGAAAATTGCAAACTTGGGGATGCCGGTTTTGATGAATATGATCTTTTTAGTCCCCCAAGTTTGAAGGAGGAAATTTGCTTTGATGATACTATGCCTCCTATATATGATGATTCTAATGATGAATGTGATCTTTTCAGTCCACCTACTATTGAGCATAAAATTTCTTATGATTGTGATATGACTCCAATTTATGATGATTACAATGATGGCTATGATAGTTTTACTCCCACTATTACCAATGAGAAGAATTTTGCTTATGTGGAGAGTAATAATACTTTTATGATGGTGAATGAAAAGAATGCTTTATGTGATAGTTACATTGTTGAATTTGCTTATGATACTACTGAAAGTTATTATGAGAGAGGGAAACATGTCTATAAATATCTCAATGATACTATGTTTCCTATCTTTATGTTGAAGGTTTTAATGTTGCACTTGCTTTACCTTCCTATGCTAATTACTATGTGTTTCAATGATTTATTTTCTTACAAGATCCCAATGCATAGGAAGTGGGTTAGACTTAAATGTGTTTCATATTTTTCTCTTGATGCTCTCTTTTGCATTTCAATTCTTATTCCTATGTGAGCATCATTAAAACTACATGTCTAGCTAAAAGACGTTAAAGAAAAGCGCTTGTGGGAGACAACCCATGATTTGTTATATTCAGTTTAATTTTTGGTTTTTGAGTCAAGGTGTTTGTTTAGTACTGTAACATCACCTTTGTATCTTGTTTTTCATCTTAATGGCAAGAATAACCTCTTTTGAGAGGTAGGATTAAACAATAGTGATTTGCTGTCCAGAAAACAGATTCCTGAGGTTCACTGCGAAAAATGTATAAAATCACAGAAGAGAAATTTTAACTTGATATTTTACGACAGAGATATTCAGTTATTAATACACATTTTATTAGTTCAAAATTTTCTGATTTGAGCAACGTAAGTGCCTCTGAAAATTCACTCTTTACGGGCTGTCCAGTTTTTGACAGATTCTCTCTTTATTTTGCATTACTCTCATTACTTGTGTTTTGTGCGGTTCTATTGATCAAAGAGCAATACAAAACCATAGTTATATTATCTAATGTGTAGAATCAACTCATGATATGTCTTTGCTGTACCTATGAGGATTTAATTTATGGAGACACTAACCCCTCTAATCAAGTTTTATGTTGAGTTTTGTGTAAAGAGAATTTTTCAAGTGGAAGAGTTGAGGGTGATAAATAAAGATCACGAGGGACAAACACTCAAGCTTGGGGATGTTACCCCTAGGCTCACCCTACATATATCAAATAAGTACAAGAATTCAAGCTTGGGGATGCCAAGCCACCTCACTCCAATCATCTTGATAACAAGTAAGTAAGCCCAGCTATATGGGTATAAAGAAAGCGCTTTACGGGAGGCAACCCGGTTGTTTTTATTTTTGATTTTCTTTGTGTCCTCTTGCTGTAACGAGAGACTTAGTTTTTGTTTTAGTTTCTGGAATTTTTAATAAAGCGCCAAGTTTTACCCATTATGGATTAAAAAAAAGTTGCTTATTGTATTCGGAGATTCCATTCCAGCACGAATCTATGCACGGTATGATTTTTCATTCCAAATTTGTAACTCCGAATGAGCTCATATTTTAACTGTAACTGCAACTTTTCATCTTCTGTAAGTATGAATTGTTTCGTAATTTTTAGACATATATGATTCAGGTAGAAAAATTCATTACGCTACAGCTGTTTTTCTGGACAGATTTTGTCTCATTTTGTTTGATGCATTCTTTGAACTTTTAACTTGAATCTTTTTGATCCAATTGATTTCATAAGTAGGCATACAACATTATAAACTTGAAGGACATTCATATGAATTTTTTTTTAAGAATTTTATGTAGCAAGCAATTCATTTGTCTATCACTACTAATGTCACCCCACAGAAAAGAAATGGGAGAACGGTGTTTTGAAGTTTTTTTCACAGGAATTAGAGGAGATGCACCAAGAGCTATCCAAGGATGGTGAATACCATAAGCTTGGGGATGTGAAGACAACCCCACTGGACCAAGACACTCTCGGTTTGCACACGTCTAACTTCTGTTTTTTCGATCAATGCACTTTATCGCATAAACTTTGAGCGTCTTTTAGTTTGATTTTTGTTTGTCTTAAGACCACCACTATCATTTATATATGAGAGAGCTAATAGAAGTTTGGGTTGAATTAAGTAGGATGCTATAATAAGATTGGGAAAGGGATGTTTGAGTTGATTTAAAAAGATACATATAGTTGCATAATTCATGTGTTTTTTTTATGAGTATTAATTTGCGAGTGTTTTATCAAGAGCTATCTTTTATTCATGTTTTGATGCTGAATGTTACTTTACTTTGTTTAACATGGATTGGTTAGTTCTATGGGCACTTGTGCATGCATTTAGACGGTCAACTTTCTCCCTTTTGCTAGCCCAAAAATTCCAACAAGTAAAAACTTGTTTTCCAACACCTTCAACCAAAGTTTTTCTAGTGAGTCCACCATATCTACCTATTAGCTTTATGCTATTTCGAGTATGTTTATCATGTTACTTTGTGTTATCTATACCTCTGAATTAAAATGCTTATTTTATTGATTGTTATGGGAAAAGTTGGTTAAATAGCTCTCACACCTTACTATTGCATTTAATAAACATGAACCATTGTGATTAAAATTATGAAGTTGTGAGATTGACAAGAGTCTTGGTTGGTAGTTAGCCCAAATGTGCTATCACATGGCAAGCTTTCAACATGCTCATAATTATATTTAGTTGATATCATGTACTTTTCTTTATGGATGCCTATCATAGTGCCAAATAAATGTGGAAACTAAGTAAGTTTAATTATTTTGTACAAATGGCTAGAGAGACACCTGGGCCGCTAATCTAAGCCATGCATCATTCATGGTGGAAATTTACTTACATGCTATTGTGAACCTTCAGTGATGCACCTCATAATAAAAAGCTATATCAATAGTAAATAAAAAGGGTGTTGAGATTGTTCATTATGTTTCTTTGTCTTGTCATTTTGACATGGGCTTGTTCCATGTCCTGGGACAAGAGGTACCCCAGTTGACCCTCTTGATGACGCTATTATACAATGACTTTTACTTGAACTTGCTTTGTATCCCAAGTTGAGTAACACCATGGTGTAGGTACTCGTATTCACGGGGCATGAGACTTTCAACCATTTCTTTGTCAAGCACACTACTCATATTTGCTTTCACTTTAAACTTTAACCATTCAAGATGTTATGATTAGGGGTAATGAGAGCTTGACACCAATACCACATTGCAAACATTAACTTAAGTAGAAGTATTTGGAAGTTAGATGAAACTTGTTCATGTTTTACCTCTACTCATTTATATATATTTCCAAAGTGTCCACCTTTTATATTCAGATTTACAAGAGTACTCTATGACCATTATAGGATGTTTTTACTTTTCATTATGCATACATTTGGTCCATAGTACTTTCTTCTATGTTGCACTTTGTTAATTATCATTGAACACCCTTACATTGTATATTTGATATCACTTCATAATCTATCTTGCATATTGCTACTCCTTTGAAGAATGAATCATTTGACTCTATGTAGCAATAGTAATCATCTTTGATATCCTTTGATAGTATTAAAATGCAAAGTCCATGTTGGTTTTATCACCTTTATACTCAAGGACGAGTATAGGTTAAGCTTGGGGATGTTGATGCATGTAAAATGCATACATGAACTTTGCATTATATTACTCATAGTTCAATAATATTTGCATCATATAAGGGTTATATCATTGTTTTATAATGATTTTGGGAAGATTTCACAGTTTTCCTATTTTTCTGGAATCAACCCTGCACTGGCAGAAAACCCTATTTTCTATATTTTGATGTTTCAGGGACCCAGACGACGTCCAAATGACCTGAAAATTTACGAGCATCAGTTTTTGGAAGGAAGAAAGCGTAGGGGCGAAGGAAACGAAAAAGTGGAAGCCTGAAGGCCAAAAGAGGGGGGCCCACGCGGCCAGATTCCTTGGCCGCGTGGGACCCACCAACTTGGCCCTCGTTGCTCCGTTATCGTCGACCTTTCTTCTAGAAGCTTCGTCTTGACCTAAAACCGGCTATAAAAATAGTCCCCCGACGTTTTCCAGAAGAGAGCGCCGCCAAAACACAGAAACCACGAAACAGAGACCTAGAGCTGCAGATTGGAGGGGGAAAACTCCAGCGAGGCGCTGCCGGGGTGGTCTCCATCTCCCCCAACGACATCTCCAGCGTCTCCATGATGAAGAGGGAGTAGTCTCCCTCAGGGATAAGGGCTCATGCCGGTAGCTATGTGGTTTATCTCTCTCTCTCATGGTGTGATCTTTATGTGATCATGAGCTTTGTAATCTAGTTGAATCCATAGATGTTACTCTTCATTATCTTATGAATTATGCTACTCAAGTGGTTTTATTAATGTAATCTCCGGAGTCACCTTTGTCCCATGGTGCGAAGTTGACAGTGTGCGCATCGTGTGTGGCTCTTAGGCTAAAGATTACAGGAATACTTATCATGAATTATTATTTGTGTTAAATGTCTCTATGAAATTGTGGTGTTTGTCTACTACTATCTTAGGGTGCTCAAGTTGACAGTGTGGGGTTCCCTAGATGTGGAATTCGAGTTTAAGGTGTGCTTTTATAGCCCTACGCAATGGATTGGTGTTCGTTATCCAACCGAAGGATAGTTCGGGGTAGCATAGTGAAGAGGAAATATTTATGTATTCAATTATATTATTATTTTTTAGAGTGTCCACTAGTGAAAGTATGATCCCTAGGCCTTGTTTCCAAGCATTGATACACCGTTTTTAGTCACTTTTGTCACTTGTTTGCTTGCTGCCATTTTTATTACAGTATTACAAAATCACCTTTTACCATCCATATCACTTGCATTTTACTATCTCTTCGCCGAACCAATGCACCTATACAATTAGCCATTGTATTAGGTGTGTTGGGGACACAAGAGACTTCTTGTATCTTAATTGCAGGGTTGCTTGAGAGAGGATACATTCAACCTCTACCTCCCGTGGATTCGACAAACCTTGGGTTACTCACTTAAGGGAAATTTGCTGCTGTCCTACAAACCTCTGCACTTGGAGACCCAACAAGTCTACAAGAATAGAAGCATGTAGTAGACATCACCAAGCCGCACTACCTTCCATGGTATTGTGCCGGGTGTCTCTTGTGCACCCATGGGCACAATTTTGGTCGATGTCTTATTCGGCAAGAAGGGGAACTGCAGAACTGAAAGCCTTCAGTTTGAGGTCGTCGACCTCGACAGTCCATATCATGCCTTACTCGGCAGACCGGCATTGGCCAAGTTCATGGCGTCCACTCATGTCTCTTAACTCAAGATGAAGATGTCGGGTCCCAATGGTATCATTACGGTCTCGGGCAACTACAAGCTGTCCATGGAGAGTGCCTCGGCTGGATCACGCCTAGCCGAGTCACTGGTTATCGCTGAAGAGAAGAAGAGGATACATGAAGTGGTGGCACTGGCCCAGTCAGCTCAACTCGGTATGCTAGGTATGACTAACCTACAGCAGAATGCGACATTTCAGGCGTCCAAGGAGACAAAGAAGATCGGTGTCGATGAGGCGTTCCCCGACCGCTCCGTCATTATCGGTGCCGGGTTGGAGGACAAATAGGAAAGCGAGCTCATCCACTTCCTCCGTGAGAATCGGGACATCTTGGCGTGGTCGAATCAGGACCTGCCAGGTGTTCCGAGGGAGTTGGCCGAGCACTCATTACATGTCAGGTCGGATGCAAGACCGGTGAAGCAACCTATGCGACGTCTCGCTGTAGAGAGAAGGAAAGTTGTTGGGGACGAGGTAGCCAGGCTACTTGCGTCCAGATCTATCATGGAAGTGAAGTACCCGGACTGGTTGGCTAACCCGGTCCTGGTAGAGAAGAAAAAAGATGACCCAGATGCGGCCAAAGTTTGGCGCATGTGTATCGATTACACGCACTTGAACAAGGCATGTCCTAAAGATCCATTCCCGTTGCCTCGGATTGATCAGGTGATCGATTCCACGGCCGGGTGTGAACTATTGTCATTTGTAGATGCTTATTCTGGTTTCCACCAGATACCATTGAACTCGGTTGAACAAATAAAGACTGCCTTTATTACCCCGTACGGGGCTTATTGCTATCGTGTTATGTGCTTTGGTTTGAGAAATGCCGGTGCTACATATCAGAGATGCATGCAGAAATGCTTGCATGATCAAATTGGCAAAAATGTACAGGTGTATGTCGACGACATAGTCATCAAGACTAAGGAAAAACATACCTTGTTGGATGATCTCAAAGAGACATTCGCAAACCTGCGAAAATTCCGGTTAAATCTTAACCCGGACAAATGTACATTCGGTGTGCCGGCAGGCAAGTTACTCGGTTTCCTTATGTCAAGCCAAGGTATCGAGGCGAATCCGACAAAGATCCGTGCTATAGAGAGCATGAAGCTACCACAAGGTGTCTCAAGGTTGTTCAGAGGTTCACTGGTTGCCTGGCCTCCTTGAGTCGCTTCATTGGTCGGTTGAGAGAGAAAGCTCTGCCTCTACCAACTATTGAAGAAAACCGATAGATTCAGCTGCACCTCGTAGGTGGATGCGTCGTTTCATGAGCTGAAGAGGATGTTGTCTACAGTGCCAATATTAGCCTCACCACTAGCAAAAGAATCCATGTTGCTCTATATTGCAGCCTCTAACAGGGTTGTTAGTGTCGTGGTAGTGGTAGAACGAGAAGAAAAGGGAACTATGGTGCAGAGACCGGTGTATTATCTAAGCGAGGTAATCTCCTCGTCGAAGCAAAATTATCCTCACTACTAGAAAATGACATACGGTGTGTATATGCCGGCCAAGAAACTGAAGCACTACTTCCAAGAGCACCCTATAACGGTGGTATGTGCAGCGCCAATCTCGGAAATCGTCGGCAACAAAGATGCAAGTGGCCGAGTAGCCAAGTGGGCTATTGAGCTAGCGGCTTACACGCTGTAGTATGCAAGAAGAGATACCATCAAGTCTCAGGCTTAGGCTGATTTCCTCGTCGATTGGGCCGAGATGCAGTTTGAGCCACCAGTGCCTGACTCCAATTACTGGAGGATGCATTTTGATGGATCTAAAGTAAAAGAGGGCCTGGGTGCCGGCGTGGTTCTTACCTCGCCTAAGCGAGATCAGCTGAAGTATGTGCTGCAAGTCCACTTTGCCGCATCTAACAATGTGGCCGAGTATGAAGCATTGATTCGTAGACTCAAGGTAGCCAAGGAAATCGGAATTCGCCGGATAGTGTGTTATGGTGATTCAGATCTGGTGGTTCAGCAAACTTCCGGCAATTGGGATGCTTTGGATGCCAACATGGCAGCATATTGGTTCCATGTCCAGAAAATCTCGGGGTATTTTTATGGTTGTGAATTTCATCACATACGGCGGACAGAAAATGAAAGTGCTGACATGCTGTCCAAGATAGGTTCATACCGCCAGGCCATTCCAGCCGGCGTATCACTGGAACATCTTCGAAAGCCATCAATCAAGCCATCGCCTGAGTCCGAGTCAATATTTATCCCGGAAAATCCGAAACCCGATGTCGTCCCGATGGACGTGGATGTCGGGTGCATTTGGGAGAACTCGGGGACTGCTCGGGAGAACCCGGGGACTTGTCAGCCTATGTTGGGTGTGACAATGTGGGTTGAAGCAATGGTGATCGACGAGCCTGTCCTCCTTGTTCGTCTAGTGCCAGCATGGGCACAACCCATCATGTCATATACGATGGATGGCAGTTTGCCAAGTGATGAGGTCTCGGCTAGACAAGTACAAAGGCGATCCAAAGCTTTTACCATCATCAACAGTGAGCTGTACAAGAGGAGTGCAACCACAGTACTTCAGCGCTGTGTCGAACCAGAGGAAGGGCAAGAAATTCTCGGAGATATTCATCAAGGAGAATGTGGTCATCACGCCTATTCAAGAGCCATGGTGGCTAAGGCATTCCGATATTGGTTTTATTGGCCCAGTGCTTTGCAGCAAGCAGAAGACATTGTCCGGAAGTGCGAGGGATGTCAGAGATTTGCCAACAAGATTCACATGCCGGCTTCAGCACTCAAAACTATTCCAATCACATGGCCGTTTTCTGTTTGGTGTCTGGATATGGTGGGACCTTTCAAGCCAGCCAGAGGAAACATGACTCACATGCTGGTAATGGTGGACAAGTTCACCAAGTGGATAGAGGTGAAGCCAATAAGGAAGTGTGACGGCCGCACGGCTGTATCTTTCTTGAAAGATATTATTCTGAGATATGGTCATCCGCACAACATTATCACGGATAATGGCACCTATTTTGCCGAGGGAGACTTTGCTCGGTTTTGCGAGGAAAAGAGAATCAGGCTAGACCTGGCATCGGTTGCACATCCTCAGTCCAACGGACAAGTTGAAAGATCAAACGCACTAGTGTTATCCGGCATAAAACCCCGGTTGATTGAGCCACTGCTATGCTCTCCGGGGTGTTGGCTGGATGAAATACCGGCAGTGTTATAGAGTCTCCGGACTATGCCGAATCGCTCTACTGGCTACACGCCATTCTTTCTGGTCTATGGAGCAGAAGCGGTCCTGCCAACCGACATAGATCATGACTCGCCAAGAGTCGCACTGTATACAGAATCCGAGGCTAAGGAAGCTCGGGAGAATGATCTCGATCTGCTCGAGGAGGCACGAGAGTTGGCATTGTCCAAGTCAACAATATATCAACATAATCTCTGACACTATCATAGCCGAAAAGTAAACCCTCGCAAGTTCCGCGAGGGGGACTTGGTGCTTAGGCTTGTGCAGCACACCGCCGGGATGCACAAATTGTCACCTCCATGGGAAGGACCATTTATTGTGAGCAAGGCTCTTCATAATTATGCTTATTATCTTATAGATGCTGAGAAGCAAGTAAAAAACAAGATGGACAGATCCGGAGAGGAGACCAAACGACCCTGCAATGTAGCCCTGCTTCGCCTTTTTTACTCCTAAGGACGCAATGTATGTATCTCGGTACCCTGCAATGAAATTTCGGCACCCCGAAAGAGACTCGGGGACTGCCTTGCTTAAAAATTTGTGTTTATCTCTATATTTATCTCTGTTTCCTGTGTGTCGAATGGCTCAAAACCATGTCTCAAAGTTTTTAAGTATTGTATGCTATGTCTTGGTGATCTTGTGACTCGACTGTTGAACGCCAAAATGGTAGACAAGAGCTAAGGTTGCAAAGTGTAGTAAACACGAAAACAAACTCGAGGACTTGGCCCAGGAGCGATCCGATTTTTATTGCTGTTATGAGTTTTGTTCCTCGTTCTTATGTCGGATGGCTCTAGATCATATCTCAAAGTTTCGAGTATTGTATGCTATGTTTTGCATTCTCGTGACTCGACTGTCGAACGCCAAAATGGTAGACAAGAGCTGGGATCGCAACACCTAGTACACAAGAAAACAAACTCAGGGACTTGGCCCAAGGGCGATCCAACATGTGTTGTTTATTAATCCTGTGCTTTGTTCCTTACTTTTATGTCGGATGGTTTTAAGCCTTATCTCAAAGTTTTAAGTATTGTATGCTATGTTTCTATGATCTTGTGACTCGACTGTCGAACAACAAAATGGTAGACAAGAGATAAGGTTACAAAGTATAGTAAACAAGAAAGTAAACTCGGCGACTCGGTTCAAAATGATCCGGCATTCAACAAATCTTGTTATAACTTGCAAAATAGAGTAGCAACCTTAAAAGCTTAAAAGTATATATTACATATGCACCCGGCATCTTGAGGATTTAACGATTTGAGTTTTTCTATAAGTTTAAACAACAGCGCCAGAGGTACTCGGATCTGTAAGAGGAGCGTGAGTCTCAGCGGCTACCTCTGTTGCAGTCTCTGCGGCTGTGCCGGCGGCGGTGTCGGGAGCTGTGTCGGGTTCGGTTTCCTCATCGACCTCCTCTTCATCTTTGCTGTCTTCTTCTTCATCGTCGGAATCTGGGGGACCCTCGACGAAGTCATGAATCGGGGCCTACTTGATGAAGGAGTATGCCCTTTCCCGGCAACGCTGGATGAGTTCCGGATCTGTTGTCCATTTTGAGCCGACGCGCATCGATTGGACCGCGTCGTGGGTTAATCGCTTCATACCAGGAGAGGACATAGATCAGGGCCTCATCTGCACCAACTCGGGCGGCAGATGCCCGCCACTCCTTGAGCCATTTCTTGCAGGCCTGCAGGCACCGGGATAGCTCATCAACCGAGGTCGGGGTCTGAGCATTTGGCCAAAGAACCCAGTACACGCGGATAGCAGCATCAAGGAGACCAACTCCGATAGCTTTCAGAGGCGACAAACGCGCATTCAAGGCCACCAGGTGGTCTGCGATGTTCCACTCTTCCGAGATCAGGCCAGACTCGGCTCTCCTCTGTTGAGCCTTGCGAGTAATGTTATTCGCGGCAGGCTGAGAGTGGGGAAAGTTCCCTGAGAAAAGGATGGCTAATACCGGAATAAGCTATATGACGGTATACATTGGATGTCGGGTAATGACAGAAGAGTAAAAGAGGCTTACTGTCCATCTCCTGGTTGATCCTGGTGAGCTCCGCCAACCATATCTCGGCATTACCCTGGAGGATATGAAGTTCTTGCTGGGCCGAGGTAGCACGGAGTTCGGCTTGCTCTTGTGATTCCTTGAGTTTCTTGGCCTCATCTACCCGGAGCCGTTTTTCCTTTGCGGCAGTTTTCTCAAGCTCGAGACTGTGGCTCTGCACCTTTTCAAGCTCGGCCTGCAGCCGGGATACCTCGCCCCGTTCCTTCTTGAGCTCGTCCTTGTGTGCGTCGTCACGCTCCTTCTGTTTGGCTGTGCCGAGATGGCAGAGTCAGCATATAAAAATTTATGCAAGTGCAAGGTAAAGCACAGAGTGTGAATTACTCTCAAGGGCGGAGATCCGCTTCAGCAGTTCTTCAACCTTAGCCTCCGTTCCGACTATTCATGTCGGCAAAAGAAAAGAAGTTAGAAATGAGATCAAGGCAGTTGTGCATAACTGTTAGGTCGGCAGGAGAAAAGGGTACCTCGGCTGTTCAGCTCGGCTTGCAATTGCTTGTGCTTGTCGGAGAGCTTCCGGTGGGCCAACAGGAGTTTGTGGTGCAGCCGAGTTCGGTTGGTCGTGCAAGACTGAAAAAGGAAATGTTAGTATTATTTGTGAAGATTCGCACGGAGTAATCTTTACTCGACCGAGTTTCAACTACTCGACCCGAATCTCGGGGACTGGGGATAATAGATATCTATTATTAAAAAAGGCTAACAGAGGAATCTTTATTCGGCGGTGTTTACCTCGGCGGCTTTATCGGCTTCAAGGACAGCAGCCTTCACCGCGAACATCTTCTGGGCGAGAAGGCTCGGGCCTGCTGGGTGCCGCGAGGTCACCTCGCCCGTGTCGGCAGGATTCCAATCCATGTTGTACTGCTCAAGCGAGCCCAAGCTTTTTCCGCTCAGAGTTCGCAGCGGAGCAAACCCCCAGCTGGTGGTGGTAGTCTGGATGCCGGTTGATGTTGCTACTGTTGCACCTTGGCTTAGTGGCACGACCAACCGTCTATCCGGGTTGGGCGGTGCTACTTTGGACGGGTCTCTCCCGGTCGCAGAGGGCGCTGTCTTCTTCGTCTGCGGTCGCTGCTTTGGTTGCGGCTGTGTCGGTGGCGGCGGTGCCGTTGCTGTGGCAGTGTCGGTGACGGCTGTTGCTTCTGGTGTGTCGGCGGTGTCGACTGTGGCTGTGGCTGTTGCTGCTGTTGCTGCTATTATTGCTGCTGCTGCTGTGGCTGCTGAGATTGCTCCGGCTCTTCCGGAGTCTTAGCATTTTCTGTCTCGGTGTCCATGGAGTTGACACCGGGATCTTCATCTCGGTCGGGCGCCGAGATGTCGGCTCTGACCGGACCCGTGGCTTCCGTTTCCGAGATGTTCTGCTCCCCTCCGGTTTCGGCTCCGGATCCCGGAGCTGAGGGGTTTGCCAGTGGGCTCATCCTTGGTTGGCTAGGCACACAGGTGTCGGCATGCCCGGACGGCAGCGGCATCACAATCGGTGACCGGATGGAGGATGCACTCTGTGTGACCTCCAGGGGGTCCCTGCAGTGGAATAAGACAATATGTTATCTCGGTCAAAGGAAAAGAGCGAGAAAAACAAAAATGATCAGGATATGGAGTGCATGTCGGCAAAAAATATCTTACCCCGCGATGGTTGGTCTTTGGCGTGGCTTCCTCGACACCTTCTTCTTCTGTTTCTTCTTCGGGGGGCCTGAGGCTTCTGAGGGCCCGGCATCTGAGGACCCGGTCGAGGAGCGCTTCCGGAGCTGACCTCGGCTTCCCACGGCAAGGGGCGGCATGTCGAACACCTGGTCGTCCGGGTTAGATGTCAAGGGTACCGAGTATGAGAAAGCAGTTGAGCGAGGGTTAGGTACCTCTAGAATTTGACAATCGTCATTATCGTCAGACCAATCTCGCACGGATTCTGAAGCGCGAGTCTTACCCGTAGCAGGACAAGGGCCGGCATCGGGGATCGGCATGTAATCCTCGTTATCTGGGTCTTCCGTGTCAGTAACAACGAGATCCTTACCCCACTTGACGGATGGATCCGGTCCATCCTCGGTCTTCTGACGTGCAAATCTCTGCATGACAGACACGAAGAGTTTAGTTAGTACAAAGAGTAAAATAGTACACCGATATACGAGTTTATGTCGGCAGGAAACTTATATCGGCTGAGGTATCAGGTAACTTACGGCGGCGGAAGGTTGTTTCGGCTGTGGGGTTCTTTTCCCCATTCCCAGTCATCCGTCATCTGCGTCTGGGCTATGGCCTTGACGCGCCTCCAGACCTGGGCCTTGCTCAACTCATAGGTGCTTGTCCGAGTTGGATCAAGCGGGCCACTCATGTGGCATATCTTATGAACCCAGCGTTGGAGAGGGGAGACCCAGCGACTAATGAATGTCGCCAGCTGGTCGTCGGCCGACATCCCCTCTTCTTTAAGCTGGATGACGACCCGGTGAATTTCATTCACTTTCGAAATCAGCTCCTTCGGGTCGTACCCCCAGTTGTGCTCTGCAGTGGGTGGACTGACAATGAATCTCGGTAAACCGATCTGATCGACGTCGGTCAAGTTCTTCACGTAGAAGAAAGACCGAAGCCATTTCCGGCATGACTCCAGACCTTGGATGCGAGGGAAGATGGAGGTGCGCTGAGGTATGACGGTGGCGGCCCCGTACTGGGTCATGACCTTGAGTGCGCCGGGGTTTTCTTTATCCGGGAGAACCTGTTTTCGGAACTGGAAGTATTTGGACCAGAGGTTGATGGTGGGCCAGAGGCCGAGATAACCCTCCGAGAAGGAGACATAAGCGGAGAGCATGGTGAAGGCGTTAGCCGGAAGATGGTGAGGTTGGTGGCGAAACTTGTCGAAGAAATTGCTCATGAAATCGATAACGGGGAGCCCGAACCCGCGCTCGAAGTGAGCAACGAAGACGACATACTCACCGGGTTGAAGTACCGGTGCAAGCTCGGGACTAGAAGCCGACATACCACTCCTGCCGGGATACGCCGAGTCCGGATCAGCCAATCGATCTCGGCTTGGGCCACGTCGGAGCCTTCCCAGGCGGCTCTGGTGGATCCCTCCACCACCGTCTCTTCGGTGACCTCGACGGCGGTGGTATCTTGAGAGGCCATCTGGGCGGCGCAACTAGGTGGCGACCACCAGTTGCCCGTGGCGACGCGGCGGTGTGCTGCGGAGAGTTCGCCGGCGGTGAGCAATGTGTCTCTGCGACGGAAAGAGCAAGTGGCAAAAGGAAAAAGAAAAAGGGGAAAAGTTACCGCGCCGGCGAAGCTCGACGCGCTGCGGCGTACGGCGGCGGCGAGCTGCGCGCTGTGCGGTGGCAAAGCTCAGCGTGCGGCGCGTCGGTGGAGTTCGGCTACGGTGGCGGCATCGGCGCTCAAGGAGCGTGTGGCGGCGATGGGCTCTGCGCGCTGGAGGAGGAGATGGAGAGAAAAAGAGATGCAAATGCGAGGGGGAAAAAGTTACCTCCTCTCTCCAATTTAACGGCGAGGGGAGATCGTGCG
Source organism: Puccinellia tenuiflora (assembly GCA_012064385.1). Classification (NCBI taxonomy): domain Eukaryota; kingdom Viridiplantae; phylum Streptophyta; class Magnoliopsida; order Poales; family Poaceae; genus Puccinellia; species Puccinellia tenuiflora. Next base: position 304,210 of record QRDG01000314.1, on the reverse strand, counting down.
CCCTGGATCCGTTCTGCACGATCTCCGTAACCGGCGGGGGAAACCACCCCACGATCTGCCCCACGATCGGCCACAGGTGGTCAACCGCTCGGTGTGGCGCAGGTAATCGTGCGGGACTCGAGGCGCTGCGCGGGCGGTGCAGTCAAAACACTTGAGTGCCTGTGCGGACGTAATAGCTGGTGGGACCAGCATGACACGTGTGACACGCATTCTATGGTCACGTCCATCCGCGCACGGGAACCCAAGCGTCTCGCAGAGATGCTCTTCCACGTGTGTTGACCAGAGACTCGGAGCAGACGAGGAGTTCTTCTGTATGTCAGAGTAGTACCGACATAAAGTTGGATATCAGGTCTGGATGGCAATCAATTTCCGACATATAAGCTGAGCCAGCATATGGTATGTCGGTGATCATTTAAGTTTTTGTTGTTGGGTAAAGCTGTCGTGGCCCTTCATCCGAGGCTGCAGGATCGCGCCAGCTTCGGGGACTAATGTCGGGGGCGACCCCCGGATAGGGTCAAGGTAATGAAGTAAGTGTAGTCCCGGAGTTGACCGGGTCAGTGTTGACCGACATAAGGTGGACAGGCATGGTCGAGATAGCCACGCTGGCATAAACCTACATATTGGAACCGACATATCAGGACCGACATACAAAGGTATGTCGGTTTGTCTTCACAGTTCCTCGTATGTGCAGGGGGAGCGAACCGAGTCAAGTGTATCTGGCATGGCTATGCCGGATAAGGAGGAGGCGCCTTATCTCGGTTGATGGTCAAGGCATGCGTCCCATCCCTTCAATCACGGAGCAAGGCATGGCGTCACACCGCAAGTACGATGTGATATGTCTCCACCATACCGCTGACTAGGGCGGTACGGGGGAGCAGTGCACAGGAGTGGAGGGAGTGTCCTGTCCAGGGCAGAGGAGACATGGCGACCACGGGCTGACGCCAGCCAGGGATGGCCACAGTAGTTAGAGCCGCACTGTAACCTGGGCACCATTATATAAGGTGCCCGAGGCCCTCGTAGGAAAGAGAGAGAGCTCTGATCATTGGCACTGACCAACGAAAGGAGAGCAAACGTTAGACTTTAGACATCAGCCCGACATACAGCTCGAGGAGCTCCTTTGTAACCCGGATTGTGATTCTTATACATTCAGACAAGTAGAGTAGGGGTTTCACCTCCTCACGAGGGCCCTGAACCTGGGTAAATTGTGTGTATGTGCTTGTGTACTTCTATGCGAGTAATTCTACGCACCATCCCTCCCCGGTGCCAACAGCGTCCATCGGCCCCAACTTAAGCCATCCCATGACATCTGTCAGTTCACCACGACGACAAGTGATGCCAATGAAGCCGGCCACACCCCGGAGTAGGATCTTTGGCCCTCTCAACCTCACACCACACTTTTATACATAAGGTATGGCACCATCTAGCTTTTTGTGGGATTCCGATGCTCCAGAGCCCCGCTTCGGTGAATCCCGGACCCTGGTGGGAAAATGTCAAACTTCCCGTCTACCCCTTTGACCGACGTCGAAAGGGGGTAGACCAGTGGACTTTTTTGCTTGGTTGTGTTAGGTTATAGGCCATAGGAATATGGGAACCAAAAATCTTCACAAGATTCCCTCCGGTTCACCCGAAGGGTGAATTTCGAGCTCTAATAAGTCAATAAACTTACTATGGAGGACGATGCTTACTATGAAATCGATATACTTACTAGGGAGGAAGTGATGCCAATGAAGCCGGCCACACCCTGGAGTAGGATCTTTGGCCCTCTCAACCTTGCACCACACTTGTATACATATGGTATGACACCATCTAGGTTTTTTGTGGGATTCCGATGCTCCAGAGCCCCGCTTCGGTGAATCCCGGACCCTGGTGGGAAAATGTCAAACTTCCCGTCTACCCCTTTGACCGACATCGAAAGGGGGTAGACCAGTGGACTTTTTTTTCTTGGTTGTGTTAGGGTATAGGCCATAGGAACATGGAAAACCAAAAATCTTCACAAGATTTCCTCCGGTTCGCCCGAACGGTGTGTTTCGAGCTCTAAGTCGATAAACTTACTATGGAGGATGAAGTGATGCCGGTGAAGCCAGCCACACTCCGGAGTAGGATCTTGGCCCTCTCCACCTCCCACCACACTTGTATGGATATGGTATGGCACCATCTAGGTTTTTGTGGGGTTCGGATGCTCCAGAGCCCCGCTTCGGCGAAACCGAAACCCCGGTGGAAAAAAGTCAAACCTCCCATCTACCCCTTTGACCGACATCGAATGTGGGTAGACCAGCAGACTTTTTTGCTTTGTTGTGTTAGGGTAGGCCATAGGAACATGGGAAACCAAAAATCTTCACAAGATTCCCTCCGGTTCGCTCGAACGGTGTGTTTCGAGCTCTAAGTCGATAAACTTACTAGGGAGGACATGATGCCGATGAAGCCGGCCACACCCCGGTATAGGATATTTGGCCCTCTCAACCTCACGCCACAGTTGTATACATATGGTATGGCACCATCTAGGTTTTTGTGGGACTTTGATGCTCTAGAGCCCCGCTTCGGTGAATCCCGGACCCTGGTGGGAAAATGTCAAAATTCCTGTCTATCCCTTTGACCGACATCGAAAGGGGGTAGACCAGTGAACTTTTTTGCTTGGTTGTGTTAGGGTATAGGCCATAGGAACATGGGAAACCAAAAATCTTCACAAGATTCCCTCCGGTTCGCCCGAAGGGTGAATTTCGAGCTCTAATAAGTCAATAAACTTACTATGGAGGACGAAGTGGTGCCAGTGAAGCCGGCCACACTCCGGAGTAGGATCTTGGCCCTCTCCACCTCCCACCACACTTGTATGCATATGCTTGTAGCGGACCTGCAATTAAAAATTGGCAAGATCCCAGTGTATAGTGCTAGTCCCTGGATCGAATCGCTAGCACACACAGTTTACGATGAATAACATAACATTGTATCAATTTATTACACGAATGATCCAGAAGTTATAAATATTCATTACAAGGTGCATAGCTCGAAGCTAGCTTTGAAAGAGTTGCAGCGGAATAAATAACATAAAGCATGGAGTCCTCATCATCTCGATGCAGCCACAGGCGAGCATGTTGGTTGAAGACTCGAAACCCTGATTCGATCCTTACTAATCGTCACTAATCGTCAAGACAACCTGCAACAGTAAAAGCGTTGCAGCCAAAAATTGGTCAGAACCATATGAATGGATATGGCAAGTGATACTTGTGGACTCATAAAGGAAAACTTCTAACATCTATATGCATATCTGGCTGGTGGAGTTTTGAAGGCTCTTTGCGTAAAGCAAGTTTTATCCTATAAAAACATTTTGACTCAATAAGTGGTAACACTGGGAAACTCCAGCATAACCGCGACAACACTTGGTAAACTCCAGTGTGTCAGGTGACTACACACGGTAAACTCCGGTGAGTCACTTATTGTTGTTCACTAACAAGTTTTATTTAGAAGCTGGCATGATGAGATTCTTCCATTGTCATCCTTGTCCAGCTGCTCAAAATTGTCCGTAACCGGGGACATGGCTATGATCATAGTTTGACACTCTCGAGAGGTTGTGCACTTTCACCACGAGACTCAATCAACCCATTCTGTCCTTGACCCTCATGTAGTGAAAAGGAAAGGAGGAGATTGAGACGAGACCTTTTGGGAAAAGTCCCTACTTAGTCAAGATAGGGGCCATCTATCAAGTGGTTGCACGGGAAGCAATCTAAACTTGGAGCAACTTGAAATCTCTTTGATCCTGAGTGGTTGTCGGCAGTGTGATCCATACTCCAAAACTGGAGAATCAACCTCTTCTAGCAATTTTATACTCCCAACACTGGGGAAATGCTTAAACCAACCACACACCCAGGTAGTTCTTTAACTTAGTTATTTTTCAAAACATTTACCAAGACAACATCTTTGCAAGGCTAAGCAAATCTACTAAGTTAAAGGCTACTACAACAACATGGTATAAGAGGGGTGGCTACACTACTTTGGGATTTCATAGCATAGCATAGCATAGTAGTAGTACTCCTATAATGCATACTACTCAACAAAATAGCTACTCATGCATAGACAAAATACTTAGGGAAATTTATGCAGTGAGAATCACTTGCCTTGGAAACAGGTTGAGCAGGAGCAACAATTGCTCGAATTCCCGGGTCTCTCCGAATAATCTAATTAAAATAAACAAGCCACACATAAACACATAAAACAATAATAACAATACAACAAAATGTGCTATGCATGAAATGCATCTAAAATCATAAATAAAATACTAACTATTGTTTTCTGGTTTTTAGAAACATGCATGAAGTCAAAATGCATTTAAAACAATTTTTACTTTAACAACAATACAAAACAAATCCCAAAAAGGGCATAAACACTAATTTAAAATTACTATTAAACAAAATAATTACAGAAAATATGGGAGTGGTCTTACTGGACAGAGGACTTCAAAACTAAACTAACCCAATTGGATTCACTCAAAAATCTATTTTTAAACTAAAGTTATGCCAAATTTACTCAAACAACACATTTGAAATTTGAATAAATTTAAACATGTCAAAACAGAAAACTAAAATGCCAGAAAGATTCTACAGGTTCTAAGGATTTCAAATATATAAAAATATTTGAATTTGGCCATGTAGATAAAAAGATATGATAAATCTAAGATGCAGGGGCTTTTCTGTAAAACAGACAGATTAAAATAAAACCAGAAAATTCTTCTCCACGCTGGCGCTGACTGGATCTGACTTGGCGGCCTCTGATTGGCTGGGGGTGCTGACTAGGCTGCCACGGGTGCGCTGACTGGACCGTACCGGTTCGGTTTAAGGAAAAAAAAACAGCGGCCGTCGGATCTAAATCGAACGGCCCAGATCTAAACAGCCAAAGGAGGGCGGCGCGGCCTCGCCGGAACCCTAGCCGAGGCGGCGGCGACGGCGCGGCATGCGCGTTTCGGCATGCACAGAGGGCGAGGGAGGGGGCTTCCGGTACCTTTGCAGAGAGGAGGGCGAGGTGGACGTGTTGGCGAGGTAGTCGGCGTTGAGGCGTCCTGGTTCCCGAGCAATCCTTCGCCGGAGTTGCTCCCGCGGGCGGCCGGGCGCGGTCGATGATGCCTGCGTCGAACTGAGGCACGGGACCGGGCAAAACGATGTCAAAACGAAGCGCAAAAGAAAATGAAGAAGATAGGAGGTGGAGAGAGGGCGCGGGGACGCCGGGCTTCACCGGAATCGACGAATTCCGCCGGCGGCCGTGGCGGATAAGTGAGCTCGATTTGGGGCAGCCCGGTGGCGATTGGGAGGTGAGAGGAGGGGGCAAACGGAGAGGAGATGGTGGGGGTTAAGAGGCGCGCGAAGGTGCGGCAGTTCGCACTCGCGGGAGTGCGCAATCAAGCGAGGGAGTCGACGGGGCGACGGGCGAGCTCCCGTGGTCGTTGGCGATGATGCTGACATGCGGGACCCGCATGTCAGTGGGAGGGGAGGGAAGGAGGCGCGGGCTGGTTGGTTTGCTGGGCCGGCCCAGTTGGGCTGGCTCGGCTGGACCTTTTTTTTTTTTTGTAAACAAAACCTTTTTCAATTCCTGTTTTTTCAAAACAACAACAAAACCACCCCAAAACATTTCAGAAAAATTTGATAAAATACTTTTTGAAAAGCTTGTTAAATATAGAACACTTTGGCACTTAGCTTGCCAACAAAATAAAATAAAATAATTGATTTTTCCATCAAGGGTTATTTAACCCTATTAGGTCAAAATAATTGTTTTACACCAAAAATTGAGTTTAAAACTCAAAACAAATAAATTGAAATGCAATGCAGCAAGATGATGATGCATGAATGCATGTTTTTGAAATTTTGAAAATTTTGGGATGTTACAATGGTATGGCACCATCTATGTTTTTGTGGGGTTCCGATGCTACAGAGCCCAGCTTGGCGAAACCGAAACCCCGGTGGGAAAATGTCAATCTTCCCGTCTACCCTTTGACTGCCATCAAAAGGAGGTAGACCAGTGGACTTTTTGCTTGGTTGTGTTAGGGTATAGACCATTGGAACATGGGAAACCAAAAATCTTCACAAGATTCCCTCCGGTTCGCCCGAAGGGTGAGTTTCGAGCTCTAATAAGTCGTTAAACTTACTATGGAGGACGAAGTGATGACGGTGTAGCCGGCCACACTCCGGAGTAGGATCTTGGCCGTCTCCACCTCCCACCACACTTTTATGCAGATGCTATGGCACCATCTAGGTTTTTGTGGGGTTCTGATGCTCCAGAGCCCCGCTTCGGTGAAACTGAAACCCCGGTGGAAAAAAGTCTAACTTCCCATCTACCCCTTTGACCGACGTCGAATGGGGGTAGACCAGTGGACTTTTTTGCTTTGTTGTGTTAGACTAGGCCATAGGAACATGGGAAACCAAAAATCTTCACAAGATTCACTCCGGTTCGCTTGAAGGGTGAGTTTCGAGCTCTAATAAGTCGATAAACTTACTATGGAGGACAAAGTGATGCCGGTGAAGCCGGCCACACTCTGGAGTAGGATCTTGGCCCTATCCACCTCCCACCACACTTTTATGCATATGGTATGGCACCATCTAAGTGTTTGTGGGGTTCCGATGCTCCAGAGCCCCGCTTCGCCGAAACCGAAACCCCGGTGGAAAAAAGTCAAACTTCCCGTCGACCCCTGTAACCGACGTCGACTGTGGGTATACTAGTGGACTTTTTTTTTGCTTGGTTGTGTTAGGGTAGGCCGTAGGAACATGGGAAACCAAAAAAATTTCACAAGATTCCCTCCGGTTCGCCCGACCGGTGTGTTTCGAGCTCTAAATCGGAAAACTTACAAGGGAGGAAGTGATACCAATGAAGCCGGCCACACCCCGGACTAGGATCTTTGGCCCTCTCAACCTGACACCACACTTGTATACATATGGTATGGCACCATCTAGGTTTTTGTCGAATTCTGATGCTTCGGAGCCCCGCTTCGGTGAATCCCGGACCCTGGTGGGAAAAGGTCAAACTTCCCATCTACCCCTTTGACCGACGTCAAAAGAGGGTAGACCAGTGGACTTTTTTCTTGGTTGTGTTAGGGTATGATGTGGACATCGCCACTAAGTATTTGATTCCTGCAAGGCGTGCTAATACAGTACATTCTGCGAGCATCAATGGCGCAATCCAGGAGAGAGCCACGAGTCCGTTAGAGCATGATAGCGGCAAGGTGCAGTTTATTTCCGTCAGGAAGATTGCTATAGAGATTGTTGCACCGGATGAAGTTAAACCCACCTTCAGAACTCCTTGTACAGCTTCCGTCGTGACAGGAATCAGTTAATCAAAGTTAGTTTTATAGTACTAGCTAGGTACGTACGTATTTGAGTCCTAGTCTTTCACGTGAGTGAGAGTTGTGTCCTATTTACTTTTGGCCTCTTGTGTTTACGCGTGGCCGGATGTTTAATTAGGAAAGTTTGATTAGTATTGGTAAGAAAGAGAGTCCTATTAGTATTTTACTAGTCCAAGTCGGTTTGTTACGGAAGGAAATATTCTAGTCTGTTACGTGTCTGCGTGCACTATATATTTAGATGCCGGCATCCGTGTAAGCTAGGTTAATTTTTATTGAGTTGAATAAAATACAGAAAACATCCCATGTCGGGGGACACCAAATACCGTGTGCATCGTTGTTGATTCGTGAGAGATTTTTGTTGCTGTTGTGCGTGGAGTTGATCTAATCTAGTCGATGCAAGATTTTGTGCTTACGATCTCGTATTCTTACTGGATCGGAAGTTCTTGTTGCCGTACCGTGAAAGATCAGGCCATCTACTCGCACGATTTTATGAGGCATCGATTTGTTCCTGAGCACTATAAAAGAAATCTGCACATCAAACTGCAGCGTCTTTCTCAAGGTAATTTGAGTGTTGATGAATATTTTAAGGAGATGGAATTGCATATGATTCGTATAGAGACTGTGGAGGAACCGGAAGCGACGATGGCACGTTTCTTTAATGGGCTGAACGTCGAGGTGCAAGATCGAGTTGAGATGACAGTCTACTACAATATACAAGATCTTGTGCACCAAGCTATGCGTGCAGAGCAACAGATTAAGCGATGCCCAGCTACTGCCACGACAAGCACATGGCGACGTCCGCAACATAAGGGAGAGGATATTATGCCTAGTTCCAACACGGTGGGAACAAATCGCTCTAATGTTTCTGCACATAAGGATGCTCCAAAATCTGGCATGTCAAGGGCTGATTCTAGTGCACGCCACACATACTAGTAATATAGAATGCTTCAAGTGTGGAGGGAGGGGGCATAAGCAGCGCGACTGTACTAATCCGAAGAGAGTGTTGCTCACAAAAGATGGTTATGTCTCAACTAGCGATGGAGAAGAAGTTGAGGACACGTCTAGTGACAAGTCTGAAGATCTTTAAGAGGAGATTATGGATGGAAATCAAGCTGTTGCGTCATACCCATCGTTGATGGTGCAACGTGTGCAAGCAGATCGTATAGAAGATAAGGGGCAGCGGTGGAATATTTTTCAGACTCAGTGCAAGATCAACGACACCAATTGCAAGTTGATTATTGACGGTGGAAGCTACACCAACATGGTCAGTAGAGGTTTGGTGGACGCATTAGCATTGCCTACATGGAAACATCTGCAACCACACTGCATCGAGTGGTTATATGAATCTGGCAAGTTGAAAGTCACTCACAAGGTGCGTCTCAAATTTTCAGTTGGTGACTATACTGATACAGTGATTTGTGACGTCTTGCCTATGGACGCATGCCACTTGTTATTGGGGAGACCATAGCAATATGATCATCATGCCACACATGAGGGAAGGTCCAACACTTATTCTTTTTGGGATGACGGAAGACGGCGCATTCTGCAGAAGAAGGCCGAGAAGACTAGTCCAAAACCGAGGACGGTTTTGTTTCAAGGGGGAGGGGATGATGTGGACATCGCCACTAAGTATTTGATTCCTGCAAGGCGCGCTAATACAGTACATTCTGCGAGCGTCAATGGCGCAAACCAGGAGAGCGCCACGAGTCCGTTGGAGCATGATAGCGGCAAGGTGCAGTTTATTTCCGTCGGGAAGATTGCTATAGAGATTGTTACACCGGATGAAGTTAAACCCACCTTCAGAACTCCTTGTACAACTTTCGTCGTGACAGGAATCAATTAATCAAAGTTAGTTTTCTAGTACTAGCTAGGTACGTACGTATTTGAGTCCTAGTCTTTCACGTGAGTGAGAGTTGTGTCCTATTTACTTTTGACCTCTTGTGTTTACGCGTGGCCGGATGTTTAATTAGGAAAGTTTGATTAGTATTGGTAAGAAAGAGAGTCCTATTAGTATTTTACTAGTCAAAGTCGGTTTGTTATGGAAGGAAATATTCTAGTGTGTTACGTGGCTGCGTGCACTACATATTTAGAGGCCGGCGGCCGTGTAAGCTAGGTTGATTTTTATTGAGTTGAATAAAATACAGAAAACATCCCATGTCGGGGGACACCAAATACCGTGTGCATCGTTGCTGATCCGTGAGAGATTTTTGTTGCTGCTGTGCGTGGAGTTGATCTAATGTACTCGACGCAAGATTTTGTGCTTATGATCTTGTATTCTTGCTGGATCGGAATATCTTGTTGCTGTACCGTGAAAGATCGGGCCATCTACTCGCACAATTCGGCGTCTCGCTGGTTCGTGCCTCATCAGGGTATAGGCCATAGGAACATGGGAAACCAAAAATCTTCACAAGATTCCCTTTGGTTCGCCCGAAGGGTGAGTTTCGAGCTCTAATAAGTCGATAAACTTACTATGGAGGACGAAATGATGCCGGTGAAGCCGGCCACACTCTGGAGTAGGATCTTGGCCCTCTCAACCTCCCACCACACTTGTATGCATATGGTATGGCACTATCTAGGTTTTTGTGGGGTTCCGATGCTCCAGAGCCCCGCTTTGGTGAAACCAAAATCCCGGTGGAAAAAAGTCAAACTTCCCGTCTACCCCTTTGACCGATGTCGACTGTGGGTATACCAGTGGACTTTTTTTCTTGGTTGTGTTAGGTTAGGCCATAGGAACATGGGAAACCAAAATTCTTCACAAGATTCCCTCCGGTTCCCCCGAACGGTGTGTTTCGAGCTCTAAGTCGATAAACTTCTATGGAGGAAGTGATGCCAATGAAGCCGGCCACACCCCGGAGTAGGATCTTTGGCCCTCTCAACCTCACACCACACTTGTATTCATATGGTATGGCACCATCTAGGTTTCTGTGGGATTCCGATGCTCCAGAGCCCCGCTTCGGTGAATCCCGGACCCTGTTGGGAAAATGTCAAACTTCCCGTTTACCCCTTTGACCGACGTCGAAAGGGAGTAGACTAGTGGACTTTTTTGCTTGGTTGTGCTAGGGTATAGGCCGTAGGAACATGGGAACCCAAAAATCTTCAAAAGATTCCCTCCGGTTTGCCCGAAGGGTGAGTTTCGAGCTCTAATAAGTCGATAAACTTACTATGGAGGACGAAGTGATGCCGGTGAAGCCGGCCATACTCCGGAGTATGATCTTGGTCCTCTCCGCCTCCCACCACACTTGTATGCATATGGTATGTCACCATATAGATTTTTGTTGGGTTCCGATGCTCTAGAGCCCCGCTTCGGCGGAACCCAAACCATGCTGGAAAAGGTGAAACTTCCCGTCTACCCCTTTGACCGACGTCGAAAGGGGGTAGACTAGTGCACTATTTTTCTTGGTTATGTTAGGGTAGGCCATAGGAACTTGGAAAATGAAAAATCTTCACATGATTCTTTCCGGTTTGTCCGAAGAGTGAGCTTTGAGTTCTAATAAGTCGATCAACTAACTTACTAGGGAGGAAGTGATGCCGATGAAGTCGGCCACACTCCAGAGTAGGATCTTGGCTTTCTCAACCTTCCACCACACTTGTATACATATGGTATGGCACCACCTAGGTTTTTGTGGTTCCGATGCTCCAGAGCCCCGCTTCGGCGAAACCCGGACCCTGGTGGAAAAAATTCAAACTTCCCGTCTACCCCTTTGACCGACGTCGAATGGGGGTAGACCAGTGGACTCTTTTGCTTGGTTGTGTTGGGGTAGGCCATAGGAACATGGGAAATGAAAATTCTTCACAGCATTCCCTTCTGTTTATCCGAAGGGTGAGTTTCGAGCTCTAATAAGTCGATAAACTTACTACGGAGGAAGTGATGCCGATGAAGCCGGCCACACTCCAGAGTAGGATATTAGCCCTCTCAACCTCCCAATACACTTGTATACATATCGCATAGCACCACCTATGTTTTTGTGGGATTCCGATGCTCCAGAGCCCCGCTTCGGTGAAACTGAAACCCCGGTGGAAAACAGTGAAACTTACCGTCTACCCCTTTGACCAAGGTCAAATGGGGGTAGACCAGTGGACTTTTTTGCTTGGTTGTGTTAGGGTAGGCCATAGGAACATGTTAAACCAAAAATATTTACAAGATTCCCTCCGGTTCGCCCGAAGGGTGAGTTTCAAGCTCTAATAAGTTGATAAACTTACTATGGAGGACGAAGTGATGCCGGTGAAGCCGGCCACACTCCGGAGTAGGATCTTGGCCCTCTCCACCCCCCCCCCACCACACTTGTATGCATATGGTATGGCACCATCCAGATTTTTGTGGGGTTCCGATGCTCCAGAGCCCCGCTTCGGCGGAACCCAAACCCCGGTGGAAAAAGTCAAACTTCCCATCTACCCCTTTGACCGACGTCGAAAGGGGGTAGACTAGGGGACTACTTTTCTTGGTTATGTGATGGTAGGCCATAGGAACATGGAAAACAAAAAATCTTCACAAGATTCTCTCTGGTTCGTCCGAACAGTGAGCTTTGAGCTCTAATAAGTCGATAAACTAACTTACTAGGGAGGAAGTGATGCCGATGAAGCCGGCCACACTCCAGAGTAGGATCTTGGCTTTCTCAACCTCCCACCACACTTGTATACATATGGTATGGCACCACCTAGGTTTTGTGGGATTTCGATGCTCCAGAGCCCCGCTTCATCGAAACCCGAACCCTGGTAGAAAAAAGTCAAACTTCTCGTCTACCCCTTTGACTGACGTCGAATGGGGCACTAGAACAGAAAATCTTACCCGTGGCGTACCAAAATTGCTTACCCGTGGCGCAGGGGCCTGCGCCACGGATTGCCACGCCATGGGTAATATATAGCCGTGGCGCAGGCACCCATGTGCGCCACGGGTATATTTGGTTAGCCGTGGCGCACAGGTCCTGGTGCGCCACGAGTACTTAGCCGTGGCGCAGGCCCGTATGTGCGCCATGGCTAAGGAGGCATACCCGTGGCGCACCATCCCACCATGCGCCACGGCTAGGCTTTGTGGTGCGCCACGGCTAGGTTTTTCTGTATTTTTTATATACTGCGTATTTATACAGATGCTAATATAGGTATTTATACAGACATATTCTATAATACAATTTGCAGAACAATATACATAATACATAGATCACATGCATTATAACTGAAAATAGATATAAGAAGACAAAATTATATACATCACATGCATGCATCTCCATCGAAATTGAGTAGCAAGTTCGATCATCACATTACAAACTAAAGGAAGTTTAATTACAACACGAATTTCATCGACTGTTTGAACATAAACTACACAGGTAGATAAGCTAGGCGTCGACGGTCTTCGGGGCCGGGAAGGGGCGGACGCCTTCTTTCGTCGTGAAGGGCCGGATGTCGCCTTGTGCCTTTATACGTCGTTCCACCTCCGCATTATCGAGTGGAGCGCCGTCATAGTAGAACATGCCTCCAACGACGCAGACATCGTGTAGTATGATCCGTGCGAACGTCTCCTGGATGCGATAGAATTCTTGTCGGAGATCACGATCTTGGATCGTCGCCAAGTTTTCGGCCCAGCATTGGAGTTGATCTGGCAACTTAAGTTTCTCTTCATCCCGTACGAAGGCACGGATCTGATGGATGGTGTAGTAGGCATCCCTTTCGCTGTTCTTTGCTTGCGTGATGCACGTGAAGTTGATAATATGGTGGAATGATAGCACACCTCCTCTTCCAGGTCTCTTCCTTTTGAAGACGCCTCCCCTCATATTGAAGCCCACTAGTGCATTATCCAGAGCCTTCTTGAGGTTGGTGTAGTCTTTCGGCTTGTCCTCCCTACCCGAGTCCAAATATGTGACTACGGAATATTTCGGGCAAAGAACGAGCAGGACGCAGTACTTGTCTCTGGGCAAAACAATTTAGACAGTGTTAGAAAAATAATGATAGAAATCTAATGAAGCATCTTCATTATGGCATATATAATGACTACTTACTCGGGATAGTAAGGCAAGAGAATGTAATCCTTCCACTTATTCTCCACCATGATTTCTTCGAGGTGTCTCGACATAAATTGCCAGGCTTCATGGCTTCTAAAGTTGGTCTCGATCATGTAGTAGGGGTCCGCTATCGCGACGCCCCCGATCTTCTCTTTTAGGACCTGGTGGGACGTACTGAGACAGAATAAGCGGACTAAATGAGGATGGAGCCGCTTCAAGTTAAACATCTTGAAGATGTCATCAAATCGCACGAATAGCAAATCCACCGGCTCTTGTTTGCAAAAGCCATCAACTGCCTCTGGCACCTTGGCAGTGAAGAGCGGGTGTGGGTGTGTTGGATCTTTCATTTTAAGAAGATCCAGCTCTCGTGTCAGAACACGCTCATACATCATCTGCATATCCCCACTCATGAGTTGGAGCACATCAGGCAGTACCATCGGTCGACCCGCAATATGCATTTCCCACGAAACATCTTTGCTCGGTCCTGGTTCGTCCTTAAACCGGATCGGCCGTAGAGCCGCCGGCTAGCTGCTAGAGGCATTGGCACCCTGCTACGGCTTTGGAGGCAGCGACGGCTGCTTGGCGGATGCATAGTCGCTCTTCCTAGTTCTTTTCCGCCCCTTCTTAGGCTTCGGAGGGATGCCTCCTCCGGCCGCTAGCGCTTCACGACAGGTCCCAAGTAGTGTGTTGGGGCTCAGGATAGCTTGTGTTGCTTCTTTCTGCGTGAAGTCGTCGGCTGGAGGCGTCTCTTGAGAATCGAACAGACCCTTCGTGCACGCGGTTTTATCTGCTTGACCAGCGGGCTCGTGCGTGTGCGAAGCAGTCGACGGTTCATCAAGAGGAGCCATTAACCCTCCGTCGTCGCAGCGGTCATCAGCGATGTAGCAGTCATCGAAGATGTCGTCTTTCTGTGCCGCGGGCTCTTTAAGTTGTGGTGGTGCTGGTGCGATGGCCTTGACAGGGTTTTGCCCCAACCCGACTTGCGGTGTTGCCTGTGGAGTGTCCGGACTTAGACGGATCTGGGTTTTCGGCCATATCATGGTCCAGGGGATGCATTCACGGAGGAGCAGATGGTCCTCGGCTCCCACGGGTTGATAAGGAGGATCCACCTCATTGCAGCCCGAGAACACCCTAATCAGTGAAACCTTAAAGCAGCCATCGGGTATCGGCGTGTTGTGGTGCATGCGATTTTTTGGCGCAATGATGGTAGCCCTAGCAACAGCCTTCAACTCTCCATTCACATGGTGTAGGAGAGTGCATCTAGTGTCGCCCTGCGAAGTACATGCATGTAGGGCGTTAGAGATGCAAGGCAAAGGCAAAATGGATGAAGTAATATGCGTTGAGCCTACGACGCTTAGATACCGTGAGGGCGTCGAGCTCGGCCATTGTCGAGACACCGCCGACGACTTGCGACACGGAGTCGGAGTGGGCGCCGCTTGGGGTGTTGCCGGCCCGCGAATTCTCCGGAAGAGGCGACGGCGTGGTGTGGACCGACAAATTATCTCGAACAGGTGGAGGTGACGGCGTGGTGTTGGCGGACGAAGCCGCCGACGCGGTGTTGGCCGTTTTGCCTCCAAAGTTGGGCACTGGACACGGCCCTTGTCGACCTCCGTCGATCCAATCCGTTACCGAGGTCACGACGGAAGGAAGGAAACCGACGAGCGCCTTGGCCACTAGTTCGTTGACTATATCCTCCTGCTTGCGCATCTTCCTCTCCTTCCGCGTCTCCTTGTCCTCGGCATAATAGTCACACCATAGGACCTTGCCATTGCCGACAACACGGCCACCTGACCGTGGCTTGTCCAGATCCCGCCCCTTGACCTTGTTCAACGCCGCGTTGAATGGAGTGTCCCACACGGACTTCGTCGATCCCTGGAAGGAGCTCTCATCCGCGGCTCTAGAACTTTCTACATCCTCCAGAGCCTTTTGGAACTTCACGACAGCAGGATCCGTCTTAAGTTCCTTGGTAACCGGGTTCTCCATGAACCGAGCCCTGACAAAATTTCTAGTCTGCTTGTCTTTAAATTTGTCGATGGGGTTAGAGATGCGCTTAGTTGCCCACTCAGCATCCTGCTTCTCCCATTTTGGCTCAGCCACGAAGTAACCACCACTTCCGAGATGGTGGTGTCCTACATTCTTCGAGTTCATCCACCTCCCCCATTCACTCATTTTCTTGGATACAGGTAGTCCGAGCCTGCCCCGGAAAATCCTAAGGTCTTCTTCGTTGACCCGCTCCTTATTCCAGATCTCCTCGGGACTTTTATCGTGTTCGATCAATTTTTTGACCCTAGATCTCCAGCTGGACAAGGCCGTGCTCATCTTCGTGAGGGCAAAGTTGTTGACGGCATTGAGTTTTTTCAAATCATGATTACCGTCTTCATCGGCCCTGTAGGCCGGCGGGAACTCATACCGTTCATGCAGCCTCTTGATGAGGCGGAGGCGCAAACCCGCTTTATTAGCATCCCTTATGTTATCCTCATAGACAGGGACGACATCTCGAAGGATGCATGCCACTTGGAGGCCATACCGTGCGGCGACCCCTGTAGGCTCTAAAGGCGCCCCACCGTCGGACACTTGGGTGATCGCTTGCCTCAAGGCCCGGACCTTGTTCTTACTCCTCTCCTTCCTAGCCTTTTTGGCTTGGCTACCATCTGTGCGTTCTCCGCCATCAGTGGTCGCGCCGCCATCCCCAGCGCCACTAGTAGTGGTATCATTGCCATCCTCGGCGCCACTATTATTGGCGCCCTCGTCGCCATCCCCGGTGCCACTATTATTGGCATCCTCGGCAACATCCCTAGTCGGCTCATCGTAGTAGCTCCAGAAGTCCGCGTTCTTCTCTCTGGCTAGTACTTCCACGCTTAACTGCCGAGAAGAAGCTCCGGCCTCATCGTTGTTAGCCATGTGTTCTGCGTGTGACAGCAAAATGGAACGTGTTAGTTAAAACAAACAAAAAAAATACATATGCCGATGTTTTATCGAAATGTCGAATCATTTCCGTTCTGGCAAATTTCCGGCGGCACTCCTATTGCCAAAAATTAGCAAAGGTCATGCAAAAAATTTCACGGAAAAATTCGGCATGACCTTTGCTAATTTTTGGCCATAGGAGTGCCGGAAATTTGCCGAAACGGAAATGAATCGACATTTCGGCAAAACATCGGCACTCATCTAAAATCCCTGCAAAGTTCACAACAAAACCGGCACACAACTCCGGCAAGATACAAACATATTCATCATACATATAAACCGGCATACAACTCCGGCAAGAATACAAACATTCATCACAGACGAACCGGCACACAACTCCGGCAATATACAAACATTCATCACACATATAAACCGGCACACAACTCCGGCAGTATAACATTGAACAAAAATAAACCGGCACACAACTCCGGATTCCATCACATGCATCCTACCTTGCTTCAACTTAACCAGCAGCAAGCAACTGTAGCACCCCTACCAGCAGCCTTCAACACCACCACCACAACCTGCAAGCAACATCAAAAACACAATTAGAGGAGCAAACTGGCAGCAGCAGTTTTCAATTTTTTGGTGAACCAAACGAGCTCTGAAAATTCTGAAATTTTTACAAGAGCAATGTATAACTATTGTTGACCTACTGTAAAAATTTCAGCTTAATCAGAGTCGATTTGAGTTGTTCAATAATTGTAGAGCATTTCAGCCAGAATTTTGCCGAATTTTGAATACTGAATTTTTTTTGATACATTGTTAATTTTGCATTCCATTTTTCCTAAGCCCTAACCCTAACCCTAAATTCTAATTTGTTGATAATATGATACTTCCTAGACAAGTTGTGCAAGCAAAATTATGCAATCAAGCAAAATTATGGTCCTAAAATTACTACTGCTATTGGTACTGCTAAAACTGCCTTCAGTGCTCATGTGTCAGCTCCATGGAGCCATGGCTCCACTCCAGCACCGACCACCAGTCCACCATCTCATGTCTCCCATGAGATGGCACTACGAGATTTTTTTCTAAATATTTTTCGTATGAAATTTAGAGGATTATAATATTTATTAACTGATATTTGACTTGTGAGATTATATAGCATGAAAACAAGGCTCGGTGCACCCTAAAAATATGAAAAAAATTAAAAAAATGGGTTAAGCATTTCGTCAAACACCCTGTGGGCGGGGAAGGAGGAGGACGGCTCAGGGGAGGAGTGTACCTGTCGTCGGAGGAGGAGGGTCGCTGACCGGAGGAGGAGGGGAGGACGAGGCACACCGGTGCGCTGGGAGAGGAGGAGGCCAGCCGCGGGTGGGGAGGGAGGACGAAGGCGAGCGAGGAGGGAGGGAGGAGGATGGCCGGGCGTGGGCGGGGAGAGGAGGAGGGACGGCGTGCGGCGGGGAGGAGGAGGGGAGGAGGGACGGCCGGGCGGAGAGGACGGCCGGGCGCGGGCGCGAGCGGGGAGGGAGGGAGGCAGGCGGCGGTGTTCGATCGGAGCAGTGGACGCGAAGGAGAAGGAGATGTACTGGACACTTAGCGAAATTTGGAGGTGTTCGCGCGCACCGGCCACTATAGTGGCAGGGCCTATCTTAGCCGTGGCGCAGGGTTGTGGGCCTGCGCCATGTGTATTATGGATAGCCGTGGCCTAGGTTCGACTGCCTGCGCCACGGGTAAGTTACCCATGGCGCAAGTTTGTGCCCTGCGCCACGGCTAAGGAGTTTTCTTATATTTTCGTTTTGCATTTTGTTTTTCATTTTTTGCATTTCATTTAAGACATTCATTTTCATTTAATACCTCTTACAACTGCATTTCATTTATAATATTTCTTATCATTGCATTTTGCATTTTCATTTTTCATTGCATTTCATTTATAATATTTCTTATCATTGCATTTTGCATTTAATTTCATTTAAGCACACATTTCAATATTAGGATTACATGTGATATTTCAATTTAATTTTAAGACACATTTAAAATAATAAAAATACTTAATATTAGGATATCTAATTAATATTCCGATGATATTAGAACTACAAATTCTAGGATATTAAATTTATAATAGTAGGATATCTTAATATTCTGATGATATTAGGATTACAAATTCTAGGATACTTAATTTATAATATTAATTCCTAGGATTACAAAATCGAGCATCGTATTTTCCACACCATCTAGCTAGCGTTTCACAATCTTCTTTCCCTTCTTGGTGGCGGTTGAATAATTCAGACCCGGAACATCTCGACTTCTTCTTGCGAACGGAAGACCACCTGACTTGGGTAGTGTTGTCCTACTTCTTGCGGTGTATGTTTCTTCGTCGTCGTCGTCATCTTCCATATTTGGGTCTCTATACTGGTCAAAATCTTGCTCGTTGGCGACTCCGTCCATTCCGATGATGCTCCTTTGTCCTCTTCTCACGACAACACGGCTAGGCATTGTCGGGTCGGTGATGAAGAAGCATTGGTCAACTTGGCTAGCCAGTACCCATGGTTCAGTTTTTGCGATGACGCTCGCGGTAGCAGCAGACTTGGAGGCTTCGGGTATAGACATGGTGGTGAAATATCCGTCTTCTTTTTTTGGACTGACGCTCTTAGCCCATCTGACAGGGAACATCGGCACCTTGTCTCCAGAGTAGTCCAGCTCCCAGATCTCCTCGATCCTTCCATAGTACCTTTCTTTGACGTCACCGGTGAAGGATTCCATCGTTACCCCTGAGTTCTGATATTCGCTATTCCTGTCTTTTTCCTCTGTGTAGAACGTGTAACCGTTGATATCGTATGCCTGATATGTCATCAGGTTGGCCGCGGGGCCCTGTGACAAGAGGAATATGAGTTTTCCTTCTGCGGAAGTCATTGACGGAGGATTATCTAGAAGGTGGCGTTTGAACCAACGCGTGAAGGTGGCGTTGTGCTCTTGGATTATTTCGACGTCCGTTCGATGCTGACCACATTCACTGTACTTCTTCTCAATAAAGTTTTTGTGCTTTTCCAACCAAGGATCGACCACTTGTATGTGTTGTAGAGATACAAAGTTTGCACTGTCAAAGTCGGCGCGTCGGCCAGAGTCGTCCACTTGTAGTTCCCTCCTTCCTATTTTGTGACCTGCTCCATCTAGCCTGCCAATGTGCTTATTTTCGGGCAGACCAACAGGGTTCTCGACGTCTAGAAAATTCGTGCAGAAAGAGATGCACTCTTCGGTGAGATAGCCCTGGACGATGCTTCCATCTGGTCTTGCCCTGTTACGAACGTATCCTTTGATGACACCATTCATCCTTTCGAACGGCATCATGCCGTGCAGGAACATCGGCCCGAGCTGGATGACAACGTCGAAGAATGCGGGAGGGAAGTAAATCTCAAGCTCATTTAGTATCACAATAATCTCTTCCTGTAGCCTTACGGCTTTCTTCATGCTGATCGACTTTCGAGAGATGACGTCGAACAAGTTGCATAGGTCCAATAGCGTTTGGCGGACATGTGGGTCCATTATCCCTCGGAGTGCAACCGGAAGTATCTGCGTCATCAGCACGTGACAGTCATGACACTTCATCCCGCAGAACTTTTGTTTCGCTGCGTCCAGATATCTGCTTATCTTCCCCGCGTAACCGGAAGGAAATTTCACTCCGAGAAGGCACTTGATAAATTGTTCGATCTCCTTCTGGCTTAGAGTGAAGCATGAAGGAGGGCAGTAATAGTCATTCTGTTTCGCCTTTTTGCTCTTCCGACGACCTTCCGTCTCCTCCTCCTCGGACAGATCATTATCATCGTCAGGGCGTCCTCCGTGGAGATCTTTCCTGATTCCCAATGATCTTAGGTCGTTTCTTGCTTTCGGCCCTTCTTTGGTCTTCTCCGGCATGTTGAGAAGGGTGCCAAGCAGACTCTCGCACACGTTCTTCATGATATGCATGACATCAAGGCTATGAGGTGTTTCGAGGATCTTCCAATATGGCAAGTCCCAGAAAACAGACCTTGTTTTCCATACCTTCAGCAGTGGTGGCGGAGCCTTTTGCTTCTTCCCCGGCGGAGGGCACTCATCCCAGTTTGTCAACAGCATGTCGATTTCTTCACCGCTCCTCTTATGTGGGGCTCTTCGGATCTCAACGGTACCATCGAACAGCTCTTTGCATTTTCTCCACGGGTCGTCCTTGCGAAGCCACCTTCGATGTCCCGTGAACACTGTTTTTGAAGACCCGGGATCTTTCTCTAGCTGCATATATGTTGTATCGTCCATGCACCTAACGCATGCACAGTGTCCGTGGGCCACCTGGCCTGTGATATATCCGTAACCGAGATAGTCTTGCACCGTCGTGCTCAACGCGGCTCTCATAGGGAAGTAATCTTCCGCGACAGCGTCCCATGTGCTGACCCCTACATTCCATATCTTGTGTAGCTCATCTCTCAAGAGCTGCAGATACATATTGATGTCGTTTCCTGGTTGTTTCGGCCCTTTGATTAGCATGCTCATGTGAATGTACTTCCTCTTCATGCACAACCATGGGGGTAGGTTGTATATCCATACAAACACGGGCCACGTGCTATGTGTGCTGCTCTGGTTGCCAAACGGATTGAGCCCATCGGTGCTCACGCCCAACCTGACGATTCTTGGATCGTTCCCAAAAGTTGGGTATTCAATGTCTAACGCTTCCCACTGCTTAGCATCTGAAGGGTGTCTCAGCATCTTATCCGTCTCTTCGTTTTCCGGCTTATTCCTTTCCGCGTGCCAGCGCATTAACTTTGCTTCCTTAGGATTTGTGAAAAGCCGCTGCAGACGAGGAATGATCGGAAGGTACCATACCACTTTCCGAGGAGCTTTCTTTTTCCCTTTCTTGTATCGAGCAGCGCCGCACACCGGACATGCAGTTGTCTCCACGTCATTTTCCGGATAAATGAAGCAATCATTGATGCAAACGTGGTATTTGATGTGCGGTAAATCAAAAGGGCACACGATTTTTTTGGCCTCTTCGATACTACTAGGACACGTGTTCCCCTCAGGAATACGATCGTGCCAAAATTTCAAGATCTCGTCGAAGCTTGTGTCTGTCCATTTGTGTTTTGCCTTCATCTGCAGAGCCATGAGCGTTACTTTCAAGCGGGTATCCTCGGGCCCACATCCCGCATACAACGGAGCATTTGAGTCTATGTCCAGCTGCGCCAGCTTAGCCTCTCTAGCAGCATTACTCGACTTTCTGAGAAGCAATTCTTGAACATGAGGGTCCCGCACGACTGAAGTTAGCAGCGTCGGCGTGCCCGCGTCTTCTCCACCATTTACATCGGCTTCTTCTTCATCATCATGCCCGACATATTCTTCATCATCATAATCGGGAGGCGCCTCTTCATCTTCCTGATCATTTCCCGCCGCGCCCCCATGGACGTCCTCATCATCATCCTCGTAAGTGAAGTCATCCATAAAACCTTTCCTGAGTAGATGCTCCTGCAATGTGCCGGAAAAGTGATCGAGCACGGTGCCGAGTTTGCATGTTCGACACGGACACTTTATCCCGGTGTCGTTGTTTTTAACCATCACGGTCGTCGAATATTTCAAATATCTAGCAACAATACTTTCGCTCATCATGATGACCATTGGCGCCTCTACATATAGAACAAAAGAATTATATTAGAAACAAAATATTTCACGGAAAAATTCGGCATGACCTTTGCTAATTTTTGGCCCCTAGGAGTGCCGGAAAATTCGCCGAAATGGAAATGAATCTACATTTCGGCGAAAACATCGGCAACTCATCATTTCGATCATGGCATACACATATGCAAACACACGCCGGCGCATCACAACCTTCTTCATCATTACATTCATATACATATGCGCGCCCGTCGCGTCCCGCACGCGCAACAACAACCACCACCCACACATCACAATCTTCTCATCCATCAATCACATACAACCCACAGACATCACAACCTTCTCATCCATCACATAAACTCACCGTCAAGAGGGCGAGAGACGTCGAAAGATAGACCGCCCGGAGGAGGAAGATCGAGCACGAGATGTGGGAGATGTTTCCTCACATATATATGGAGCAAATAAGTAGATTTAGGTGGCAAAAATATGTGAAGAGAGAGAAGAAAATGAGGTGGGGAGGAGGAAGGGACGACCAGATCTGAAAATGATTGGGGAAGAAGAGGAGAAGAGGAGAAAAGGGTGGTGGTGGGTGCAGCCAAAAAGTTAAAGTGTAGCCAGGCTTAGCCGTGGCGCACATGACTAGGCTGCGCCACTAGTATATCTTAGCCGTGGCGCACGGGAACGCAGTGCGCCACGGCTAAGTTGGGATAAAGGTGCTAGCAGAAAAGGAAAACCTGGGCCCACACTTATCCGTGGTGCACCTGAAAGAGGTGCGCCACGGCTAAGCGGCCACCGAAAGTGGCACTGGAGCCCACACTTATCCGTGGCGCACCTGCGGGAGGCTGCGCCACGCATATTTTCCTAGCCGTGGTGCACATAATGTAGATGCGCCACGCGTACTTGTGCGCAGACCGGCCGGCCAGGGTCCAACTTAGCCGTGGCGCAGGGGCATGCAGCTTGCGCCACGGCTATTAGCCTACCCGTGGCGCAGGCCCAGGTGGTGCGCCACGCATACTTAGCCGTGGCGCAGGACGTGCTTAGTGCGCCACGGCAATAGATCCCACCTATAAGCATTTTCCTGCTAGTGGGGGTAGACCAGTGGACTTTTTTGCTTTGTTGTGTTAGGGTAGGCAATAGGAACGTGGGAAACCAAAAATCTTCACAATGTTAGTGGCCCGAACGGTGTGTTTCTAGCTCTAATAAGTCAATAAACTTACAAGGGAGGAAGTGATGCCGATGAAGCCGGCCACACCCTGGAGTAGGATCTTGGCCCTCTCAACCTCACACCACACTTGTATACATATGGTATGGCACCACCCTGGTTTTTGTGGGATTCCGATGCTCCAGAGCCCCGCTTCGGCGAAACCCGGACCCTGGTGGAAAAAAGTCAAACTTCCCGTCTACCCCTTTGACCGACGTCGAATGGGGGTAGACCAGTGGACGATTTTGCTTGGTTGTGTTAGGGTAGGCCACAGGAACATGGGAAACAAAAATTCTTCACAGGATTTCCTTCGGTTCGTCCGAAGGGTGAATTTCGAGATCTAATTAGTCGATAAACTTACTAGGGAGGAAGTAATGCTGATGAAGCCGGCCACACTACAGAGTAGGATATTAGCCCTCTCAACCTCCCACTACACTTGTATACATATCGTATATCACCACCTAGGTTTTTGTGGGATTCCGATGCTCACTACTGTAGAATAGCCTACCAGTGACAGGCCAAACCGACCCACTAGTGACGGGCATGGCGCCCATCACTGATAAGTAGTCACTGGTAATAGGTTACCAGCGACAGGCAAGCGCCCGTTACTAGTATTTGTTTACTAGTGACAGATGTTTATTCGTGGCCATCACTAGTGAGTTTTTACAGGTAGTGCTTTACGATCTTAGCAGCGACGGATCCTTGGCTAGCTATGTAGTTAGCCCGTCGCTGGTACATATTTTAGAAATAAAAAAATCAAAAAAATGTTGCATTTGCACATCGATAACACAATATGATCATAGACACTCATAGGTAACGAAAATAGGATCATAAATACTACAAAGTTGAATTAACATCGATAGAACAATATCCAAAACAATTTGCTGTCATTTTACAACAAGCAACACCTCAAATACAAATGTCCAACTCTTGTGAAACGTCAAAGCTTCCATCATGTGCTTCCTAGGACTCGTCAGTTCCAGCCTACTCACAATCGTAGATCTTAAAAAAAATCGAAGGTACTTGAGGAAAGCATGTCATATCAGTTATCTGTTAAATAAAAATATCAAGAGATGCAGAGTTGTGGTCATGCATCTCATATTGTTATTTTATGATTCCTTTTCGTTGCATATGGTAGGTTATTGATCCAATGGTTAATAAAACAAGGAATAATATTACTTGTCAACTAAACACAAAGCTTAAGAATACAAAGTATGATGAACAATTGTTCTTTCTGATGGCTTGTTTGCAACCATAATGATATTTTGAGCATGTCTTGTCATGCGTCCTTTGGATGTTGTCTTATTGGTGTTGCAACAAAATCGATGAAAACTTGCTCTTCTCTTTGCTTTGTTTGCACCCATGATGGCGATGATAAGAGCCTCTCTCACCTTGTGTGGTTCACAACATTCTCTTTCCGTTGTTTTCAATGCAATGAACATCATATGGTTCACAATGAGATGGGTATCTTAACCTTCTCTATTTTTATTGGAGATTTTGTATTCCCACATTTTGAGGATGTTAAACCGAGTTGCTTGCACATGGACCTTGCATTTGTATTACATTCCATATATTTGTATTGTGCTAATGGTGTTATGAACAAATTTGGACATGTCGTCAATGATGTGCTCCTCTATCATGCACACACATATTTTGCTTGGTATTTGGTGCGTATAGGTAATAATAGCGGCATGGTGAGTTCCACTTCAACGACGAGACATCTATCTCCTTCACATGATGAGGACGTGCTAGCGTCGAGGACGACGCTTTTCGACGGAGGGGGAGATGATGTAGCCCAACCCAACGGCATCACCATGTCAAGCATCCCAACAAATGCCACATCAACATGGACTTCAAAGATGAACTCCTTCCTCTTCGAGATCTCATTTCCTACCCTTTGGAATGGTATGGTACTTGAGCATCCGCCCCTTTGCATTGCTAGGTTTGACACGATGGATACCAAGCCGATGGGAGGTGCCGAGGAAGCCCAAGAGTTGATGTCATCCAAGGCGTACGCGTGGATGAGGAGGAGGAAGCGTCAAGGCAAAAGCTAGAGGCGGAGCCAGCCGGCCTCTAGGCCGGCCTAGGACGGCCCCCAGGCCGGACCCCCACCAGAGCTAGCTAGCCTCCAGGCCGGCCTAGGCCGGGCCCCAGGACGGACCCCCACCAGACGCAGCCGGCCTACCAGCCCAGGCCGGACCCCCAGGCCGTCCCCCAGGCCTAGGCCGGACCCCCAGGCTGGAAAGAATTTCGCGAAATAAACGTTGGTCGAAACTATTTCACGAAATAACCCTTTTGCGTAGCGCCTTACAATCAGGCGCTATAGTATTCGTGTAGCGCCTGGGTGCAAAGCGCTACACATCCTGCCAGCGTCGCATCCGAGGGGTCCACTTGTGTAAGGCCTTGAGGAAAGGCGCTATGCTGCGTTATGTAGCGCCTTACGGAAAGGTGCTATGCTACGCAGCGTTAAGCCATGCGACGGCTCACCCTAGTCGCCACTCGCCCCACACAGACTCCCCCGCGCCCCACAGACAAATGTGGCGGCGCTACGTTTAGCCACTGCCGGCTCCTCCCTGTCGCGCTCCCTCCCCACCTCCCGTCGCGCTCCCTCCCGCCCCCCTCCCCCCGCCACGCTCCCTCCCCACCACGGTCCCTCCTCCCCCGTGGTCCTCCCGGCCGGAGCTCCTTCCGGTCGTGCTCCTTCGATGTCGTTGTCCTCCCGGCCGGTTCTCTTACGGACGACCCCTCAGAGCAAGGTATGGGTTCAGTCCCGAATTTGTTTGCAAATAATCGATTTTCTTTGATTGTCTTATGGAACAATGACATGTTTAGATGCAAATGACATTTTTAGGTGCAAATTACATGTTTAGATGCAAATGTAATGTATATTTGATTGTCTTATGGAACAATGACATCTTTGTAATATCTATAACATTAGGATAGGTTTAGTATGTATAGGTAATATCTATAGCATTAGGATAGGTATGGTGTCTATTGCATTAGCATTATGTAACACCCTGGATTTTGGCCCCTTTTGAAATTTTTCCAAAAAGCCTTATTTTATTTATTTAAAATGCGTTTGGCTTTAAACCGCAGGAAAATGATTCAAATCTTGAAACTTCTGATCTGTTGAAACCAAGTGGGATCTTGTACTCTTTATTTCCCCTCCACTTGGCACTGGTGTTTACAATTTTGACCTTGGTCAATATTTAATTTGGGAGAATTCTTTTCCCTTTTGGAAATTC